>JARHVA010001864.1:0-477500 GCA_037957365.1 Torreya grandis | reverse complement strand
CACTTTTTTGAAGGGTCATTTTTAGATTTTTTGAAGGGCACCTACCCTTGTGGAGGGCGCTTTTGGATGGGAGAAGACTTTGCAGAGGGCACTTTAAGTAAGAGAGGATGAAGACAAAAGGCCCAAAGGGTACATGCCCTTCAAGAAAAGAAGCAATCAAAGGAAAGAATTCCATTGGACAAAATGTCTAAAGGATTCCTTCAGATAGTTTGTTTGAAGGAATTCACATTACCAAAAGCCTGAAGGCTCAAGAAATAACAAGCACCTAAGAGCCTAAATGGTTAAAGACAAAACAGAAAAATCCAAGGCAAAGGGAAATAACAAAGTAAAAGAAAATAAGGTAGGTAACCCAGAACACGGCCATGCAGCACAATAAAGTAAAAGCTCAAAACATTTCAAGTGGTGTGACAAGTCAAAGTGCAAACCCAAGGATGAACTAGACCAAGGCAAGTGGCACAAGTATCATTAGCAAGAAGAGTAAATACACTCAGGTGAAATAGTCTCTACCAAAAACCAATAAAGGGATTGGTTTTTGAACTATAGAGGAGAGCAGCCCATGTTTTCACACGTCACCATTATTGCACAGCTAGTTACACCCAGCGTTGAAGAGAGCATGGTTCGATCAACACAACTTGGGGATGGATTTGTTAGTTTCTAGAAGGAGTATCCCATGCTTTTATAGGCCTAGGATAACAAGGGCAGTGACTTAGACATCTACAACATGGCTCTCTTACACGCAATTGGAAGATTATGATAGCAACATGGGCTTGTGGTCTCTACAAAAGTCTTTAAGTTAGCATGGGTTTCCATCCATTGACTTGTCATCATCTTGTTTCCATCTCTCTCTATATGTGTAACTTCTCATTTGAGAAGAGATCTCTCAACATTATATGGTGAAGCCCTACAAGAATTTACCTTGAACTAAGAGAAGCATTTTTACCTCCATTAGAGCTTGCACTTTTGCATATGTCTATGGTTTTATCTTATGTTAAGTCATTTCCTTTTCATGCTTTCATAAGTTTATGCCAACATATCTAGTGTATTATGATCTTGCAAGTCAACAAGAAGTGTCTAGATTAGAGTATAGGTGCATGTAAACAGGCTGTCCATAGTGTGTCTAAGAACACCTCTGGTAGTTCTACCTCCATGTATCTCCATAGGATCCTCTATTGAAACACTGAAGCAAGAAAGGTTCTCATTTGAATGAAGTGTATGCTTGCTTCTCTCTAATGTAAAGTGTATGTCAAAGCTGAGTAGACCAACCATTTTGGTGGATCACCACATTAGTTTAGGTTCTAGTTTTAGTATTTCTCTCTCTTTTCATCCCCCCCATTGTTAGCAGTAGGAAATCTAGGGCCTCAAGGTGCATCAAGGGGAGATAGCCCCTAATCTATAGATTCATCCCTCACATTTGCAACCAACAATAAGAGGGTGTCTCCATTGTGTCACGTGGAGGAAGACAACTGAGCCTCCCTTTAGAGGGTGTAATCCACCATGTTAATAATTATTGGCATGCCTGATGGGAAATTTTTTTGTGTCCTACAAGTTTTAGGATTCGTGTTGGTCTTGATATTGTTAAAAAATCCAAAAGGAGTTATATTCAGCACCTAGCAACTTCATTCAGGAACTTAGTCTCTAGTTAATGATCAGCCTGGCATCCCATGCCAAAGGTCACTACAAGATCTTCTTCTAGGGGTATCCCTTTTGAATTTATTGGGTTTCCTTTGAACTCAATGAAAAGGCTGAGGTTTGAAAATACCCACCCTTAGGTAGCAAGCCACTTTCCTAAACCAGCCATAAAATATACCTACTCAAGGAGACCCCAGTTGAATCCTTTCACAACCATTGCAGCCTTAGGGCTTTCCCTTTTATGGCCTTCAATGGTCAAAGTCCCTTGAACCTTCAACAGTATGACCTAATTCTAAGGACAACTCTCAAAAGTGTTCCTCCCTTTAATGGAGAGGGCCCAATCACTGCTATCGAGCATATTAAAATCATAGCCAACCTCTACAACATCCATAATATCACTGAAGAAAATGTAGCCATTAGATTGCTAGACTTGTCCTTCAAAGGGAAAGTTTTAGACTGGTATGGGACCTTGCTTATGAACTCAATTGGATCATGGAATGAGTTAGGGACCCTCTTAACCAATAGGTTTGGGGAAAATAGTGACCATTTATCTCTAACTGAGCAATTAACCACAATGAAGAGAGCCCCACATCAGTTTATGCAATATTTTAACACTAGGTTCCAAAAGACTTGGGACAGAATCCCAATTCTTGTGAGGCCAACCCCAAGCTATGCTTTCTTTTACTACTTGAATGCCTTAAATAGTGACTTTTTTGTCATGATACAGTCCATGGGTGGGAGCACTCTGCCTGCTGCTTATGAGATAGCCATAGTTGCTAAAAATTGCCTTGTTCAAGTAGGAAAGATAACCCCTAGACCTCATATGCCACTCTTTCTTGATTTATAGCCCTTAGTCCAGCCTGTTGTGCCCACTCTAGCTCCTCTGCCTAATCAAGAGAAGCTAGTTGTTACCCCTATAAATGATCTTTATGAAGTTAAGAGCCTACTATAGAGTGTTACCAATGAGTTAGTTACCCTCAAGAGACAACAAGCTTAGAGTTATAGGCCAAATAAAGGCTACCAACAGTTTAGGTAAGCAAATAAGCCTCTCTTCTAGAATTATAATCAAGGGCAAGGTCAAATTACACATGTCAAGCCTTATCAAAGCTATAATCCAAATGCCCCTTCATCTTCCAAGGCTTTTGTCCCCACTCAAAATAATTTGGTGCAAGAGCAGCCCAATTATCCAACCTTAGAGCATGGCCAAGAATAGGTTGCTTATGTCAGTTAGCTACCAAATCAAAGCATGATCACACAAGGTGATTAGGTAGTCCAATTATCAAATTTTGAGATATCAACACAACTTGGGATGGACAACAGGCAGGCTCAATCTGTTTTCACTCTTATGAATCACTTGGAAGGAGAGTTCTACGTAGTCAACTATGTGGGGAGCATAAGTAATCAGAATGTTGGTATCACAGCCAACATTAGGTCTAAAATGAGAGCCATTGATGAAGCTCAAGAAACCACTCAAGCACCTATAATGTCTCCTTCACCATAAGCAAATCAAAATTTTCCCAATTATAGGCCATCAGTTGCAGCTTTAACTCCTCAACTTGTACCATAAGTTATGAATGTTCCCAAAGAGAACTCTAAAGTGCACAATCCTTCAATAAATATAGTGGACCAAATGAAGAAGATACACATGAATATCTCATTGTGGGATTTATTATCATTGCCAGGACAAAAGGATATAATCCAAAAGGAATTGTACGGGCTAGGTGAGCAAGTTGTCCCAGTAAGAAATGATAATGTGTTGATAGTAAATGGGGCTCCTCCCATGGGAGGTCAAGCAAATAAATATGAGAAGGTCCCTCCCTTTTATTTGTATCTAATTATTAGTGATTTATTACTCCATAATTGCATCATTGATAGTAGAGCAAGCACCTCATTTATTCCTAAATGCATAGCTAATAAGTTAGGCCTCAAGTATGAGCAAATGACCAAAGGAGTTCTACAGTTGGATGGATCACCAGCTAAGACCTTAGGAGTGGCAAGAGGCTTGAATCTGACTCTCCATGCCTATCCAACCTTCTCAATTTCCTATGATGTGGTAGTGGCAGATGTTCCTCCTTACTTCACTCTTTGCTTGGATTTCACATGCAAGATAGGTGGATACTTGGCAGCTAATTGGTTTTACATTATTTTTAGGACAAAGTATGGAACTAAAGTAAGGATTGAGTCAGATCCCATCCACAAGGATAACCTGGAGCCATACTCACCCAAAGTGGTGAATGTGAATTATGCAATCATTGATGAAGAAGAGCTCCAGGTGGACCAATCTGCATCGTCTTCCCTTGTAGGAGTTGCTGACCTACTCCTAGATGAATAGGGAAATGACAATTTTCAGCATGATCCTTACAATTTCATTGAATAAGTTGGTCTTGGATTATACTAAATCTATGTGAAAGATGCTTGCATGCTAAAATTGATGAAGACAAATCAAGGGGACTGTGGTTATTGGTAGCTGTTCTTTGACAGATCTAGGAGCAAGTTGGGAACTAGTGGTGGGGTAATGTTGGTTTCACCTTCAAAGGATAAATACTTCTCAACTTTTAGGTTTCAGTTCTCCTACACTTGCAATGTAGCAGAGTATGAGGCCCTTATTCATGGCCTAGAATGGGCAAGGAATAGAGGAATCAAATAATTACAGGTGTTTAGAGATAGTGAGTTGATTGTGAACTAAGCGAGAGGTCAAAGCTTGACCAAGAACTCCTTACTCAAGTCTTACAATCATAGAGTGTGGGACTTTGTGGATAACTTTGATGCTTTCAACATCACTTCCATTCTAAGAGAGGAGAACAAGCATGTGAATAGACTAGCAGTAGTTATTGCTTAATTTGATATCCCAAAGGGGGTGAAACAAAGCAAGAATCAACATCATTTAAAGGTGATCATGAGGCCCTCCATACCAGACAATGTCACCAATTGGCAAGTATTTGAAAGTGACTAGAAAATATCACTTTTCTTGTAGGAAGAAGCTGAGTTCACTTCCAAAAATCAATCCAAGCTCCAGCAGTAACATGATGGGTAGATTGTTTAACTAAAGACCAACAGGCTTCCCAAAGGTTTAGTAACACTTGAGAGCATTTTCAGTGAAGATGACCAAATCAATAGAGTTAAAGCAAGCATGTCAACCAAGAAGGAAAATTTTGAAAGGGTAGAGATCTACAAGGATAAGTTGCTTGCACTTGGAAAGGTGTGTGCCAATGAGGAAAAGCATGCTTTCATTATGTTATGTCAAGAGTTTGCTAATATCTTCTCTTGGGAGTATGGTGATTTAAAGGGCTTTGATCCAAGCTTGGCCCAACACACCATTGAGATGGAGGAAGATGCCAAACCCATAAATCAAAAGCAAAGGCCAATTAATCCAAAGATCAAGACTCTCATGAGGAAGGAACTCACTAAACTGATCAAGTCCAAGATCATTTTCCCTATCAAACACTCTTCTTAGCTGGCCAATTTGGTCCTTGTTAGGAAGAAGAATGGATAGGTCAAATTGTGTGTGGATTTTAGAGATTTGAATAGATTCAAACGAGAGATCACTATCCCCTTCCAAGTATGGAGCAAATTCTTCATATGGTGACAAGTAGTGAAATATTCTCTCTCCTAGATGGCTACTCTGGGTACAATCAAATCCTAGTACAAGAATGTGACTAATACAAGATAGCCTTCACCACTAAGTGGGGAACATAAACCTACAAGAAGATACGATTTCGATAGTCAAATGCTGGAGCTACCTTCCAATATGCTATGGATATGGCTTTCCAAAGTTTGATCAATGACATTGTGATGGTTTATCTTGATGATGTGACAGTCTTCTCTAAAGAGGCAAGTAAACATTTGAAGCACCTAAGGCAAATCTTTGAAAGGTGTAGAGAGTTTAGCATCTCTCTCAACCCAAATAAATGTGTGTTTGCCATCCACAAAGGCAAGCTTTTAGTCCATGTGATTTCAAAGGAAGGCATGTCCATTAATCTAGAGAGGGTACATGCCATCTTAGCGTTGTCCTTGCCTAAGCATAAGAAGGGCCTGCAAAGTTTCTTTGGTAAAGTAAATTTCATTAAGAGATTCATTCCTAACTTTGTTGAGTTGGTCAAGCCACTAACTTCCATGTGAAAGAAGGATGAGATGTTCACATGGATAGCAAGAAGAAGAGAAAGCTTCGAAGGCATCAAGCAAGCTATCACCCAAGCTCCTACCCTGACTAGTCCAAACTTCTCTAAGAACTTCAATCTATACACCTTTGGGAATGAAGAGGTAATCTTTGCGATGCTCACTCAAGCAAATGGTGAGAATTTAGAACAACCTCTTGCTTTTTTCAGCCAAGGTTTAGAAGGATATGATGTTAGATACACGTATGTTGAAAAGTAGGTGCTTGCAGTCATACAAAGTCTAAAGAATTCCTAACATATGTTGTCTACTAAAAAAATTCACATCATGGTGCCACATCCTAGTGTAAAATACTTCTTGCTAAACCGAGACTTGAATGAGAAAAGGGCAGGTTGGATCACCAAATTAATGGAGGATGACGTAGAGATCAAGACCACAAAGCCGATAAGAGGAAGAGGGATGTGTGAACACCTCACTACAAATTTGAAAGAGCCAAAGGAGGATTGGTACTCCATAACGAACCTACAATAGTTGTACCTATAGTCATGAAGATCTAGGCACAAGACATGGTTCATTTCCTTCGAATTGGTGAGTGTCCACAAGGTCTTGATAGGACCAAGAGGAGGTATTTTAGACTCCAATCTCTTCCTTATGACCTAGTTGATGGAGTGTTGTTCAAAAAAGACCTTTTAGGGGTGCTATTGAGATGCATTAATTTAGACCAAGTCGACAAGGTACTATCCAAGTTCCATGATGAGATAGTTGGTGGCCACCTTGCTCCCAAGGCCATAGCTGCAAAGATTATGAGGGCTGGTTACTTTTAGCCTAGTTTGTTTAAAGACACTCATGCTTGGGTGAGGAAATGTCAAAAATATGCCTTCTTTGATGGGAAGCAATGGATAGTTGCCATGCCTCTTCATCTTATTCAGGTGGAACAACCATTCATGCAATGGGGATTGGACTTCATAAGGTTGATCAATCCTCCTTCTAGTGTTGGCTGCAAGTGGGTTTTGACTACCACAAATTATTTCACAAGGTGGGTAGAAGCCACAGCTTTGAAAGAGGCCAATGAGAGTGCAGTCTTAGACTTTTATGAAGGCATAGTGACAAGATTTGGGGTCCTAACCACAATCATTTTAGATAATGCATTGGCTTTCTTGGGAATGAAGAAAAGTGAGTGGGCGGTAAAGCATGGCATCTATCTAAACACTTCTTCCAACTACTATCCACAAGGGAATGGGTTGTTTAAGTCCACAAACAAGAATTTGATTAGGATCATAAAAAGGATAATGGAGGAAAATCAAAGGACTTGGCATGCCAAATTGAAGACAACTCTTTGGGTAGATAGGATCACTCCAAAGAGGGAAATTGAGAATTCACCATACACACTTGTGTATGGAAGGGAAGCTAGAATTCCTATCTCACTTGAGTTACCAGCCTTAGATTTCTCCCATCAACTACAATTGGTGGAGAGCAATAGCCTAGAAGTCAGGTATTGTGGGCTAATGGAGCTTCAAGAAGTGAGAGACCAAGCCATGGATGCCATGACCAGTCATCAACAACAAACAAAGAATCATTTTGACAAAAGGTCTACACCAAGGAGCTTCTCAGAAGGTGACATTATCTTGAAGTGGGATGATGACCGAGCCAAACCTGGAAGGCACATGAAGTTTGATTGTTTGTGGAGTGGCCCATATGTCATCACCTAATGCAAACAACATAATGCTTTCCAACTCTCCAAGTTGAATGTTGAAGAGCTACATATCCTAGTCAATGGGATATATCTTAAGCATTGTTACTAGGTTTCTTTTGTAATGTACATAGTTTCCTTATTTTTCCTTGTTTTTCTCATTTTCCCTAAGTCTTGTTATGCATGTGTGTAGTGTTTTTAACCTTTGTGTGTGTTTTTTCCTTGTTGTTTAGGGTAAAATATTTATTAGTTATTAGGTTCTTACAAAAATGTTGTTGACTTCTCCAAGATGCATCTTGATTCCATGCACAATGGAATTTTAGGCCACCAGTCTTCTCAAGCATAACAGGCATGCTTCCCTTGTGAGTCACCAATTTGTTGACCATTTTGTGAATCTTGCATGCCAAAATGGGAACCACCCCCTCTTTTTTCCCTTAAAACCTTATTCTTCATGACATTTTACCCTGAACCAGGTCTTAACCCTTTAAAAATCAAGGAAAAGTTGCTTTTATGCAAGTACAGGTGTTGTCTCATCAAGCATTGGTCTTTTCCAGCACTTATAGAGCAAATCGGGTTCTCAGAACAACATTACTTGTAAGCTTTACAAGTAATAACAAGGAACACTTGACAAACCCAAAGGGGTCTATGGCCAGTTCCATTGCAAGTCAGGTTTTGCAAAATACTTTATTTGCCAATTTTTATGAGTAAAAACAATTCAAAAACCCAAAAGGGTGAGGAAAAAGCAATCAGGATTTGAGACATATTTACTTCAAAGCTTTTTTGAGTAAGTCCTTCGAGAGCTTGAATTGGTCTTAGATGCTTCTTAAGGTAAGTATGTTTTCATGGAGGGCACCTGGGTGTTATGTAGGGTCATTTGCAATTTCCCCAAAGGGTATGTGTCCTTGCGGGAGGCACTTCAAAGATGAAATAGACCTTTAAAAAACTTATGAAGAGTATGTTGGAAGGCAGAATGGACCTTTCAGAGGGTTTTTCATCGGTGTGAGGACCACTACAAAAGTTTTGAATAGCACTTTTGGCTCGAAATGCCCTTGTGGAGGGCAGTCAGTTGAAGCAAAGGGGCAAAGACAAGAAGCTCAAAGGGAACTTGCCCTTCAAAAAAAGTGACAAGAGAAAGGGGTTCTCCTTCGAACATTTTGTCCGAAAGAAATCCAAAGAAGAAAATCTAAGGCTAAATTCCTTCAAACAAAATGTCTAAAGAAATTCAACGGTCATAGAAAGTCCAAAGGGTAAGTGTCTTTGCAAAGGGCACTTGGTCAAGAAAGAAGACTCTTTTCACTTTTTCGAAGGGTCATTTTCAGATTTTTTGAAGAGCACCTGCCCTTATGGAGGGCACTTTTGGATGGGAGAAGCCTTTGTGGAGGGCACTTTAAGTAAGAGAGGACAAAGACAAAAGGCTTGACGAGCACATGCCCTTCAAGAAAAGAAGCAATCAAAAGAAAGAATTCCTTTGAACAAAATGTCTGAAGGAATTCCTTCAGACATTTTATCTAAAGGAATTTCTTTAGACATTTTATCTAAAGGAATTTGCATTACCAAAAGCTTGAAGGCCTAAGAAATAACAAGCACCTGAGAGCCCAAATGGTTAAATACAAAAGGGAAAAAGCCAAGGCAAAGGGAAATAACAAGTAAAAGAAAACAAAGCGGGTAACCCATAACACGCTCATGCAGCACAATAAAGTAAAAGCTCAAAATGTTCCAAGTGGTGTGACAAGTCAAAGCACAGACCCAAGGATGAACCAAACCAAGGCAAGTGGCATAGGTGTCATCAGTAAGAAGAGTAAATTCACTTAGGTGAAATAGTCTCTACCGAAAACTAATAAAAGGATTAGTTTTCAAACTATAGAGGAGAGCAGCCCATGTTTTCACACATCAGCATTATTGCATAGCCAGTTATGCCCAGCATTGAAGAGAGCATGGTCCAGTCAACACAACTTGGGGATAGCTTTGTCAGTTGTTAAAAGGAGTATCCCATGCTTTTCTAGGCCCAAGACAACAATGGCAATGACTTGGACATCTACAACATGGCTCTCCTATATGTAATTGGAAAAATACAATAATAGCATGGGCTTGTGGTCTCTACAAAAGTGTTTAACTTAGCATGGGTTTTTATCCCTTGACTTGTGAGCATCTTGTTTCCATCTCTCTCTATATTTGTAATTTCTCATTTGAGAAGAGATCTCTCAGCATTATATGGCAAAGCCCTACAAGAATTTACCTTGAATCAAGAGAAGCCTTTTACCACCATTGGAGCTTGCATTTTTGCATATGTCTATGGTTTTATCTTATGTTAAGTCATTTCTTTTTCATGCTTTCATAAGTTTATGCCAACATATCTAGTGTATTCTGAGTTCTTCTCTTGCAAGTCAACAAGAAGTGTCCAGCTTAGAGTATAGGTGCATGTGAATAGGCTATCCATAGTGTGTCTTAGAACACCTCTGGTAGTTCTACCTCCCTATATCTCCATAGGACCCCCTGTTGAAACACCGATGCAAGAAAGGTTCTCATTTGAATGAAGTGTATGCTTTCTTCTCTCTGGTGTAAAGTGTAAGTCAAAGCTGAGTAGACCAACCATTTTGGTGCATCACCACATTAGTTTAGATTCTAATTTTAGTATTTCTCTCCATTTTCATCCCCCACATTGTTATTAGTATGAAATTTAGGGCCTCAAGGTGCATCAAGGGGAGTTAAACCCTAATCTAGAGATTCATCCCTCATGTTTGTAACCCACAGCAAGAGGGGTGTCTCCATTGTGTCACGTGGAGGAAGAGAGTTGAGCCTCCCTTCAAAGGGTGAAATCCACCATGTCAACAATAATAATGATATCTATAGGCAATAGGAATGTTGAAGGCAAAAAATATTTATTCAGCTCCCTTTGAACTGGTATGCAATTATTTCAACATGCAATTTTAACAATAGACTCAGAACAAAATGCTTCATTGGACTGTCCAACAAATTTAGGGCATTCATTTATCCATGCATTAACCTACAATGTCCATGCAAAGGATAGAAAATTTGAATGCAAATTGAAAAAACCTTTATTGGAGACATTACCAGATCTAGTATCGATATCTTTTGACCAATACAAACAAGATAATTTAGTAGCTATCTTTCTGTTCCACAATTTTTAAATAACCAATGTCTTTAAAATTGCAATGGATGGTATAGTTTCTTCTATTGGACATGAATAAAAAAATAAACTCAAATCCCATAAGCTTCCTTAGATTTCCCACTCTAAGTATATTTTTGACATTTAATCCTTTATACTTGCACATTTGTGATATATTTTTTCTTTTATCTGTTATTTTTTTGATTTTTTAATATAATTTTTATTTGTTATTTTTTTTCTTGCATGCAATAGTACTATTTTCAAGACATGATGAATTAGTTTTCATTTTCCTCCTAAAAAAGAAAAATACAACTTTTGAAAATAGCTTCGACTGTTCGTGTTATGACAAATTGTTTTATAAAATTGTTGTATATTAATGTTGGAAAACCAAAACTTTTTTTTCTTTTAGCCTCATCTTCTTCTCCCCATCAACATTTTTTTGTAGTTGAACCTTTCTTATTGGCAAAAAATAGTGAACATACATAGATTTTGGAGCAATATATTTCTATCATGTTTAACATTTTTTTTATTGCTATGAATATGTTGTTTAAAAAAGAGAAGACAAAAAACATTTGATATATGTTACTATGCAGTTTCAAATGTTGGTTTGAATTTTCTTAGATGCATGTAAGTCTAATAGATAATGCTATATTTTTTAGGTTATATAGCTTGCACATTTACATATGTTTTTTTTACTTTTGTTAGCTAGAAAAGATTGATTTTTAAAAGGAAAGAAAAAAGAAATAAAAACATAATTTTTAAAAAAAAATAAAAAAAGAAATAGGATATGTTACATAGAAAATAAAATAGACATATCAAAATCAAATATATGGATGAATTCTTCCTCGAATACAGAAGCATTGAATTCTTTGATTTTACGTGAATGTAGAACCATTGCATATTTTTCACGATATGTGTTGTTTATAAACTATATTTTATTATTTTAATAGAAAATAATTTTTAAGGAAACAAACAAACAAAATAACAATAATTGTTTGAATACAAAACTACTTATATAAGTGCACTAACCCCATGCCAAAACACCATCCTAATTGGCATAAGAGCACAATTGTGACTACATCAGTCACTACAAAAACAAGGTATAGCCAATAACTACTTTCCTATTCTCAAGCTTTCATCATATCATTGTATTATATGTTATCTAACAAAAGATGCATTTTTTTTAAACAAATAATTGTCTTATTTTTCCTTTTTTACTCTTATATAGAGAGCTTTTGATGGTTTGGATATGTTGTGTACTAGGTTTGACATCAATCTATATATGGTACAATATGCTTCTTAAATCTCATTTTGAAAAACAAGAAACAAAGAATGGTTTATAATTTAGAGCTTCAATTATGTCTATGAAAATTGCTTCTTTGTAGACAATGACATGTTTGGTGAAAACTTCTTTGTTGATTACTTTTGCATCTAAAATCTATCCTTTTTTTCCTCACTTTCTTTTTTGCTAACCATATTTGCTCATATCTCACTATGCTTTTTTTTTTCCAGATAAATTTTTTATAAGGATTCTCAAAAAACACAACATCTATCAATTACTTTATTTATTGGCTCAACTTTCACTTGTTGAATAAGACAACTAAAACTCATTAATATTTTCCTACTTAAATTCTTATCATTGCTAGCAGTTGTGACTCACAAACAAGGTATCAATAAATTAAAAAAAATAAAAATAAATAAACTAAAAAATCGCTCCTTTTTATACTCTGCATCCACATATCATGGCATTCTCGATAGTACATATACATACATATATCTATCGTTTGTCTTTTTTATGTAAGAAATGCATATATACTAATTTTTTTTTATTTCTTACTTTTTTTTTATAGTTTTTTGCAACCTGTATTCAACATAGATTTGAACCAACGTACAACTACTTATTGCTATGTCTATGGTATTCTTATTAGTGCCAAAGATGAGGCATTCAAAAAATCTTTCCTCTTTTTTTGTAAGAAATACATACATACTAAGTTTCTTATTTATTATTTTTTTAATTTTTTTAATTTTTTTACAACCTCTATTTAACACAGATTTCAAACAGCCTAGAAATGCTTAGTGTCGTGTCTATGGTCTTCCTCTTAATGCCAAAGGTAAGGCATTAAAAAAATCTTTTGTCTCACTCTTTTTTGTTGTTGTTGTTGTTGTTGTTGTGCCAAACAAAAAAATAAATATACAAAAGGCTATAAAAGGATTAGCACAAGTCAAATAGTATTACAAAGACAATAGACTATTATTATTGAATGTTTTTCTTTCAAAAACAAAATTAAAAGATCTGGCAGAGTTTATTTGGATTGTAACACCATTTTTTTTATGATTCCATGCAATCAATATTTTCATTCTACAATTGAATTTGTTAACATTGACTTCATCTTTTACCCTTCTTGTAAAAATAAAATATATTTATGTTTCGTATTGCCTTAAATCGTAGCAAAAAAATTAAAGAAAAAGATTTGATTTACAACTTTACAATGAATAAATTATCGTTTTACCAGTTTATGTGTACAAAATTTTGTATAATAACACTTCTTATTATGTTTTTTATTATAATAGTTATACATTACTCCCGAAGGGAGTCTACAAGATCCATTTGTGCTTGACCTATAATTATTGTAAGGTCTACAAACCTAAATAAATGCGTCAAATTTTATAAATACACCCTTCTACTAAATCCATTGCCATTGTATTCAATGCAAAAAAAACTACAATCAAAGCCTTGTACCACTACTCTACCTTAACATATTTTCTATTTAACAACAAATCCATTGCGTGCTCCATGAAATAAATAAACATGTGCTCTACCAATGAATATATTGATGTCATGCCTCAAAAAAAGTGACACTGGTAATAACGTCTCATTTTTGGCCCAATCAGATTCCCCTAAATATTATTTTTTAATACTATCCATTAGCCTTGTTGCTAGTTGACTTTGCCAAACACCAATGCTACAGGTTTTTGATGTTATACTTTTTTTCCCTTTTTCCTTTTGTTTTTGTTTTTATAGCCATGGATGTGATTTAAAACAGATCCCTATTATCCTCTACTCATTGATTGGAAATCTTTGCTTTGCCTTTTCAAAATTTTCTATCTCTGCTTAAATTTTTTTTGTCTATTGTCTGGTTTATGTATAGATATTTTATGTCATCAGTGCAAAAAAAAACTTGTTTAGCAAAAAAGTATTACTTCTTAGAAACATGGCATTCCAATAAAACAAGTAGAGTTTTTCTATTTTGGATATTAAATTAGCATGGTCAATGACACATAATAGATATACTAGTCTATAAACAATAAAAAATGTTTTAAAATTCAAAGCACAAGACTATAACATACATTTGTGCTTAACATAAAATTATTTTAATGTTTTCAAAAGGGACTTTATATAATATATTTTCTTCTTGGCCTCTAATTATTGCAATCTCTCAGTCAGTGAGAAATGTATTGATTTTGGTCAGCACAAAATATTTTGGGCTTTGGCAAAGTTAACTAACAAAATTGTTAACAAATTACATGAAATAATATTATTCCAAAAAGCAAAAATATTAACAAATATTATTGGCATTGACATTTTAATCAAGGCATGGCATTTATATTGTTATCTGTAAAGAGCAAAGTTGGTTTGTGTACAAAGCACATGTTTCATTCTTTTTTAATTTTGAATTAGTTCATGTCCCATGCATTGTCTTCTTTCATGATTTTACATTCAATCAAGGGGTTTTTGCCATTGAATATTATCACATTTTATTTTATTTTAAATAGACAATGCATTTTTTCTTATGCATTGCATCGAAAATAAAATGATGATCATATAATGAATAACCTATTGTTGATTGCATTTGCCCCTACATTTCTCTCATGACTAACCATCTACCAACCCTATGGCCTCCACCCACAAAGATATTGCATGCATGTTATATCTCTACTTTCGCACCAAGCCTTGAACATAAATTTACAATCCTTGTAGCCAATTCCACTACTCTTGGGAACATGAAATGGCCCAACAAATCATCTAACGAAGGAATGGTATCAAGCCAATGATCAAGAGAAAATTTTGGAGGCATAATTAAGCCCTATGGATCAACATATAATGAAAGCGTCTCTAGCATAAGAACATACTGCTCTTCAAGCTCCTGAAAAGCACATAGAGGAATCAAACCCAGGCACTATTCACCAAAAAAGGGCAAAACTAGAGCTAAAACTGCTATGAAACTATCCAACCAACCTACCAACGTACCAACTAACCCCAACCAAACTAAAATCCCTACCAATTTTAAGATCATATCTGAATCTCGAACCACCTATAAAAGATTATTGGTGAATATTGAGACCACTTCTGCATTGAATTTCAGATGTCTAAACAAATACAAAAAAACATATCCAATTATCTCTTGAATTGCTTATTGAATTTATGTCAACTGAAGCCAAAAAATATGGTAGAGACATATGTGCATAACATGATTTCCAAATGCCATTTTCCTTTTTTCAGGGGACAAAGATATAATCAACAAAACTAGAGCGCAAATAAAAACTGTAAAATCCATTCTTTTGCAATGTTGAATTCTACACACAGAAAGACATATATCACCAAAAACTAATGACATGAGCATAAGAATTATTGGGGTCTACTCACTTAAATCAAAACCCCCATCACACTTCCAATAAAATCCTATAGTCGATCAACCACCTTAAACCCACACCAAATCATGATTTCGGTTCGATCCACCAAACATGTCACAAACCAAAAAAATGATTTTATTACACATTAATAAAACTATATTTTATAATTTTTTAATAGTTTATTTCAAACAATTTTTTTTATTTATTTATATAATCTTAGGTTTAAAAAAATAATTTCAAAAATATATGCTTATATCTTGATTATAAAGCCAACATATATGTTTGACTGCATCGCTACTAACATCACATTAGATGTCCATTTTTGTATTCATACTTTTGACTCAATTTTATTCTTGTATATTGTGTTACCAACTAATATAAAAAATTAATTTTGTCTCCTAACACATCTAACTCTTCCAACACCATGACTTTCACCACCAACCATTGAACTCAAATTGTGACATTTATTCATTAACAACAAGAGACAAGCCCAAAAAACTTCAACTTAGGTCTTTCTATTCTATTTTTCATTCAACTTCCCACCTGCTATGCTTGTTTTGAATTTCAAATCATAAGACTATGTTATAAAAAAAATTTAAAAAAAAAGAAAAAAAATAGACATGTTATTGGCACTTGATTTTGAGATCAAGGCATGGCATTTATGTTATCATCTATCAAGAGCAGAGTTGGTTTGTGTGCAAAGCACAAGTTTCATTCTTTTTTAATTTTGCATATGTTTATGTCCTATGCATTGTCTTCTTTCATGCTTTCATATTCAGTCAAGGGATTTTTGCCATTGAATAGCATGACATGATTTTTTTTTGAAAAAAGATCATGTCTACAAAATCTTATTCTTCTTTGACCTAATGTACTAAAACAATGCTCTATATTATTATAAGTTTTCTTTTTGCCTATGTACTACATCTAAAATAGAATCATCAACATATAACATGATTTGTACTTCTTGTTATTCTTATGGTAGCTTAAAATAAGAAAGGGAATTTTTAAAAGAAAATGTTGATCATTTTCACTTTTACTTGGAATCAAACACACACACACACACACACACACACACACACACACACACACACACACACACACACACACACACACACACACACACACACACACACACACACACACACACACACGCACGCACATCTGTCTATATATATATTTGCAATTCTATTTTTCTAGTGCTAATCCATTTCCTTTTTCTTTCTTTTTTTTTTCCTTTTTTTTATGCAGCTCATTCTTAGCATACTCGTAAAATCAAGTTTACCACACTTTTATTCAATGACATATTCTTGGGACTTCTAAGCAAAACATGAACTTCTGAGCTTTGAAAAAATATTCATACAAAAAAATAAAAGAGATTATTAGGTATGTTTTGTCATTTTTGTTTTGCTTTTATTTGCTTCATCATGTTACTATAAACAATCATCCTTTTTTGTGTTCTGACTTTAAACTCACTACATATTTATTTAATTCTTGTATCCTCATAAACATCAAAGCAAAAACTATAGATACCAAAGATCATGTCAAGGAAAAAAATGAACAATAATTTACTCTAGATTTATTTCAAATTTGAAGTTGATTTCAAATTTTCAAAAAAAAAAAAAAACACAAAGATGTATTTTCAATACAACATCAAGACCAAATCTCTTTAACATGGATTGTGTTACAGAGTGGAATTACTTGAATACAAGAAGAAACTCATGTACACTACCACTTGTTAGGTAGTCCATGCCATATCCTTTTATATGTAGTTTTTTCTTAAATTACTACACTTTTTTTTTTTGTCTCGCTTGTTCAATTACTATGGACATATGAAAACTTTGAGCATTGTTTTAGAGGAACCAGGACTAAAAACAAACAACAATACATATTTTCATATCACACCAAATATTTTGAATTTTCATATAATTAAGGTATCAAACTTCTAATTTGTTATTTACTTCTTGTTTTAAAAAAAATGTCTACTTATTTGTTTAACTATTTTCTTTGCATAAACACACTGGTCCCCTAGTTTAAAGAACTATCTTCAAGATACAAGAAAACTATGTCAGATGCTTTAAACCTATTGCAATGCTTTTCTGATCATTGACATGTTTTTTTTTGTCACTTTTTGATTGTTCTGTAGAGCAAAATTCTTTAAACAAGTTGTTACACCTCATGTGGTTTGCATTTTGTAACAATAAAACAGTGTTTATGCTTATAACCAATACTTGCTTATTTTATTTTTTTTAAATATTATTTATTTATTATTATTTCAATGCCAAATTAGGCCATATATTAATTAAAAATTCATTGACATTACTTTTGATCTAATAAAAAAATCACTTGCAAACGATATCAACAAAACAACTTCATCCAAGACAAATGTAACAATGTGCTTTTGCAGGGAGCAAGGTACTCTACAAAGTAATAATAGTATGTGCCACACACCAATAATGTAATAACTACACACATCATTAAATTTCTTGTTTTGATTTTCAATATATTGATTATATATTTATTCTGACTTTACATTAATTTATTTGCTTTTTCAGGGTATCTTTAATAGTTCAATGTCTTAGGCCTCTAACGCTTTCAAAGATTTTTTTGGGCTTGTAGGCTTTGCATAAATATTAGAATCAATCCACAGTCTATATATGTTTAGTTTTTATGTATTCATAAGCCTATTTTGATATTAACAATTTACCTTTTGCTCTTGCACAAAAAAAACTTCCATGCTAGTTGTCTTGAGAAAGTTTCATTACTTCAACACAAGTTTTTTATTTGATAGATTCTTCTAAATTATGTTTTTATACTCTTCTCATTGTATATAATGCTTGGCACAAAAATTTACATAATAAACGTTTTATGTAATTATTGATTGGTTTCTACGACATTTCATGCTCTATGTCTTCACTATTGCTTCTATATTTGTTTTAATGGCATGTTAATATTTTTTTCTGTGCAATCTATAGATAGGATCCAAAGGCTTTATAAAATTTACACTTATCAACTTTTTTTTGTGTAGTGGCCATTATTTAGGCCAAACATAAATAAAATATTCATGATCGAATTTCAATCTACATCATGCCAATGTAGTTATGATATGTATCGATGAAACAACACCAAACTAGAGGGTTAACACATGCTACTCTTGTTTCTAGTATAGGTCAAGCATTAATGAGAATAAGTAAAACAACAGTGCCAGTAACTCTTTCAATTCTTGAAATAAATAATAATAAAATACTTTAGGTATGCTGAACTCTATTCCATGTTTTTTATTTTAATAATTTATACATAAAAAATGTAGTCAAATATTTTTTTTTAAATATATTTTAATAAGTTATTCAAGGATTATTTATAATACCATGCATTAATCTTACATCAACAATTATAATTAATCCTCTACATTGTATTTTTCCTATTTTTATATCAAATATTTCTCAACTAGATATATATAAATTTTCTTTTAATGCTTTTAGACATGTTTATATTCTTAAATAGTTTTTTTAAGTTATGTAGTTGACTTCTCCATAGCAATATCGAATCTATTTCTTTCAGATATAAGCCATCCATTTATTCCTATAAGGAAATAATTCCATATTTTTTTAAGTCCCATAAGCGAACATTAATTTCCATTAAACTTTTCTCAAAACATATAAATTAATATATTTCATTTGTATTTAACGTCCTTTACCGTAAAAACTTATATATGTATCTATATATACAACTATTTCTACATATATACATACATACATACTCTCATCCTACGTAAATAATGTATTTCATTTTTAGCAAAATATATACATGCTATGTTCCAACAAATGCACAATTTTTTTTTCCAAAAATAAATAAATTATGTTGTCAACTATACATAATGAACAATTTAGGAATTAAGAAAATAACTTATTGCTTCAAGATTTAAATATAAATTCCAAATCTAAAATAGTATCTTATGGATGATTTTATTATATTGACGTAAAATTTAATTTAATTTATTTGAAATCTATGTTCAGTTTACAGAGTAAATAAATCAATAGCTTAAGACAAATCTATATAATACGCAATTTGATCTATAATATTTCTAGAAAACATATTAATGCTTGTAGAAAAAATATAGACATAAGAATTGATTCAGGGACCAATTCATTATTTTAAATCAATAAAAAATTATATATAAATAAATGCAAAAAACAAACATTTACAAAAAACACGTGAATCAATGCTTATAAATTTATGTTTTTCTTTAGTAGATAGCTACATATTTATTCTTCTTCTTTCAATAGTAAAACATAATAAATTAATAATATGTCTTAGTATCTCAGTAGAAGATATTATTTATTTCAATGTTTCTTAGTTTTTTTTTCCAGTTTTTGCAAAGACTTCACTAACTTGTAACATAAAAAATTAGCCAAAAAAATTTACATGGCTTTCTAATCTGATTTTATGATTCTATCATGGCCTTAAAAAATTAAAAAAACCTAGAGTTTTGGTACTTTACTTGTTAGTTTGAAAACAAAGATTAAAAATCTATACCTAATTATTGGAGTGTTGTCAATAATCTCTCCAAGGAGGCCAAGGGTGTTGATGAGGTGTCACGTGTGTTAGCAAGACAATGACAAAGTGTGCCTTAGTGTGCTTCAATGTTCTTGCATGGTTCTTCAGTGATAGCTTGGAAAGGTAGGTAGATGGATGTGGTTGATGATGTGATCATATTATAGAGGTTATATGAGGTGCCAAAAGGTCTTTGTGCTCTTATGGAAGTGAAATTAATTCATCAGATTAGTCTTTTGAAGTCTAGGTTCTCCTAGTCATCTTGGCAAATAAGGTTGAGTAAGCAGATAGATGACATCAACATTCACATGTGTGGAGGTATCAAAAGGAAATGATCACATGGTGTTGTTCAGGTTTGAGCCTAGTTTCCATGGTTCAAGTTTCAGGTATTGAAAAGGTGTGTAGAAAAAGATATAAGGGTGCAAAGTTGGCCTCCTAGGCAGCTTTGCTTGTTTCCTATACTTAGCCAAATTTGCATTTTTAATGACCATTAGAATTTGAAAATTCAAATTTGTGAAGGAAAACAAGTGCTCATTGTTTTGTTTATATCTTTTGATGTGGGATGAATTTGAAGGTGGTATAAAAATAAAAATTGTAAAGGACTCCAAGGGCTATCCAGAGAAGTTGACTATAAGGTTTAACTTTTTGTACAGTTATAAATTTTGAGCTTCAAAGTTGACTGAGGGTTTGGATTTTATTTGTAAAAACCCAAAAAAAGGCTTTTGATTTGTTTTGATGCTATTTTGATTTTTAATGTTGATTTATAAATTAGAGGATGTTTTAGGCTCTCTAAAGGTCATGTGTATTGATTTTTTAGGTTTGACCAATCCATCTTCATGGTCAACCAGTGCTTCAAAGTTGGTTTTGCATTCATCCATAAGGTATTCATATATAAGGCCATTGATTGATCTATTTTTCTTTAGTATATGGGTGTTGTGATGGATATTATCACTTAAGGAGGACCTATAAGTCATGTGGCATGCTTTTATGTATTTGAAAGGTGTCTTATGTTCTGAGTTTGCTTGGACAAGTGTCTAAGAGGTGAATAGATCTCTATGGGACCTAAAAAGACACTTAAGCCTATTTGAAAGAAGGTAATGCTTAAGGGTAACCTAAGTAGGTCAATGATTGATATTTTGTGAGTGTGTTAGTTACTTTAAGAGTGAAGACATGTATTGTGGCCGATAAGGAGTGTGTTGGTCATGGTGTTTGTATAAGGACCCAAATGAATTGTGAAGGCTTCCAAATAAGTATGAGGTGAGCAAAGGAAAGGTGGAGGTTATTTGAGCTTGGTAGATGAATTGAGAGGTGGATAAGAGTTTGGACTATGTGTATGACCTCATGGTCATGTTTTTGATATTGTGAAGGTGTAGTTGTAGGTTTATTGGTTGTGAAAGAGCAAAGAAGACTTGAGTGTTCCAAAAGGTGGTTTTGGATCCATTATTTGTATATGAGGGCTTAAGTGAGTGTAAAGAATTGAAGAGGGTTAATTTTTAGTGTGTCTCCATCAGATTGGAAGGCAATAATAGATATGGAAGTTTTCATATCAGAGATTTTGTGTTGGTGCCTAACATCTAGGGCAAGTTGGTGCTTATCTATCCTAGGGGTTGGTGTTCCTTATGAAGTGGGTGCTTCACTAAATCTCTCATTTGTATTCATATTATAAGACAATTAGTCCATGTGTTTTTAGGCTTGGGAGTGGTTTTTCTCCCCTAAGAGGTTTCCCACATAAATCTTATGTTATGTATGTGATCTTGCTTATCTTTCATTGTCATAGTTATTAATTATGTGTATGCTTCATGAATGCTAGTGTTAATTGGTTAGGGGTTTGAAAGAATTTAAATTGAAGTTTGTATTAGCTTGCATCATTGATTCACCCCCCTCTCAATGATATTACCTCTAACAATTCGTATTAGAGTTGGGATTTATTTACAAGTTTAACCACTTGAAGGTGATCAAAGGTACAATGGCTAGTTCTCAGGATTTCTCTATAAAGCAAGCACAATTGTTCAATGGGTCCAATTATGTTTTTTGGAGTGCGATGATGAAGACCTACACCATGTCCTTAGGGTTTGAAATTTGGAAATCTATTTTGGATGATTATTCCTCACCGTCTAATCCTCTAACTAGTGTTGCAGATAGGAATTTGAATGAGAGCAATTCCAAGGTAATGAATGCCATCATTTGTGGTCTTTAAAAGTCTAAAATTACCAAGGTGATCCATTGCAAGTCTATCAAAGAGATATGGGCCAAATTGTAGACCATTTATGAAGGATATTCAAAGGTCAAGTTGGCCAACTTGTAGACTCACCGAAGATAATTTGAGAGTCTCAAGATGAAGGAGGAGGATTCAGTGGCATCATAACTATAGAGAGTTGATGAGGTTTTGAACATCATTAGAGGTCTTAGAGAGGATCTTGAAGAAGTTATTATTATGCAAAAGGTATTGAGGTCTCTTACCATCAAGTTTGATTCAAACGTTTTTGCCATAGAAGAGTGTCATGATCTCATAAAGATGAAGATGGATGAAATGCATGGTATTTTCATAGCTTATAAGATG
This sequence comes from Torreya grandis, assembly GCA_037957365.1. Lineage (NCBI taxonomy): Eukaryota > Viridiplantae > Streptophyta > Pinopsida > Cupressales > Taxaceae > Torreya > Torreya grandis. The sequence goes on along the minus strand of JARHVA010001864.1, from coordinate 455,198 downwards.
AGAGTCAATGAAGACAAACCACCAAAGAAAGAAGCTACTTCCAAGGCATAAAAGAAGCCACTTTCAAGGCATAAAAGAAGCCAAAGAAGAAGTTTTAAGGTAAGAAACTCAAGGAGGATGACATAGTTGATATGAATAATGATGAACTAATTGCTTTATTTACAAGGAAATTGAAAATAGGTTCAGGCAATTATAAGGGTAAATTACCCTTCAAATGCTTCAATTGTGGAGAGGTAGGACACCTTGCCAACAAGTGCCCTCATAAGCATAAGAAGAATAATGATGAAGGATATGAAGAAGGTCATGATGAAGATAAGAGAATATTTGGGTCTGATAAGAGCAAGAAAGAATTCAGAAAGTATGATAATAAGAGGAAGTCTTTCAAAGACAATAAGAGTCTCTACACCAATGAAGATTGCAGCTCATCAAATGAGAGTGAAGGCAATGACATTGAGTGTGATCATGAAGATGATGGTCCTATTGAAGATAAAGTCCTCTTCATCACTAAGGAAGGAATTTGCTCATATCAAGAAGAGTCTACTTGGGGTGATACAGATGATGAAGAAAACAAGGAGGACTATGAGACTGAATTGATGAATGTTCTTGAAGATCTGAAGATTGAGAAGAAGAAGACCAAGAAGTTGAAGTCTCAAATGAAGGACTATGAAAAGTAATTTAGTATGTATGAGGTAAGAATGAGTGAAGACACCAAGGAACATGAAGATAGTCAAGCATCTCAATATTCAATTGAAGATTGTGTCCACAAGCCTAAAAGATAAAGAAGATGAGTGCTCAAGGTATATAATTGAAATTAAGTCATTAAAAGTTGAGTTAGAGAAGACATCTAGTAAGGTGAAGACATTGGTGAGGTTTCAAAAGAGCTCAAATGATCTTGATAATATGATGAGTAGCCAAAAACATGAAAGTGATAGAATTGGACTTGGTTACAAAGAAGGGCAAAAGGTTGTAATTCAAGATATTGTGAAGGCTAATGTGAACAAGAAGGATCAAACCTTGAAGGTCAATCATCAATCAAGTAATGAAGACAAATCAGATTAGACAACCAAATAGAATGAGGTATGCTAATTTCAATGGTTATTGTTATACTTATAATCAATTCCGTTATAGTGCTAGAGAGTGTAGAAGACCTGCTAAGAATGAATGGAATCATCCGTCAAATAGCACAAGCAAAGTTGAGTGTTTTAGTTGTTATGACATATGACACATTGAAAGATTTTGTCCAAATCAAGAAAGGCAAGTTGAGTTTCCATAAAGAGGTGTTGTTTGTTAAAATTATAAAAGAGTTGGTCACATTATTAGGTTGTACAAGTAAAGGCCATCAAGTCAAAATTAGTCCTTTCAGGCTCCTAGAGTGCAAGGTAGAAGACAAATTAACTCATGGAAACCAAAGGTAGAGAGTGTGAGTCATGATGAGTCTATAGGTCCAAGTGGATTGTTTGCCTTGGTATAAGATGCTACATATGTTGAAGAATTCTCCTTATTTGCTCAAGTTGTGGATGATGAGACCAAGCTCAATGAGAAGAGCAAGTTGTTAGTTAAAGTTATTTCTAAGGTGTCTATGGATCCAAGTGAACAACCTGTCATTGTTGAGCAAGTTACATGCAAAGAACATCAGGTGTCATTGCCTAGTGATGAGGTTATAAATTGTAAGATGAATACTTCAAGTGAAAATGTATGTCAAGAATCTATGTTGTCTTCATGTGTTATCAATTTAATCTTAAAAGAGAAGGAGAATGTTGTATTGGATGAGCAAGTTATTTCTCTTAAGCATAAGAAGAAGAAGGAAAACTATCAATTTAAGATATATAAGAAGGAGAAGGAATATGAGGAGATGTGGGCATCTCCTAATTTCACAATATTATAAGGAACCATGTGAATTAGGATGTCTCTACCTATGCTTCATAGGAGACATCTTTCTTGTGGAGAAGTAAGTGTGTGTGTTCAAGGTGCATTTAGGGACTTTGATCCTAAAAGTGAGTTCTTTTCAAAGTTTGATGCTTGGTCTAGTAGGTCAAATGTTGAAGACTCAAGGAAAGGTTGATATGGAGTATGAGGAGGATGTGTATAAGTGTATTCTAGGTGGTTTCATGTGTTATTTTAGTCAAAGGAGTTTTTTTATGGTCATTTGTCTGATTTGACCATTTTGGTTAGTGTTCACTGCCTAGTGAGAGCTAATATTGCAAGTTTGATGCTATTGGGGTCTTTGAAGGTAGAATAAAGTTGAGTTTAGTTGAATTTGACTTATCAAAGTGTATGAGGTAGCTTTGAGTTATTAGAATGATGTCATGGTCAGATTTTGGTGTTTTGGCATGTTGACTGTTGTGTGTACATGGTTTACAAGTATGGAATGGAGGTTTCTAGATGTCAAAATAAGAAAGGTGAGTTAACAAGATGTTTTTATGGAATAGAAATATGTGTTTACCTTATTATAATATTTTCTAGGTGATTTCATGTTTTGAAGATATTTTGTGTGCAAGTTGAAGCTTTTTGAGTGCTCTCGGGTTTGCCAGTTTTGGCATAAGGGCAAGCAGGTCAAAAACCTAGGTGAAGGATCTATGGGTTCCCCAAGGTGTGTGATCTCAAAAGATAGTCTAGATGTGTGTATTGATAACCTCTAAGTGTTTAAAAAATTTCAAGTGATGGTGTTGACTGAAAGGTGGTGAGTTGACTGAGTTTCTTTTGAAAACCTAGTGTTTTTGCCTATGTTGGTTAGTTGGTTTCCCAAGGGAGTTGAGGTTATAGGCTACTTAATAGGTTGAAATGACCAAATTGGTTGTCAAAAAGTGTTTCACAGTCATTTGCAAGTGTGTGGTGTCTTTTATGGATGAGGATTCATGCAAATGGAGGGCTAATTAGCTAGTAAGTTTGTGAAGGAGCTATGGTGTAGAGGCAAAGTTGGATAATTATTTTTGTCATGGATGAGGGTGGAAATGAGTGTAATTTAGATATGAAATTTCAAGTCTTGAAAGTGTATACACATAAATATATTGGTGTTTCAAGGTTCAGGTAGGGCTATTAGGCCCTTAGGCTAGGGTAGTGAAGAGAAAAGTGGGTTTTGATCATTTTATCCAAATGACAAAGGTATAATTGTCCCTAAATGAGTTTTTTAGTTGATTTTGTGCATATTTACTATTTAAATATTGGCTTGTTCATCTGTTGGTGATCATGAAGGTGGCTTGAGAGAGAAGGTATGAAGATAAGGGTGTTGTTTCATCTTGGTTTGTGGTGGTCTGAAGGTGTTAAAGGGGTGCCTAAGCTTAAATGACTTAGGGGGGAGTCCATATTAGTGTTTTCAAGGTGATTTCAAGAAATTTTTAGTGCTCTTGTGTGTTTTTTTATTTATAGAGTAGAGTATGATCAAAGAAGAGTGTAGTCATGGAGTATGTTTAAAAAGTTTAAGGTAATAAGTGGTATGCACATTGTTAGGGGGAGTTTATATCATATCTCATAGGTGGTAATTTTATATTGTTGGTTTTGAAGTCTTTTCAGGTCCTCATGATTAGTTGGTGCCCACTTTGTCATTGTGTCAAAGGGGAAGAATGTGCTTGAAGAGAGAGAAAGAGTTTGAGCCTAAGCTTTGGGATTGGTGTTGACATCAATGACAAAGAGGGATATTGTTGGAGTGTTGTCAATGATGTCTCCAAGGTTTCCAAGGGTGTTGATGAGGTGTCATGTGTGATATAAAGACAATGATAAAGTGTGCCTTAGTGTGTTTTAGTGTTCTTGCATGGTTCTTCAGTGATAGCTTAGATAGGCAAGTATATGGATGTGGTTGATGATGTGATCATATTTCAGAAGTCATATGAGGTGCCACAAGGGATTTGTGCTCTTATGGAAGTGAAATGAATTCATCAGAGTAGTATTTTGAAGGTTTAGGTTCTCCTAGTCATCTTGGCAGATAAGGTTCAGTAAGTAGATTGATGACACCAACATTTGCACGTGTGGAAAAGTTAGAAGGAAATGGTCACAAGGTGTTATTCAGGTTTGAGCCTAATTTCCATGGTTCAAGTTTTAGGTCATGACAATGTGTGTATAAAAAGATATAAGGGTGTAAATTTGGCTTCCCAGGTATATTTGCTTGTTTCCCATACTTAGCCAAAATTGCATTTTTAAGTGACTGTTAGAAGTTGAAAATTCAAATTTGTGAAGGAAAACTAGTGCTCATTGTTTTGTTTATATATTTTGATGTGGGATGAATTTTAAGGTGGTATGAAAATAAAAATTGTAAAGGACTCCAATGGATATCTAGAAAAGTTGACTATAAGGTTTTACTATTCGTACAGTTGCAAATTTTGAGCTTCAAAGTTGACGAAGGTTTGACTTTTATTTGTAAAGAACCCAAGAAGAGTCTTTTGATTTGTTTTGATGCTATTTTGATGTTTCATGTTGATTTATAAATTGGAGGGTGTTTTAGGATCTTTAAGGGTCATGTGTATTTGTTTTTGAGGTTTGACCAATCCATCTTCATGGTCAACCAATGCTTCAAAGTTGGTTTTGCATTTGTCCATAGGTTATTCATGTATAAGGCCATTGATTGATCTATTTTGCTTTAGCATAGGGGTGTTGTGATGAATTTTATCACTTAAGGAGGACCTATAGGTCATGTGACATGGGTATATACATTTGAAAGGGGTCTTGTATTTTGAGTTTGCTGGGAGAAGTGTCTAAGAGGTGAATAGGTCTCCATGGGACCTAAAAAGGCACTTAAGCCTATTTGAAAGAAAGTAATGCTTAAGGGTGACCTAAGTAGGTCCGTGTTTGATATTTTATGAGTTTTTTAATTTCCTGAAGAGTGAAGGCATGTTTTGTGTCCAACAAGGAGTGTGTTGGTCATGTTGTTTGTATAAGGACCCAAATGAATTATGAAGGGTTATAGACAAGCATGAGGTGAGTGAAGGAAAGGTGGAGGTTGTGCAAGCTTGGTAGATGAATTAAGAGGCAGATCAAAGTGTGGAATATGTGTATGACCTGATGGTCATGTTTTTGATGTCATTAAGGTGTATTTGTAGGTTTGTTGGTTGTGAATGAGCAAAGAAACCTAGACTGTTCCAAAAGGTGGTTTTGGATCCATTGTTTGTATGTGAGGGCTTGAGTGAGTGTAAAAGATTAAAGAGGGTTGATTTTCAATGTGTCTCCATAAAATTGGAAGGAAATCAAATATATAGAAGTTTTCATATCAGAGGTGTTGTGTTGGTGCTCAACATCTAGGGCAAGTTGGTGCTTGTCCATCCTAGGGGTTGGTGTTCCTTGTGAAGTGGGTGCTTCACTAAATATCTTGTTTGTATTAATATTATAGGATAAGTAGTCCATGTATTTTTAGGCTTGAGAGTGGGTTTTCTCCCCCAAGAGGGTTTCCCACATAGATATTGTGTTATGTGTGTGATCTTGCTTATCTTTCTTGGTCATTGTTATTAATGATGTGTATGCTTCATGAATGATAGTGTTAATTGGTTAAGGGTTTGAAATAATTATAATTGAAGTTTGGATTGTCTTGCATCATTGATTCACCCTCCCTTTTCAGTGATTGTACCTCTAACACTAATATGTTGACAAGAAAAATTAAAATGCTTAAAAAAAAACAATGGATCTATGTCCATTAAACTTACTTTTGTTCAAAGGCTATAACACTAGAGCATGGTGCAACACTACTTCTTCCATTTTTTTTGTTTGTGAACTCTTAACAACGTTATAATTGATGTTATTGAATACGAAGAGTAAATGTAGTTTATTGTTATATTCTTCTTACTCTTCACACACACACACACACACACACACACACACACACACACACACACACACACACACACACACACACACACACACACACACACAGAGAGAGAGAGAGAGAGAGAGAGAGAGAGAGAGAGAGAGAGAGAGAGAGAGAGAGAGAGAGATGCTTACATGTATGGGCATCATCTTTGGTTTTGCTTAAACTTGATTAATACATGTAAAACAAAAGTATCCATAGATTGCATCTTCCTTGCTTTTCTTTTCACTCTATTTACATTAATTGTTATATGCTCAAAAATAGAACAATCATATAAACTTTAAAAATCATCTTTTTAAATTAAAAATACTACACAATTTCCATTCTTTTTACATGTTTCAAAAATTTTGATTTATTTTTTTAAAGTGTTTTATGTTTTATTTAAAATAAATAAATAAACACTAAGCATGTCCAAACGTCTAATTAAACAAGGTTATTAACTGCAACATGTCAAATGCTAAGATTCAAATTCAATACATTTACAACATTTGTCAAAACAAAGTCCCTTATTCCTATCACAAGTAATACACAATGCAGAGATTTAATCTACAAGTAATAATGTTGTGAATATGTCCTGATTAAATTGACAAAAAAAAATATATAGCAAACCAATCCTTTGATGCATTTGAATATTTTGCATTATATTGTACAATTTCTTTGTATCTTAATGTCATAACTCTTGTCTTGTGATAAGATATAACAAATAAAAATGCATTATATAACTCATTTTCAAATTAAACAGTAAAAAATATCACAACTTAAACAACTACCTAGAAAAGCCTTAACACATTCGAATATTCTACATACTATAGTACAATTTATTTGTTTCTTAATGTCATAACTCTTGTCTTGTGATAAAATGTAATGAATAAAATGCATTATATCACCTTATATCAAATTAAGCAGTGTAAAATATCATAGCTTTAACAACTACCTAGAAAAGCCCAATTTCTTTACATCGTATCAACCAATACTATTATATCAACCACTTCACCATCACTTTTTCTTGATGTATTGTTACTAACAATAGAAAAAGTTAAAATTGGAAGAAGTGTGACATAATTGGCTACTTGTAATTTTGTTCTTTCATGGGCCAACAAGCTATATGTATTTAAAAGACCTCTTTGATACAAAACCTTGGATACTTTTCTTAAAAAACAAGGCTTCTTTTGCATGAAAAAAACCTTTTGATCATAATTACATATCAAAACATGAAAACACCACTTTTAGAGCAGACCTTGGCATACATGACAAGCACCACACCTTCCTAGCTTCGGTAACAAAAAAGTGTATTATATGACACATAACTTATTGTCAACGGTCATAGTTCAAAAACAAAATATTCAAACAATTAAAAAAACAAAGAATGCAATGTATTATTTTGCATTTGCACGATAAAAGGATATGACTAGATTACTTATCACTTCCAATATTACAAAAATTTAAATCGGCAAAAAACTTTATCTTATTTCATTTCAAACATATACAATATTTAATAATAATAATAATAATAATAATAATAATAATAATAATAATAATAACACCATTATTGTCTTTAAATTCTCTCTCTCTATATATACACATATATATACATACATGCGCACGCACACACACACACACACACACACACACACACATGTATATGTATTTACCCTGATGGGCTAGCTCATTAGTTGGGTGAGCTGTGCTACAAGTGGGAGGTCTTGGGGTTGATCCCCCAAACTGACCACCTTTATAGCCATATACATGTCACTACCGTTGATGTCCCCATCTGGTCAGGTGCCACAAAAATGGTTAGACGGAGGTTTGTGGCAACCAAAATGTGTAAGTCCCATCCTTGGATATATTCCTAGGAGTAACGCCCTAAAAAAACATGAACACTTATATATATATATATATATATATATATATATATATATATATATATATATATATATATATATATATATATATATATATATATATATATATATATATATAAAATTTTTAATTACATATACTACGAAATAATTGTCTTTAGCTAATGTTGCCAAAGAACCAGACGCAATAAAAAACCTACAATCATCGCAAAGAACACTGTATCGATTCACCTAAAAAAAACACATAATTGACTAATGCTAAAAGTAACCTTTGACTTGAGTCCCCTTGCATGTCAGACCTTTAGAGTCATTTCCTCCTTCGGCAACCAGAAACCCCTAAAACTGGAACAACCTACCACTGATCGCATTTGCGCCTACATTGCTCTCGTGATTGCTCATCTAGAAAGTCTCTGGCATCCACCCACAAACACATTGTGCCCAAGTTTCATCTTTGCTTTCGCACCAGGCCCTGAACATAAATTTACAAGCCTTGCAATTGCTTCCACTACTCTTGGGGATAAGGAACAACCCAACAGATGGTCTAGCAAAGGAATGGGAGTAAGCCAATGATCAAAAGAAAATGATGGTGACATAATCATGGGCTCCGGATAAGCATACAAACAAAGAGTCTCTAGCATAAGAATATATCGCTCTTCAAGCTCACGAAAAACGCATAGAGGAATCAAACCCAAGCACTATTCACCAAAAAGGGGCAAGGCTGGACCTGAAACTACTATAAAACTGTCCAACCAACCTGCCAGACTGCCCACTAACCCTCGCCAGACCAAAACCCCTAGCACTTTCAACACTGCCCCTGAATCTCGAACCACCCATAAAAGATTACTAGCGAATATGGAGACCACTTTCGCATTGGATTTCAGATGTCTAAACAAATACATTAAAACATCTCCAATTATCTCCCGAATTACTTCATGGATTTCTATCGATAGAAACCAAAAAATATTGTGAAGACGTATGCGTAACACAATCGCAAAATGCCATTTCCCTTTTTCTCAGGGGACAGAGATATAATTGACAAAACCAGATTGCAAGTAAAAACTGTAAAATCCATTTTTGACAATGCCAAATTCTACATTTTGCAAAGCATATATCACCAAATACCAATAACACGAGCACTCTATTACACTTCCAACAAAAACCTATAATCGATCAATATTATACCTATAAAATATATTATACCCTTACCTTATTACCAAAAATACACAAATCATGACCACTCACACTAAAAATGTATACAAAATAAAATGTCAATAAAAATATATATCTAATGAAATTGCATAGTGAAAACCTTCAACTTGACATTAAATATATTGCTGTTAAAACAACCCATAAAACCCAAATCGTTACCGTTTTACCAATCTTAATATCCAAATTTAGGGTTTACGAGGGTTTATAAGGCCCATTTTCAGCTCGCAAATAGTTTAGCTGCCAAACTTATGAAGGATTTTATGGCTTGCAGATCTTAGGAAGGTTTTGCAGGGGTTTGTAGGGTTTCAGCTGCTGCAAAACCATGGCGGAAAGAGGAGGGTTCGGGCGCGGGTTCGGGCGTGGCGACAGAGGTCGAGGCCGCGGTGACCGTCGCGGCGGACGCAGAGGTCGCAGAGAAGAAGAAGAAAAATGGGTGCCTGTCACAAAGCTCGGCCGTCTGGTCAAAGAAGGTAAAATCCGTTCCCTTGAACAGATCTATTTGTTTTCCTTGCCTGTTAAGGAACATCAAATTGTGGAATCCATTCTGGGCCCCCAGCTGAAGGACGAGGTGATGAAGATCACGCCCGTGCAGAAGCAGACGAGAGCAGGGCAAAGAACAAGATTTAAGGCCTTCGTTGTGGTGGGCGACAGTAATGGCCATGTTGGGCTGGGCGTCAAGTGCAGTAAAGAAGTTGCTACGGCCATTAGAGGGGCATTGATTTTGGCTAAGCTTTCTCTGATCCCCGTGAGGAGAGGTTATTGGGGCAATAAGATCGGGAAGGTGCATACTGTGCCCTGTAAGGTGACGGGGAAGTGTGGGTCGGTGACTGTGAGAATGGTGCCTGCACCCAGAGGGGCAGGGATAGTGGCGGCGCGTGTGCCCAAGAAGGTTCTGCACTTTGCCGGGATTGATGATGTGTTTACTTCTTCACGCGGATCGACTAAGACTTTGGGTAACTTTGTCAAGGCAAGTTTTTTTTTTCTCCCCCTTTCTTTCAAATCTGGTTGACGTAGTTTTCTTTTGTTCGGGACGAATGCTCTCATTTTTGGTCCCCCACACACTCTATTTTGGGTAACTTTGCGAGGGGAAGGTTTTTTTCGAATTCAAATCAAATTGATGCCGAGACTGAGCGGACACTGCCGGATTAAAATTTATAGGAAACTCAGCTGAGTGCATTATCTTGTGGGAAACTCGGCTGAGGGCATTACCTCTGCGGGATGATCTGTGTGGACGGATATGTGTTGATGATATTGTTACACAATTATAACTCCAAATTGACGTGACATTTTGCCCAATTCTAACACCTGATCATGTCTCTACCCACTTTTAAGACTTTATCATGTCTCCTGGGGGCTCTGAATTTTAAATCTAGAGCTCATTCCACTACAATTGGTATATTGCTTTTTGGTAAGTGGTAAATGTTTTAATTTTTACCACCACCTGCAGCACTTTGCGGATATTTTGCCGAGGGTTGTTATTTATAGAAGGAAAAAAAATTACTCAGGTCATAAAATCAGTGAAATAGTTGCTTCTGGAAAACTTATGTTATCAGGCGAAATTTTGAAGTTTCGGGTCTAGATGTTCCACTAACCTTCCAACACTGGATTTTCAGAAACCATTGTTTTGTTCATAGTGATTTCTGTTCAAAGTTTCTTTTGAGCTGGTAAATTACTGAATCGCTTCAGTCTCAGTGACAGCTCATTTACTGCAGGAAATTTAGGTAATTTTGTGAGGGAAATTTTCTTTCCTTTTCTATGACATTGTATTTTTTTGACCATGGATTGAGGGGTATCTCTTCTGGCTAATTCACCAAGAACTTGCATCCCTTGTTTGTTTGGGTATGCCGTAAGCAGCAAGTTGGATGCAATACTGTACCCAATTCTGACACTTTGTCATGTCTCCTGCAATTTGAGTCTGATTGTGTACTGAACTGAAGCCCTGATGCTTTTTATTTCTTGAGCTCATTTCGCTTGCCAATTGTCAGAGTCTTTTGGTAAATGGTAAATATGCTCATATTGCTCCCACCCATTCTATTTGATGCATCATTTGATTTAGGGTAATTTTGTGTGGTGAAGTTTGTTTCAAATGTCCTTTGTGTTTGGTAATTTACTGGCAATCTATTTGAATCAGCCTCGTTAGCTTAATTTCTTGAGGGCATGTTTCCTTTGTGTAAACAAAATGGTAAAATTCTCATTTTTGCTCACGCTCAGTCCATTTGATGCAGCCAGTTAGGGTATTTTTGTGACTGGCAAGTTTCTTTTGAATTCAATTGACATGGTGTTCTTAAATTTTTGTTTGGTAAATGGTCAATATTCTCAAATTCACCCCCACAAAGTCTCTTTAGTGCAGCCACACATGGTGTTCTTTTATTTTTGTTTGGTAAATGGTCGTTATTTCAATTTCACTCCAGCACGCAGTCAGTTTAGGTTTTAAGGATATTTTTTAAGGCAAAGTTTCTGTCAAGTCAAATTGATTTTTTTCCCCAATAATTTCCTTTTAGCAAACAGTAATTACCCTCATCTTCTCAGTCTTTTATTTACTGCACTGGATGAAGAAGGTCAAGCTGTTAAGGTTAAATAACTAATACTGTCTGGGTTACGTTATACGTGTACATATTGTTGAAAGTCACCATTGACTTCAATGGGGAAGGTCGAGCCATTAAGCTTAAGTAACTAGTTTCTATATGGAAAAGGTATACATACTGTTGAAAGTCACTTTGGACTTGTACCCACAGCCAGATTCGTGCTCAACAAAGGTTTTCTAATCTGGGTCATCATTATGGCAATTACAGTCTTACAACCAAGTGGTACTTGATTTATTTTGTCTTGGTTACTTGGAGGATATGGGTTGGCTTTAACTTGTGTGGGTTAGGCTTGATTGCATTGTTCAGATATGCAAGCCTTGGGTCATACTCTAATGTGTCCCCACCCAATTAAACCTTGTTGCACTCTAATGTCAATTACACTCCAATGTGCCCGGTAATTGTTAATTCTTCCAATTGTTATAACTTATGAAGGCTTCCTTCAAATCAATGTGGCTAAACCAGAGTTAGTCCCTGAAACTAAGGTTTTTTTTATGCTTAACTGATACTTCTCAAAGCATGAGAAATTAACATATTTATCAACGTAGTTTGACCAGCTGAAATTAACATTAGGGAAAGCTCCTCAGTGATTGATGCTTCATGGCTTATTTTACTTGCTGTTATTGTTCTGTTACAAAATCACCCTTGTGAGGCACTTTGGTCAAGTGGCAGTTGATATTAGATAAAACCATGGATGGGAGCATTAGAATTAATTGCAGTTATCATTTCCGTTTTAAGGGAGTGAGATAAACATCATGTGCCTTTCAGCTCATTTATTCCAATCTGGTGACATTTGATAAAGCCAATTTAAACATAAGATGAATAAGATAGCAAGTTAGTATTGATTTAATATGTGTAAATTACAGCAGCCAGAAACAAGTCAGTTTTGTGGGTGAGGGAGGGGCAGGGGAAAATGAACCAGGCATGTATGTCATTCATGTATCAAAAAGCTTGCAGCCTCTTTAGGTGGAAATCAATTATTAACTTCTTGAATATAGGTTTTCACCAGGAAGTGGCCCATCACTGCCATGGGTTACTATAGCAATTGCACAGAAGTTGCTTCTATTTTAGTTGGCATTTTTTCACAAGTTATTGACGATACTGACATGTTTGCTGTGGACTTCACTGATGAGGATATAAAGCTATACTACTGATTTTTTGTTTCTTGCATGGATTATTGTTGTAGTAAGTTTCTGTTATTGTAACATTAACTACTAAGAAAATCTGGAAAACCATTTTGATGCCACAATGCTGATCTGGTTATTGATTGGCAGGCAACCTTTGACTGTTTGTTAAAGACTTATGCATTTTTGACACCTGATCTGTGGAGGGAGACTCGTTTCTCAAAATCACCCTTCCAGGAGTACACTGATTTACTGGCTAAGCCTGCTAAGGCACTCATCCTTGATGATCTTGATAAAGAAGCTATACAAGCATAGAATCCATGCATTTTGGTACGCATGGTTTGCCTGGAAATCGAATGATACTCTAGTTTATTGTCCATCAAACTATTATTTTAGACATTCAGGTCATATTATTTGGTTAAGATGCTCCTTACTTTTGAGGCTTTAATATTTAGAGCTTTCAATCAGAGTTCATTTTTTTCTTAAATTTTCTGCACCTTTTTATTTACCAATCCTAGCAATGTTTTGCAGTCTTGTTTTCCAATATATACATGATGTTTTGCCACCTTCTGTTCTGCAAGCTGATATATTTGTATCTTATATTTTTTTTGCCATTCTTTTGTTAAGATCCAGAATTTACAATTATAATGTGAGACCCAATCAGGACAGCATCACAAAATTAAAATGACTAGAAGGTGAAGAGCATAATTATTCTCATAATTTGCATGCGTATGCTATTTCTGCGCAGAGCAGAGCTAAAACATTTTCTGCTATCAACATTACTGTTATGGTTTGCAATGTGCATCATGCTAAACAAAATCAGCTCAAAAGCTGCCATGCTTGAGACTTGTTTAGGCAAAAAAAGAACTGGCAAAATATTATTTCAGTCAAATTGGCACACATCAGAGCTTAATCATAAAACCTCCCATGAAGCAACTTGGAGGCTATAGATTGGCTCAGGAGATGCTATTAATCATTCTCTTCAGAATATTGGTCGGATCTCTATGGTTCTGTTGGATTTGTTACTACAGAGAATAATTCTTACCAAAGGTGTACTAGGAAATATCCATGACTTAATAATCAGCAGTATGCAAAACTTTTCAAGGGTCAGATGCCCCTTATCTGGTAAATCACATCCTTATATTATTTACCTTTTTGCTTTGATTTTGCCTCAACTAGGGCATGTGATACTCCTTGTGTCTGGCCTCCTTTTTTTTCAAGTTCCTCCCCAAAGTCACTTTACTCTCCTCTCTCATGCTCAGCTTTCTCAAACTTTGTTTCTGCTCATCAATTATGTCCTGCTTGTTCTCTAGATGTCCATAACTCCCAAACATTGATCTCTCTTCTGACACTGCTTCAGAGCTTCTCCTGGTAGCTTATTATGACTACCGCTATTCAACTTCCCCTTACCATTGTTTTTGAAAAGATACTTGTCAAAAAGAAACAGGTCCAAGGTATGAGGACATGATAGATTGAATATAGGTAATGGCTTCATCAGTAACTGCGTACTGGTGAAGCTGCCACCTGCCATTATAATTCAAATTAATGGATGACAAGGATGCTTTAAATTGTATGGAAGCCCTTGTAGCTGACGTCAATAAGGAGTCGAAAATGTAGGTTGTATTTTATATTTTGCACAAACATTCTTTACTGTCTTATTTTTGAAAGACAACCCATTTTCTCTAACCAAACTGAGAAATTATGAGTATTTAGAAATCTCTAGTCTTTACCTGTCTTAGATTCTAAAGGTATAGCTTTATTCTGTTTCGTTTTTATTTTCTTTTTTCATTTTCTGAGAAGTGGGGCGAACAAGCTCAAATGACAAGGAGTTATATATATATCCGCACACTGTGTATTGCACACGATGGGAAATGCATCCAACCTATCTAGATTTGGTGTTGCGACAGTTGGTTGTAAGTGGTTTTATAATCAATATGACATGATTAACACTAGCCATGACATCTTTGCTCGGTGATTATTTCTGTAGGAATGTCATCAATCTTAAACTCATTAAAGTGAGGATCAAACTACAAACTAAATCACGATATGGAATTAATTTATTTGTCTGTGTGTTTATAAGCGTCACTTGATTTAAGACAAGTTGAGAATTATTACCAAATTCTATAAATATAATCTTTAAAGCACGGGTGGGGTGAAGACCTAGAATCAAAACTTTGTACTTTGCTATATTATTAGTACATGAAAATCTCAATCCATATGCTAATGGTAGTCTGTCCTTGGTGAGTTACTAATACATGGCCTTGACACCAATATAATCTTTAAAGCACGTGTGAGGTAAGACCTAGTGTCAAAGCTTTGTACTTTGCTATATTATTAGTACAGGAAAAGCTCAATCTATATACTAATGACACACCTTGTCCTCGGGGAGTTACTATTTCGTGGCCCCGACACTTGAAGCACATTTGGATCCATCAAAGTGCATGATCCAAGTTTTGTCTACATTGGAGCACATAACAAACTAATCTCAAAAAGTGTCATTTAGAAGGGTGTGATCTTTCAAGGGAGCTTCAACTAATTGGTCAATGATGACTTGTCCTTTAACCATTTTTTGTGGTACACATTTGAGATCGAACTCCATGAGTAGCATGATCAAATTATGATGCCTTGAGTCTCATTGTTAAGCATGTAGTGTCTAAGTTTCATTGTGGGGAACACAATAGCCAAACATAACCTTTTCATAGAGTTTTTTTTATTTTAATAATCAACCAATGTACAGTTGTAATAAATAGGTTGTTATGCTTATCATCATATTGTGGAAGCATGCTTTCTAGGGCACATACTCAATGACAATTTGTTTAGCAATTTGTATAGCAACAAAGGTTGAATGGGAATAAGTGGCATTATAACATGGGGGTTCAGCTAGATATTCTTTAATTGCATCAAAAACCTTTTGACATTGTTTATTTCGTTCAAATTTAATCGCTGTTTAATAATCTTGAAAATTGTTAAGAGTTTTATAACTTAATTGAGTTTAATTATTTAATTGATCTATAAATTGTATGATGGCTTGGAATTTTCCTCTTAAACTTTTAGTTGTTTTAAGACCTTGCATTTCAACAATAGCTTGTATTTTTTTAGGATTAATTTCTATATTTTTTTGAAGAAAAACAAATCCTTCTAACTTTTTTTTTTTTAACTAAAACGGGGTAAAAATTTATTCAAAAACGGGAAAAGCAAGAACATTACACAGCCTTATCCTGCTCCACCAGAAGAGTCAACTTCTGGGAGCATTGCAGAGGCAGTAAATTATAATCCAGGATCTTCCATTGGGGTCCCTGTTCAGAAGCCCACTTGGCCAAACAGTCGGCAACCTCATTCCATTCGCGGGGAATATGCTTGAAAGTGACGGAATCCAACAATGAACTTAACTGAAGAACCTGTTGCACAACCTCAGCGAATCTCCACTCGGCATTAACAAAATTACGATTACTGATCAGATCAATCACGACCTGGGAATCCGACTCACAGATAATGTTTTGCTAGCCCAGATGACAGCGATGTTTCAGCCCCTGAAGGACGGCCAACGCCTCCATATAGTTATTGGAGTACCAGCCTTTGTAGACAGAAAAAGCAAATAGAAGATTTCCGGAACTATCGCGCCCAGCGCCTCCAATTCCCGCATCCCCTGGGTTCCCACGCGAGGAGCCATCAGTGTTAATCTTCAGGAAGCCAGGCAGGGGGAGAGTCCAACGCCCAAGTCTGTTGACAGGTTTGTGGCAGCGCCTATCTCTCATCCACGGATTCCTAAGAGAGGCAGAGGGTGTCACGACCCACGGCTTGCCAGCAATGTTGAGCAGAATATTCTGCTCTTCCGTTCCCAGCCCAATCGAACTCAACCCTTTGGCAGCGAGAGTCTCCTGCAAAGTCAAACGCACAAGCTCCCATATGGCGTCGACCTTCCTCTGCTCCGCACAAAAAACGCCCCTGTTCCTTTCCTTCCAAACATTCCACAGGATAAAGACCGGGCCAGCAAACCAAGCCGCCTGGAGGGTCGACGCTTTAGCAGGGGGAGGATTAAGGCGCTCCCAGAAGTCAACTAAGGAAGAGGCGTGCCAGCAAGGACTGCGCCAAGCTTGCCACCATCTATGCCATAATTGTTTGACAAAATTACACTGAAAAAACAGGGGCGCCCCTGTTTCCACCTCATCACAGCAGAGCTCACATCTGGAAGGCCCCTGAAAGCCACGTTTGCACAGATTGTCCCAAGTGAGGCATCTGTTGTACACAAGCGTCCATATAAATAAATTACATTTAGGCCAGGTAACAGTATTCCAAATTTTCTTCCCCCAGCTGAAATTCACCTCACCATGAACTTGCTTCAGCAAAGTCTGATATCCCTCCGAGACGGAGTAGTTTCCAGAAGACCCGCCTCCCCAAGCAAGCAAATCCTGACCTTGAAGAGAATTACAGTTCCTAGAATCAAGAAGCTGAGCAAGCTCAGTCTTGCTCTCCAAGGATCCGCCAGGGGGCCAATCTGAAGAATTTTTCCATCTGAAGCAAGTCGCCAGGCCCACTCTGTACTCCTTGTAGTGCGCCACATTGTTCCAGCCAGCCTCCTGGAAAGCCACACATAATTCCTGTAAATGCGGGTGAGAGGACGAGAGCGGGGGCGCACCATCCCACGAGTCCTCCCAAAAGAGAGCTTGCTCTCCCGTCTTACAAATCCAAAAAAGCTGTGTTTAATAAGCTGAGCTCCCAGTTTGAGGGTACTCCAAATCATGGAACCACCCCTCTCAAGAGGCATTCGAGCAATGACAGAGGGATCCACCCCCGGATAATACTTAAAAGTCAGGATCCGAGCCCACATCTGAACCTGATTAGAGCACCATCTCCAATATAATTTGGCAGCCAGCGCCTGGCTAACCAGGATGGCAGACCTCAATCCAAGCCCTCCATCTTTCTTGGGCCTGCACACCGTATCCCACTTGACCAAGCTCCATTTGGTGCACCGAAGATTACCACTCCAGAGGAATTGGCGGGATAGGGCGTCAAATTCTTTGAGAAAATAGATAGGAGCAGCCAGCACCATGCAGCGGTACACAAGAAGAGCTTGAATCACTGATTGCAGCAGAGTAACTCTACCAGCAGTGGATAACCATCTGTGCGTCCAGTGATTCACT
This sequence comes from Torreya grandis, assembly GCA_037957365.1. Lineage (NCBI taxonomy): Eukaryota > Viridiplantae > Streptophyta > Pinopsida > Cupressales > Taxaceae > Torreya > Torreya grandis. The sequence continues at coordinate 437,495 of JARHVA010001864.1, read as the reverse complement.
TTCTGTCTCAGCGTATCCAAAACATTATGCCAGAAGAGGCGTGGCTGCCTGCCAACCACTATAGGAATGCCCAGATAAACAACCGGGAGAACCTGAATTTGAAATCTCATAATGGCCGCAATCCGCCTCTGTATCGGGCCAGGAGTGTTGAAAAAATAGACGGAGGACTTATGGTCGTTGATTTTCTGCCCCGTAGCCTCCAGATACATATCAAGGGTGTCCCTGAAAGCTTCCGCCTCGCGGATGCGAGCTTTCCCAATCAGCATAGTATCGTCAACAAACTGAAGATGGGACGTGACTAAGCCATTCCCCCACTGCCAACCCTGCACAATGTTCTGAGAGACCTGGAATTTGATCAGCCGGCCCAATCCCTCCGCCAAAATGATAAAAAGATAAGGTGATAGCGGGTCTCCTTGCCTCAGGCCTCTCGCTGCCCCAAAAAGTTCAGTTGGCTGCCCATTGATGAGAACCGAGTAGGAGGGCGTGGTAACACAACTCAGGACCCATTGGATCCAAGCAGCGCTGAAACCAAAGGCCTGCATGATACTTTTCAGAAATCTCCAGCTGGCTCTGTCATACGCCTTAGCTAAATCAAGCTTGATAACCATGGCCCTCTCCTGAGAAGAACTCATAGAGTGAATAGCCTCAGAAGCAATAACAACCTCGTCCAGGATCTGCTTACCAGCAACAAATCCACCCTGCTCCTCGGATATAATCAGCGAGAGACAGCTTTTAAGCCTCTCCGCTAAGAGTTTCGTAATAATTTTGTATATCACATTGCAGAGCGCAATAGGCCTGAATTGGTCCAGCTGGTCCGCCTGTTCTTTCTTTGGTATAAGGACAAGGAAGGTAGCATTCAAGGCCCTCAACATTTCCTTGTTGATAAAGGATTCCTGTATAACATCAAAGAGATCATGCTTGATGACATCCCAGAAGTCCTGATAGAACTCCACTGGGAAGCCATCCGGCCCAGGGGCTTTGCCACGTTTCATACTAAAGACCACCCCCTCAACCTCAGTCCGCTCAATAGGCCTCATCAGAAATTCATTCATCTCCTGCGTCACCACAGAAGGGATGCAAGACAGCACATTATATTCAGCAATCTCAGAGGGGTGCCGCTCTGCGGAGAACAGACTAGAAAAGTGGGTAACCGCTGCTTGAGAAATGTCCTGCAAAGAACTCAACCGAGAACCATCCGGGGTCACCAAGTGGGTTAAATAACTAGTATTACGCCTAGCCTGGGTAGACTTGTGGAAGAAGGCAGTGTTCCTATCACCTTCTTGGAGCCATTCAAGCCTCGCCTTCTGCTTCCAGAAGATCTCCTCACGGAGTTCCCACTCAGTAAGGTCTTTCACCGCTTGGGATTCAGCCTCATGAAGCTCCTCAGAGAGACCGCTGTCTCTAATCTGCCTAGTAATCACATTCAGTTGGTCCTGAGCCTTCTTCCTCATAGTATGAAGATTCCCGAAGCTGTGGATATTCCAATACTTAAGCCTCCCTTTGACGTACTGGAGTTTTTTTGCAAAGGAGAACATGGCTGTACCAAAGTTGGGTCCTCCATGGCGCCACCACTGACCCATAAGCTCATGCAGGGAAGGCTCACGAAGCCACATTAAGTGAAACTTAAAGGGAGGCCTCCTTGGGGCCGAAATCTGGTTAGTGGACAACTTAATCGGCCAATGGTCCGATCCACCCCAGCCCAGAATCTCCGAGGTGATGGACGAGGAACCATAGTGCCAGTAGCAAGATACCAAAAATCTGTCCAGGCGTTCCGAAATACCTTCCTCTCCACTCCTTCTGTTACTCCAGGTAAATGTGCCATTGAGAGGTTTAACATCTGAGAGGCGAAGAAGGTCAATATTTTGCCGAAATATTTCCGATGAAGGCCCCAGCCGAGCCAGACCGCCTCTCTTTTCCCCCAGGTTTAGGACAGCATTAAAGTCTCCTGTCACGATCCATGGCAAGTAGGGGTGGCAGCGTCTGACAAACCGAACATGATCCCACAATTTTCACTGTCCAGGGAGGTCCACAGGGGCATAAACATTAGTAAGAAGTATGGTTTCCCCCGAATCCTTCGAGACGGCTATCATTGTGAGAGCAGAATTGCTGGCCAACCAGCGAAGCGGGGTTATGCAATCCGGGTTCCAACACACTGCCAGCCCACCGGAAGACCCAGCTGCCCCCACGCACTGGCTGTGATTGAAGAAACAGAGCTTCTGCATAGAAGATAACCATAAATCAACAGAGAATTTCGTCTCCTGAATACACAAGATGTCAGGAGAATTAGCATGAACCAGTTTAACAATAGCTCTTTGACGGGGAGAGCTACTCAGACCCCTCACATTCCGGGAGAGAACAATCATTGGGAAACTTGTGTGAAGTGCTCGTTCAGGGGCTTAACATGCCCTGCCTCCACTAGAAGATCACCTGCAATTTTTAGTTTCTCCTGATCTTTCCTTCGCCCCACACGTGGGGGATTGGGGCCAGTAGGCTTCTTAAAAGGTCGTGGCATAATGCCCAGGCTAGAGGAGGAACCTTTAACCATTTTGGACGCCTCCACCTCCTTTGCCTGGTCGGCCCAGCAAACTTCCGAATCCCCTTTGGGCAGTAGAACAGAATTGGGCGCATCCTGCATTTCCTTGTCAGTCCCCTGTGTCGGCCTCATGACTATGGTTGAAATTTCCTCCTCAGGGGCAGATGGTTCCCTTGTCCCTTCATCCTCCGTCTGTAGCGGCTCCGGAATACCGTCCTCTATATTCATGCTGTCTAGCACTTCAAATCTGTTAAAATCAACTTCATTTTGTCTATCAAAATTTGCCCTTTTCCTACCACGAGACTTCCCCCTGCGCCTGACTGTGGTAAATCCATCTTTGTCAGGATCCTTGGAGCCAATACTGCCCAGTTCAGCACCTTCAGTTTGGAGCTGGTTTTTGCCTTTATTCAATCCCCCTGATTGTATATGGGCTGCCCCAAAGTGTTTCGGCTGTCTGGGACCTCTATCCCAATTGGGCCCCCGAGACCCAGCCGCTTCACCTTGAATATCCCTCTCTTTGACCGCCTGCGGGCATTGTTTGTGCAAATGGCCATACACATGGCAAATACGACAGCGAAACGGAATGGCTTCGTAGTCGATTTGCTGGTTCCAGGATGAACTTCCCAGACAAATCTCAAGAGAATCCGGAAGGGGATTATTCAAATTAATCTCAACACAAATACGAGCGTAGGAAATTACCTTTTTATCCAGAGTTTGGTGCGCAATTGCCATCGGTGTTCCAAGCAGAGTCGCTATCTGACGAAGGATATCCTCCCGCCAAAGCTCCAGGGGCAGTCTTGGCAAACGAACCCAAACAGGGACACACGTTGGGAGATCTTCCGCCGAGTTGAAACCAGCGTGCCAAGGCTTAAGGAAGAGGCCATTTCTATCATAGAAGTAAGGCCCCCCTTCGAAAATCCTGTTCCGGTCTGCTACAGAGGAAAAATTGACAATGAAATAGTTGTTTCCTGCCAGCAGGATGTCAAAGTCTCCAGCAATTTGCCAAGTCCTCCTAATCCAAGCTTCCAATGCTGCTAAAGAAACACGAATTCCCAAGAATTTGCAAATGAGGGCATGTGTCGACAGGTATTCCACCTCTTCTTGCACAACCTCCTGAGAAAGAACCAGAACTGGTCGCTCCAGAGACCTGGGCAGACAACCATTAATTTTCTGCACCCTGGACTTATCCTCACTGAACATCTTTTCTGCCTGCTGCTCGAACCCCCCAGGTAGAGGTCGCTCCCTTCTGCTGGCTTCATGCTGGCCGCCTAGCTGCAGTCCGTCGCTCCCCACCATCGCGCCTCCCCCCAAGATCACCCTAAAATTCCCTCAATCCTTCTAACTTTTTAGATGCAATATCAAAGACACATTTCTTAGAAAATAATTTGTCTTTGAATTTCTATAACAACTCACATCTTTCACAAATCCCTAGGATAGTTTTCATGCTTTCTAGATTTTCCTAGGGTGTCATCAACATAATTCTCTAAAATATTATTCATGTAATTGTGGAATATATGTCATAGCCTTTATAAGTGTTCCATGCCTTTTTAAGGCGAAAAAGGCATCACTACTACATGGTAAAATTTACCTAAGGGGTTGTGAATGTTGTTTTGCCTTTCTCATTTTGATTATATTGAACACATCCATCCATAAAAAAAAAACATCATATACCTAATCGGATATTTAGGTATTCTATTAATCAGCGATTCTATCAATATCGGGTAATGGAAAATCATCTTTGGAACATGCATTGTTAAGTCTCTTAAAGTGAGTACAAATTCGAATGATCTCATTAAGCCTATAGCCACAAAGATGATGTAGATCTGATTTGATTGATCAAATAGGTTATGGGAAACCAATGTCAAGTTACTTTTATAATTCATCTTTAATGAATAAAACAAGTTTAGATGCATTTTTATAATCTTTTGTGCGACTTTAAACAAATTTAGGATGTATCTTTATAATCTTGTTTGATTGGGGTAGCATCATGATGAACAACTAAGTTATGAATTGTGATTGATGGATCAATTCTTGGCATATTGACATAGGACAAAAAAAGAAGATTGGGAAAATCTTGTAATTTATCCATATGTTATTGTCGTTCTTCAACAATCATCAATACACTCAACAATACAGAATTAAGATGCTCCTTGGTACCATAATTAAATTCAATTGTTTTTTTGTTTAATAATGTAGAGCAATTTTTGATATATGGTGTAGTTTTAAAAACATTTCATTGTTAGAGAAAACATCAGTAGGTACATTAGTTGAAGCCGCCTCTAAAATAAATTTAGATTGCATGAGTTTTAAAGTTGTGACAATATTTACTTCTTGCATGTGATTTATGTTGGATTTGGAAAAGTGATTATGTGTGTATATATGTCTTTATAACACTTTCATGATTATGAGTTTTGAGATACTTGTGATTTCTTTGAAAAGGTAAACCTTCCACTCGAGAATGTTCGCTATATCTAATATATGTTTTAAATTGGCGATTAACTATTTTGATAGGTTCTATGATACCTTGTTGGTATTTACATGGTCATTGACCTTAATATCTCATTTTTTAAAAACTTTTCAATCAAAATCCATTTAAAAAAAAAAAAATCAAATTGAACCAAGGTAAGGATTGTTTTGGCTTATTAGTATTGAAACAAGGGTCACTATCCTCTTGTGGTTGACTACTTTCACCAAATTTATATGTAGTTAAGTGTTCAATTGGTATGATTTGTTGTGGTAACATAATAGATGGTTGCGGTGTATTAAGCTTTTTGATAGCTCTTCGTCTATACTATTAGTTTGAGTGTAACTATTCTCTTGGGTTTTACTACTTCACCAAATTCATGTGTAGGTAAGTGGTCAATTGGTTTGATTTGTTGGGGTCATAATAGATGTTTGTGGTGTATTAAGAAGCAATATGATTCTTTTTGTGGATTCCACCATTTTGCAAAATTAGAAAGGAATATCATTTGCACGACAAGAACATATAAATTCCTCATAAGCAAATTTTAAGCATTTATGTAATTGATCGGGGATTGCATGTACGTCATGAATCAATGGCCTACCAAATAAAGGATACCTGAAAATATGATTTGACATTCCGTAGCTATGGTTTATGGTTTGATAGTTATGTTCAATTTAATTTTCTCAAAAGCTTTTCTTGGTTGATTGTAAAAGCTATTTGTAATCCCATTAAAATTTATAAGGGCTTGTCTTCCAATTCCAAATGCACAACGAAATGATTCACTACAAATGTTACCCTCAAACCATTGTCTATAAGGACTCGATTAATCCCTTTATTGATGACAATAACTTGTGTTGCAAACTTCCAATTCCAAGCATACTTACACTATTTTTTGTAGACTTTAATTTTTCATCATTAGCAATTTGCAATGGGAGTAGGAAAGGGGTAGAGGAGGGCCATTTAATTGTAAGGCAAATTGCCTGCGAAATATGAGTGTGGCTTCGTCCCCGATTTATCACATGCTGGATGGATGTTGATATATTAAAATGCTGATGGGATTAATTCTTTTTCATATTTATACGTGGGTATAATTCCCTAAAGGAGTCCATGTGAGGGCAAGCTTATATAAGGTTTTTAGCTATGTAAATGAGGTAGATTTTATAGAAGGCATTTTTGTTTTTATTATTAGCTTTTAAGCTTTTAAATATTCAAACTTATGAGAGGTCAAAAAATGATAATGGCTTTGGCTTATTTTACTCCATTTGTATTTTGAATTCACGACATAGTCAACATGTCAATTGTGGTGGGAGTTAAACATAAAGATGATGGTAGAGATAATGGGAAGTTGACTCATTCAAAGGAGCAATTTTTGTATCGAACGGTGGATGAAAATTTAGACATGATTGTACAATCAAAGCCTGGTACTTCTTTATTTTCCATTTGTATTAATTTGAGTGTTTATCGTTCTGATTCCTTATTCCAAGGGTTTTTTAAACTCTCCATTAAGGTTTTATTGTGAAGTTACAGCATAACAATTGTTTCAATCCAATTTACGACATCTTATATAGATGTTTTGTGGCTATTTTCTGCGATTTTCTTTGGTTGTGTGCAAATATTTGAACACCTCTTGCATATGGGATTTAGATAGTCAATTTCCATTAATAAAGCAATTGTTTTGTGAATCATTTCTTTGAATGGACGAAGGATCAAACTGTTTTGGGGCATCACCTTAAATTTTGTTTGATTTTTTTTTTGGTCTATTCTGAGCATTAATATAGCAATTGTTTTATACATCGTTCTGTTAAATGGATGAAGGATCAAATTGTTTTGGGGCTTCACCCTCCCTTTTGTTTACTTTTATTTTTACTCTTTTACGACTCTTTTCACCCCCAACTAGTGTTAGACTAACATTATAATAAGAGTCGACCTCTTAATTTCAGAGATTATTTCATTGCATTTCCCATGCATTGAAACTTCCTATTGTTTTCCTCATACAATAAAGGCCACATACAAGACATATTTGAACATCAACAACTTGAATGTACAAGGGTAAATGTGTAACACCTCTTGTGCAAAGCTAACACCCTTTGTCGATCTTAGCATGTTGTTTGTGGTTGATGCATTGTTGACTCTTTAGTGTGTGAGTTTTGTGCACGTTATTCCCTATTGATCGTTGGGAGTAGTGTCCTCGGGTTGGACCTATTTTGGGTTAAGAAATTTAACTTTCGATGCATTTCGTTGCATTGGACCTCAAGCTCGAGACATGCTTGGCTTATAAAGATTGAGTTTGGATTTAATCCCACACCAGGGTTCTCTCTCCCTATCACACCTTGCGATGAGTAAGGTCTCCTTATCTTCCATAAACTTAACCATGTAAATGTTCCATAAAATCAACCAATGAGCTTGTGGTAGCTCATTGATGAGTTATTACCTAAAATCTACCCTTCAGATGGCATTCTTGTTGTCCATATGTTGGCCAAGTCCAACATATTTTTGTCCAAATTAAGCTACAACGAATCCTTATGTTCATTGGGATTAATACACCAACTACCAATATGGTTGGCTAGCTTGGGTGTCACAACACCACCTTCCTCATGCAAAATACGTTTTTTTTTGCATTTGGACTTGTACATTCAATAGTTATTTGCAACATAAATCTCATTGCACACACAAGTTTTGATTCATTAACATCTTGCATAATTCAACTATAATTTTGCCACATTGGTATGTTAAACCATGTATTTCCCATGAACAAACTTTCATGGATAATTGCAACTCAAAGGTACCAGTATGCATCTCCTCACCTTCCATATCACATAGTGCCTTAGAGTCGATGAAGGTTACTATCTTGTATTTTTGGGTCAAGGTATCAACCATTATAATTGACTTATCTTTATTTTTAGTTAATAAAGCCCATTAAAGCAATTTTCAAGTATACTAGGGTATCATTTATTTTTACGTGAGATCATTAGTATATATAGTAAATTTTTTTTGTAGTTACGCAGATAGGAACTCTTAGAATGCTGAGTTGGTATTTAATCGGTCTCGATCCTTTCAATCTATAAATAGTGCACTATCTTGTTGTTGGGGAGTTTGTGTGTTCCAATGCATCTAAAAACTATTAGATACATGGCCTTGTGAGTTGAGCTGTATTTAAACACCTTGATTGTACTATCTAGTGTTCAAACAAATAAAATCTGGTCATTATAATTTGCATTTATTATTTATTCTATCTATTTTAGGTTTGATTTACTAGATACGTGATAGAAATGATCCTTATTAAAAATTGCATGGTCTGCTATGCTTCTTGTGACACTTCTTGGTGAGTGGAGAGTAGGGGTTACTGATACAACCCAAATTGAAGTTAAGAATATAGTTTGAGGATAGTAGTTGATTTTTGGGTGAAAATGTGTGCGTGGTTTTTGATCGACACATTTCAAATAACCATCCGTGATTTATAAGCAATTCTTGATGATGAAGCATAGATGGTGATTCGAAACGCGTCGATCAAGAACCAGCGACACAGTTTCACCTAGAAATCAACTACTATTCTCTTATGGACTGTGAAAATATCAAGGCTCTTATATAGTTTGAGGTTTTATTGGCATTGCATTTCATTAAAAGCCATCACAGTCTTGTTCAACAAGTTTGTGTCTATTCTGCAATCGTTGTATTCCATTTAGATTATCTTAAATTAGATTGTAATTTAATATCCATCACTAGTATTATAGTATCAAATTATTAAGTATTTTATACTGTTAATTCAATCTGGGTTGGTTTTCTCATAGAATTATGAATCAACTATAAATTATAATTTAAATTATTAAATTATATTAAGAGAAAAATAAATAAAAGGACATTGAGATACTCTAAAGTTTGTAAAGAGATTTTATTCTTAAAATTATTTGAAAGAAAATCTAAGTGTCCCATATGGATCTTGAGTTGTCAAATGTACAATGAAAAAAAAAGCAACAAAATTTTGGAAATTGGTGCTAGTTTATTCATTATTATTTCATATATATATATATATATATATATATATATATATATATATAAAATTAAACTTTGAAGGTTTGATTAACATTGATGATTGTGCTTGAAATATCAAATTTTATACTCCCAAGATTTTCTAACTTTCAATATTAAATCCTTATCTTAGCACTTAAAGATCTTTACATGGCATTATGATATAGTTACAACAAAATAAATTACTTAAACCAAATATTGAGGCTTTGAGAATTTGTGCGTGCAATGTTGAGCTTTATAAAACATCCCAAAGGTCAAGATATTGCAAAACTCAATAGTTCAGATATGAAGGGGAGGAGAATTCACAAGCATACATGTCATACATCATTAAACTGAGCTAGAGATCGAACTCAGATGGCATGCATACATTTGGATAGTATATTAGCTCAACTTTGTCTGACTATGGTGTACCCACCTAAAATTAGAGTACGGTCTTTAAGACGAAGGGATGAAGTAATGAGGTCATAGATAGTGGAAGGAGGCTTGTAAAAATGCCTCCACTTTGTCTCAATATAGTCTACTCACCTAACATTAGAGCACAATCTTTAAGACAAAGAGATAAAGTAAAAAGGTCATAGAGAGTGGAGTGAGGTTTGGAAAAATGCCTTACTAGTGGGATTCTTTTTAGTCAGAGTAAAAATATAGATTAAACCTTCACCGTCTTTTGTATTTCTCAAGGTTTAAATGATTATAGACTTGGAATTCGTATGAACAACTCAATTGGACTTTACACTACTTGGTTTTGGGGCTCGTTTTCTTCATTACTATTTGCTTAATGTTTTGATTAGCTTAAATACTATACAATGGAATTTGTTAGTATATCGCTTGAAGAATCTCGACATTTTTTTTTCCAATTGAAACCCTGTTTTTACATGGATTAGGTGTACAAAATGCTTCTTTGACTTAGTACCAAAAACTAAGGACTGATATTTTTCCCTTTTTAAATTCATATATATATATATATATATATATATATATATTTCATTAATTAATGTGTCACAAAACCTAATTGCATACTTGATACATGTATATTTGCTTGATTGTGAAGCATGAGGGCAAATGTATCTTGCCAACTTTAGATGGCAATGGTTGGATTTCATGTTTTGTGAATTGTGAGTTTAAAAATATGTTCACTCTCTGAAAATTGTGTTCTTTAGTTATAAACTAAGTGTGTGGATTAAACCTCTTCATTGTCGCTTGTAGTGCTCAAGGATTAAATGATTAAAATATGGGTAAGAGGTGCCAAGGATCGTACTAGTTTGGATTATACATAATGCTAGAAGAACTATTGATATTAACTTAAATTTTTTGTTAGAGACCATGAAGAATTTATTATGGTAGAGGATGCTAGTAATAGGTTAAAATGTGTGTCGAGGTCTATTGCGGTTGTAGTGTATGTTAAGGTGATTATGGATGATATCTACTTGTGCTACGAATTACATTTTCTTAAAGAGGTCTTGAAAAAAAGAGTGGCAAGTAGGTTGTTTACAAACATCATAAAAAAGGTGAATATCCTCTACAAGTTGCATCATCCTACCTGAATGTATTGTTTTGGGAAGGTTCCCTAAATAACTCAATGGGTAACAATTGTTATCCCAGAAATTTATGGGGGAAAGATGATGAGTTTATGTAAACCCAACATTAATTATGTTGTTATAGTTATGAGAGGTCATGAGAACACATGCAAAAATATAATGAAATCATATGATTGATGTTCTTGTTTACACTCCTAGAGTGTATGCAAGATTTTTATAATCATGTTATTATCATCTATAACATTGGCTTTGATAGACAATTCCTTAGTGAGATGATATCTCAGAGAGGACATAGTTTACTGATTCAGCAAAAGAACTACATCTGACCTTGATTTTGAGGAACAAATGTGTACACTTCCATGTTAAGGTGGGGCATTGGGTCTATGTCCTAGGTTAGATTAGGGTTGTGATTTCACCAATCCTCGAGTTAGGTTTAAAACTCCCTTTTGGTGATTACCTATTGAAGATTAAAACAAATAAGTTTTGGTGTAGATTTAATTGTGAAATGTTATTGATCTTATATATTATTTAGCGAGATAGATAGTTGTTAACCGTTGTGTCGAGCGTATTTGAATTATCTTCTTTATAGTTTATTATTCAGTCTCCACCTTAGGTTGTGGGACTGCTTGATCTACTTAATCAGTTGTAGATCAATTGGAAAAGTGGGGTCAATATGGTTGCATAGTGATGATGCGACCATTTGTGCACTTTTATCCATGTCATGTAGACCAACAAGTTTTACATCAACACATTGTGTGTATATTTATTCAAAGGCACCTAATCGCTCGACAATGTTAGATGTGTTGCATGTGTTATGTCTAATTAAAAAAATAGTGTGTTTTGTGTGTATTTTAGTCATTTTAAATAATGGGCATGGAAAAATGTTCATCCACAATATCCTTGGAAGGTATGTCCTTTGACTAAAAAGAGATGAGGTTTTCACTATTCAACAAGATTGGAACAATAGAAGCTAAATATGCAGGTTTGATATCATGTAGTAAATCAATGTTACACAAGGTCTCATAAAGTATGTCCCTATAATCATTAAACCTTGTAAGCAATTCTAAAGTAGATATCTTTGCTCGAGTATTTTAGATGATCTATGATATCATACTTCTTAACAACATGCACTCTAATTCTTAGAGCTTGAGGAATGTTGGAAGGAGCATTTTGGTTAACCCCTTCTTGAGGTTGAGAAGAAAGAAGAGGGATGGTAGCATTGCATTTCCTACTCCTTCGGGTGTTACAACATATAACCTGGAATGAGCCACACAATATCTATCACTAAAGGGTATTAAAGCAAACCTATTAATTGTAAGGGTATCAACACATAAAACAACATTATTACACACATACATATTATGTTTGAAACCATATGCTAACATTTTATGATATATGCATGGAAATTAATATTCAATCATTGATAAACACTTGCATAAGAACCATATCATCAAGTTTAATAACATACAAAGGCTAGGAACAACATCCTATGTAAATCGCATCTATACATGAATGAAATTAAGAAGCAAAAAAATATACAATATCTACTAAGGGAAGAAAGACCAAAACTTAAAAAGCCAACATCGTATAGCACAAGGTGAAGCCTAATGAGTAGACTGAACAAGAGAAGGGTTGGTAAAAATTGTAGGAAGAAAAAATGATCACCAATAAGATGAAACCTTAGGTTGGGTGCTTGAAAATATTCATTCACCAAAATGTTTTAATGGAAAGTGCAAAATGGGACGCGAGGCTAAGAAAAGTAGTCTATAATAATGTAAACATGCATACAAGATAATTTTAACTAAATACAATAAGGTAACAGTAAAATAAGATCTCAAATGTCCAAAAAATGAGAATTAAGAAGGATTGGAATTGATAAAGAGAGTTCATAAAGTCGGTACCTTGATTTTGATTTACCTGTGTACTATTATACATTGAATATGACTAAAAAACATATATATTTCTAAGTTTCACAAAATTCACTATGGATTTTTTGGAATTGCTTCTCCTTTGTACACACCATAATCAACATTAAAAATAGAGGTCGCCTTTATTTACAAAATAATTTATGGTTTTGTTCATCTGCTCAATCTAATAAAAAACCTCTCAAAGTTTCACAATTCATTGCAAATTGTTTGGAATTGTAGTTTATTTACCTTTATAGTGTCAAAGCCTCTTAAAATTTTGCGAGGATCTTCGTCTTTATTTTCTAATCAGAAACCTCTCACAAATTATTGAATTGATATGCATAACTTTTATAACTTCTTCTCTTTGTTCTAAGCCCTAATCTAATTTAAGTGACCTTGTAAGAGCATAGAAAATGAGAGTAGTTATGAGGGGTCTACCTTAGTGAGAAACTTGTTTAATGACAAGTTGGCAATCAACACTCATGTAAGTCAACAAACAATTTAGTATGTATGAAAATTACAATGCTTATACCTATGTATGAGAATGTAGTGGATTTTAAATGTTCTTTCACTATTTCCCGTGCATCTCTTTCTTGGACAAATGAACTCTTAGAAATATTTATTTGTATGAAATATCTAATATTAAATTACACAATATGCACACCTAGACTGACTTCCATAATGTAAGGATCTACACAAGAGGGAAAGGGGAAATGCATGTGGACATGACTTAGAGAGGGTGGGTAAAACATAGGATAATGTGAATACAAGAGGAAACTTTTAAATTACGTTGATGTGAAGGAGAGGATGCCTAATGAAAGGAGATTTACCTAGTGCGAGCCAACAAGAGAGTCCATAATGTTCAATTATACCCAAATTCGTAACATAAACAAAAATTAATATAGCAATGTAATTCAACACTAAATAATGTCATAGGATTCTTTTTAGGTGTTTACATAATGCCTAATTTAATGTGTGTGTGTGTGCATATACATTGAAGTAAAACAAATAAGTGCACTTGGGAGGGTTTGATGAGGAAGTTACAATAAAAACCTCTAATTTATGATTGAAGTTAATACCAAATATGATAATGAACTAAAATAAAAAAAAGGAGTAGAGATGTTACTTTATATTATTGTAAAGCTCACACAAATTTTAAATAGAAAACCTTTATAATTCTATGTAGCAATAAAATTTAAATAATATAAAATGTAGTAAGGAGTAAAACACTGAAAAATTATTGTAATTGCGTGAGCATGTGATGTACTTTCATGATGATCAATGTTTACATGTCTACATATATGTACTTGTCAAATTCATATTAACGAACTATTGACACATAAGTTTACATAAGATAAAATACAAACACTGACAAATGGGGCCCAAAGCAATGGTAACTTCGACCCAAGGGCTAAAGGGGCCCAAAAAACACAGTGACCAATATTAGAACATTTTGATATAGGTCAAACTAGTATCAGGATGGTTTTGATACTAGCAAATGACAAAAGTAGACACAAAGAAAGAAGAATAGGGATCCCAAGACAAAACATAGGAGAGAGAAAATAAGAATAAGATCAACACATGGCCACACAAAGAGGAGTATAGAATTGTAAACATAAACAAGAGTCTATTTTGAACCAATTATTCATATGTATAAAAACATGTTGATAAGATTGTAATTCTAATATCTTCACCAAAATTATGTGTATATATAATGCCCCAATTTAATGTGTGTGTGTACGTATACATTAAAGTAAAACAAACAAGTGCCCATGTAGCTCACTTAATTTGCGATGGAAAATTGTAAGTTATGTTCAAAGTTAATACCAAATATAAAAGTAATTGAAAAGTTAAAAGGAAGAGAGAGGTTGAGAGGTTACCTTATCACAAAGTCTAGCTCCTACAACTTGTAAGATAGAAAAAACCCCACCTCCTTGTTATTTGCGTAATTATCACTGAAGGTCCATGAACAATTACTAATGATCCTATGTCAACATCTCAAGTGTAACTAAAAGGAAAAAAACATATTTTCAAGCAGTTCAATAGCTATATAAATTGATAAAAAAATATAACCAATGAAATAATTGAATAAAAATGAAAAGATATAAATGAATACACTTGGTGGTATGTGAACCATGCTGCCATTTTTAAAACATCTTGAATTATCATGGGCCTAAAAGAGCCTTCCATGAGACGAAAAATCTTTACCCTTAGTCTTACTCACCTTGTAAAATGGTGAAAACATTTACATCATGGGTCCTACTAATGCACAAAAATATGAATAGGTGCTTCCTAGTTAAAGAAGCAAACATTTTGTAACCTCACACATCTTGTAACCAAAAGTAAAATAAGATGACCATATGATCCCATTTTGAGGTGAGAGATGCACATACATATCAATCATCTAAAAAAAAAGATTATGCATACCATATATATATACAACCGTGATAATTGTGAAAGCACATGTACAACAGAAATTTCCATATAACTATAGAAATATGTAATCATGAAAGCTATGTAATAATATGTATCTCGTTACTAATATGTTGAATCATGAGCAATATAAGAAAAGGGAGAAAATTAGGTTTGATGTTATTAAATGTGTGAATTTAGTACCTGTTATCATAGCACTATAAGAAGAAATATTGCTATGAGGGACTAATAGTAGAATGACTTTTAGGATGAAAATGGACATTCTTTATATATCCCAATCCTTAAAATTAATCATTTTCAAGGAAATGGCAGAGAAGAAAGTAAAACAACTACTTAAAATTAAGGGCAAGGTGATGCAACAAGGTAGATAACTAGTTCTTTATCCTTTAACTAAATATATTTTGGCTAAGTCCTTTGGAATACCCAATATAGAAGAGGCACGAATGCAGAAGAGTCACGACATAGAAGATCATGGCATGGGAGGACCAAGTTGGAGTAAATATGCATAATACATGGAGAACTCGAGAATGAAGGACTTAGAACACTAGCATAAGACTTGGGGAGTGCACGGGAGCAGGCAATGGTTAGGGAGTGATTCTTAGGGATGAAAGAGACTAATTAAAACATGAATATAACACCAACCCATAGGAAGATAGGCACTTGGTGATGAGGATAAAACATTGAAGAGAGATAAAGGCCTAGGTCCTTAGGAAATCAATCTAATTGGCTACCATGACTCAAGTGTGTTGATGATCATTAGCGAGTCACTATGAGTGTGATTATGATTGTAACTACTTGGTTAGGGAAACCAAGTATAAATAGCCTTGGATAGAACTTTGTAAGGTTATTGATGTGTTGATGTGATTGAGGATAGTGTTGTGATATTATTATTATTGTACTCAACTAAATAACATTGAGAGTTATACGATTAATTTGCACTATACATTTGATTATGTAATCTTGAACCACTTATCATTATGATGAATGGAACCTGTGTTACTTAAATGTTGTTGTTTTGATGATAAAAACAATGATGTTGATTATCTTATATGTTGTTGTTCAGTTAACTGAGTTTAGGTCCACAATTATTGTTTATTTCCTTTATTAGATAATCATTGAGTGATGTGTATGTGTTCGAGTGCCCTTGTATGTTAGTACACCCTCATGCGATAAAACCAATGGGAACCAATCCTTCCTAGTGTGCTTCAGGTGAGTGAGAACTCATTATTGTGTGAAATGCTAGTGTGCCAACATGTTGGGTTTTTAGTCACATCAATGTGCACCTAAGGAAAGTTATGTTTAAGTAGAGAAAACAATCCCAACATTTTGGTTCCATTTATAGGATTCGTAGCGCTTGCCTGCACGATGGTTGAAGATGCTTGAACGACTTTTACTTGAGAATATTAAGCGATTGATTAATAGTGTTGAAGGTAATTTTTTAGTATAATTTCTCAAACCTGAAATATCTACACATACATGGGTTGACATAATGTATACAATTTGTTGTATGAGACATTCTTTGTGGAGGTGCCTATTCTTTTACATGCTTGGATCACAACCTATGATCAAGACCGGTCGAGAAATCACAGACGGAAGACAAATTGCACAGTAGAACATCAAACAGCTCTATCACAGTTAGGAGTGCCTTGGAAATGTGTTGTTGTTGTTTGGTGGTGTGGGGTGTTGAATAGTTACATCTTGGAGTATGTAGTTTTGACTTATTGTTGTATAGAGGAAGCTCAGTTCCACTTTTTCTGATAACTACATGGTCAATATATCAGACACTTTCCACTGGAGGTGAATACGCTCTTTTTCAATTTTGGACTTGAGACTTTTCCCATGGAAGGCTAAACTCTTTATTTCATGATCAATGTGGTTGGTGGGGGATTGCAGGGGTACTTGTCAAGTATAATTTTTGGTTCGGTATGGTAGCCAGTCAACAGGAATTGTGGAAGTGCAAATATGATGAAGCTCAACAAAGGATTATGAGTGGAAGCAATCTAAGAAGGGGATAAGAGGACTCAATAAGTGTTATAAGGGTCCACAAGGAAGCAAAAGAGAATAATGAGGAATCCCCAACCATTGGGCTGCAATCAACGCCAGCTCTAGTATATGTAGGAGAAGCAAGCTAGGACATGGTGACTAAAGAGACGAAGTTGGATAGACCCAATTCCCTACCCACAATGCAAGCTCATGATTTTAAGTTAGATGATATAATTGTACACAATTGGGATATAGATAGTATAGATTCATAAATTGAACTTGTGAGAGAAACCTTAGTAGATCAAGTTTTAGATACTAGTTTATTGGCTATTTCTTTTCCTTTGAAAAGCAATTCTATGACCCAACTTGGAATGCCTGGTGGAACCAACATAACTAGTGGGAAAAGTACCATCCTGACTGTAGTTACTCAACCTACCTTAGCACCTAATATCTCAGATACTTTTGTTGTTGTAGGAGGCGAAGGAGGTGGATTTAGTGGTGGTTTGACCGACGGACTTGGAGGGGACATAGGAGGTAGTGGTGGGCTTACCCCCTAAGGAACAAGATGGATAAGAAGTGTTTCTCAGTAGCTACCATTGCAAACAACCCATTTTCCCACCATATACTATGAAATTATGTTACACTTGTTTGAGTATCACAGTGTAGAGAATGTTTCATAGCATGTTCACAAGTGTGAACTTATCTAGCAAGCACACAACATAACTTATTCTAAATAGAAATCCACCCAGTTTATAACCACCCTTATGAACCATGCACATAAGTGGTATTAGAAGTATGATCCTCAACAAGTTTTATAAGAGTATGATTAGCGTAAGGTAACATTCCTCTAAGAATTTTACTTCTTAAAGTTTGAGAAATAGAGTATAGCTGCACTGAAGAATATCAAGAAGGAAATCACTGAGAGCGTGCGTGAGTATGATGCATGTTTCAAGACACTTTCTTCTAAACTCTCATTTGAGATAAATGCTACTCAATTGTTGTGGCATGGAATTGAACCCTTGTAGGAGATTTTTTTAGGCCCTCTCACTACCAGCTACAAAATTGGAGCAACCTCAAGCTGTGGGTACCTTATAGTGAGGTTGAAATTTTAGGCTTTTTAATGAGGCTACCTCCTCAGATGCTTCACTTCAACTATTTATACACACTAAAACCTATTGTTGACCAAGGAAAAGGGAGAGAAAGGTAACATCAAAAGTGAAAACCAAACTAAGAAAGGTGATGCACCAAATAGAGAGTGACCCACATAAGCATGAAATAAACACTAATTTAGCATAAGATAATTCTGCTTACACAACCTCACAACTAGTTAATTTGCATCAGTGTTTCATAAACTAGGCTCACTAAGCCATATATGAAGCATAGAGGAATTTTGAAATTCACACCAAGCATCCATTAATGGTATAAAGAGCTCAAGTTTAGACCTGCAACTAACTTGGAAATACCTAAAAATAGGTAAGAAGGAAGGACAAGGGACATGGAAGAACACTTCTTCACAAGGCCATCATGCACAAGATTGTTAAACATGATTTTCAGACAAGAGATAGGTTAAAATAATCTTTATTGCTTCAAAAGGTCTTTCTTACAAATTTTGACAGGGTCCTTCCTTGTCAAATGAGGATATCTTCTTTTGAAAAGAATTGAGACATACGTAGAAAAGGGGAAGACCCAAAGAGAAGAGGCGAGCAACATAAATCAATAAATGAGACCTAACCACCCTCCATGAATTCTCACCCACACTTGAGTTAATTAGAACTAATCCTTCTCCAACGAAATAACCACCATTAGCTCCAAAAGTCTTCCAGCTCTCTCATTGGTCGAGAAACGCACTAGAAGACAAAACTCATTGAGGATGATGATGTCATGGTCCACTAAGAAGAAAAATTCTAGGAACGTCTTAAATGCCTGAGCTATCTTTTCTAATTGCTTGATCTTTATCTTTCATCTACACGCCATCCACCACTTGTCTACTTATGTATGAGGACAAAAATTATTACACCTATAAACCTGATTGAGCCATGTTGCTTCTATATTTGTCAACTATTGGTTAGAGATGATGGCCATGTCGAAGGATGAGGACTCCCCATTAACTTCACCTACTAGCTCTTGCCTTGAAACCTAGACCAGATCTTCTCTACATATGGAAAACCAATCTAAGAACTTTGGTTTTCCTAAATTTATCTTATTTATGTTGATACAATTCCATAGGATGTGTAGCTCCTTCTGGTATTTTAAATGCTAATGACTACTTGCAAAGGCTCAAACTTGACATTTGTAGGCATGCCATCAATTTCTTTGAACTTTCATTTCAAGCATTGTCTTCGACATCCTTTTGGGCTCTTTTTTCTCAGGATTTTATTTATCACTTTCTCACAGACAATTTATCTGAAGGAATTTATGTCTTCGAAAAAAATGCCTTTTGGAATTTTGCAAGGTACCCTTCGGGTTTTTCAAAATGAACCTTCTCGAAGGGAAAGAGCCCTTCGGGTTTGTTGAAAAGGACTTTCCCAAAGGGCAAGAGAACCTTCAGGCTTTGTCAATGGCACCTCTTGAAGGGTAACATACACTTCAAAAATTTTGCTTGAGACCTTTGAAAATATTGCAATGGTCCTCTGGAAAAGTGAACAAGCCCTTAAGTAATGGACTTGGGCCTTTTGCAAAGGAACCAGACTTTTGTAAGTGCCACCACTGCTGATGAAAATTTTCCCAGGTGAAATGGAAATGTCCCTACAGAAGGGGTAGTGACCCTTCAAAAAACCTAAAATGATCCTTCTGAGTTTTTGTTTTGGCCACTTCACTCTAAAAGATATCTTTTGGAACTTTTGCTTGGAACAATTCTTTCGAAACAATTTTCCTGAATTTTTTTTGACACTTGAACGAAGGAAACCGAGACAAAACTCTCAAAGAGAGAACACTTAACTGAAAGGATAAAATATTCCTTCAAGGAAATTGTCTGCCCAATTTTGCCAAAAGGAAAATAAAACCAAAATAGGCCCAAAATAAATCACCTTTCACTTTTTCTCTGAAAGAATGAACAAGTAAAAGACTTAGCCAAAAAAGAGATTTTTCATTTAACTTTTGGCTTAAAAGCTTATCCTCAAGCACTATTGTTGGATCCATTTCTAAGCCTTTGACCCAATGTTTCTTCAAACCATGCAAGAGCTTCATATGTAGG
Organism: Torreya grandis; assembly: GCA_037957365.1. NCBI lineage: Eukaryota > Viridiplantae > Streptophyta > Pinopsida > Cupressales > Taxaceae > Torreya > Torreya grandis. Next base: position 417,421 of record JARHVA010001864.1, on the reverse strand, counting down.
CCAAAAATGGCCAACATCGTTGGCAACTCACATGGGTTGCATGCCTGTCAATGCAAAATAACTTAGACCATGTTGCCTCATCAAACCCATCCATTGGGCATGGAGTCAAGTCACCTTTTCACTGAATCAAAACCTCCCTTTGAAGAAATAAGAACAACCAGAACAAAATAAAGCTGTACCTAAAGCATTTAGGGAAGAGAAACACACAGCTGAAAAGGATGTGCATAGGGCACTTAGAGGAAAACATAAAAAGCTATACAAAATATACATTATATACAATGGCTGCAAACTCTTCTAATAACATGGATTTAGATGAATCCCATTTATTGGGATGGGTAGTACCTCTCCATCTAGTTGGGCTAGTTGGAAAGCATTATGTTGTTTGCATCCATGGATCAAATAAGGACCACTCCACAAGCTATCAAATTTGGTATGATTTCTTGGCTTGGCCTTATTTGAATCCCATTTGGGGACTAAATCCCCTTCTCTGAAGTCCCTTTCTATGAATTTCTTATCAAAATATTTCTTGACATGGGCTTGATGTGACTTCATTGCAAGGTCTCTTGTTTCTTCAAGCTCCATGAGTTCTACCAACCTCACATTCATGGGCTCATCTTCCACCAGCTCTAGCTGATGGGCAAGCTCTAATGCAGGTATCTCAAGAGAAATGGGAAACTTGGCCTCCCTTCCATATACTAAAACATATGGAGAGTTTCCAATAGCAGCTTTAGGAGTTACCCTGTCAGCGCACAAGGTTGTCTTTAGTTTAGTGTGTCATGTCCTCTGGTTCTCTTCCATGGTTCTCTTGATGATTCTTAGTAAATTTTTATTTGTGGACTCAACTAGTCCATTTCCTTAAGGATAATAGTTGGAAGAGGTACTGAGGTAGATGCCCATATTAAGAGCCCATTCACTCATTTTGAAACCAAGGAATGCTAGTGCATTATTAGAAATGATAGTGGATGGAACACCAAACCTAGTCATGATGCTATCATAGAAGTCTAAGACTACACTTTCATTAGCTTCTTTCAATGCAATGGCTTCCACCCACCTAGTGAAGTAGTTAGTTTTAGTAAGCACCCACTTATGCCCTGCACTTGATTGAGGGCTGATCATTCCTATGAAATCTAGCCCCCATTACATGAAAGGTTGCTCTACCTAAATTGGGTTGAGAGGGAGGGCTGCCAATCGTTGCTTACCCACAAAGAGAGCACACTTATGACACATTCTTACCCATGCATACACATCTTTGAAAAGGTTGGGATAGTAGTAACCTACCCTCATTATCTTTGCTACTATGGTCCTTGGAGCAAATGGCCTCTCGCAGGTCCATCATTGAAATGCTCCCAAACCTTGGTCACCTGGTTACCATCTATGCATCTTATAAACACTCCATTGAGGTCCTTTCTGAATAAAACTCCACCAACCAATGCATAAGGTATGGATTGAAGTCTGAAATACCTTCTCTTTGCTCTATCCATACCTTGTGAACATTCACCTGTCATCAAGAAACTTGTCATATCCTGGAGCCAACTAGTGTGAGGTAGGAGTGCATCCATCTGTGAGTTATCTTCTATTGCCAAAATAACCTCTTTGTTTTCATTAAGATCATTAACCATGTGCTCACACAAACCATTTCCTCTCACTAGGTTAGTGACCTTGATCTCTACATCATGCTCCATGACCTTGGTAATCCAACCAGCCCTCTTTTCGTTCAAGTCTTTGTTAAGAAGGAAATCTCTCACTCCAAGATGAGATACCATAATATAGATATTGCTATTGGAGACCATGGGCCTAAACCTTTTAAGTCTGCTTACCACTACAAGGACTTGTTTTTATATGAAATTATACTTCACCTCATATCCTTCTAGCCCTTGAATGAAAAAAGCTCATAGCTATTCAAGTCCTTCACTATTCTTTAGCATCAACATCGTTGATATATTATCAATATTGCTAAAGGCGTACAATAAGAAATATCTTGAGAAATCAGGTTTCATGAGTGTGGGTCTTTGGGCAATGGCCTGCTTTCTAGCCTCGAATGTTGATTTACCTTCATTTGACCAAGTGAATGCTTGGTTCTTCTTAAGCATAATAGTGATGGGTTTGGCCAATTTTGCAAAACCAGGTATAAACCTCCTCACAAAGTTTATTTTCCCAATGAAACTTTGGAGTCCCTTCTTATGCTTGGGTAAGGATAAGGCCAAGATGGCACTCTTTCTATTAGGATCAATAGCTAATCCTTGTTTTGAACAACATGGCCCAATAACTTACCTTCATGCACAATAAACACACATTTATTAGGATTCAAAGAGATTCCATACTCTCTGCATCTCTCAAATATCAACCTCAAGTGGTCCATGTGCTTGTTGGCATCCTTGGAGAAAACCATGATGTCATCCAAGTAGATCAGCACCATTTGATTTAGCATCTCTTAGAAAGCCATGTCCACTACCCTTTGAAAAGTGGCCCCAGCATTTGATAATACAAAAGACATTTTCTGATAAGCATATGTGCCCCACTTGGTGGTGAAGGCAGTCTTGTATTGATCTTCCTCTTTCACCAACACCTAGTTGTATCTTGAGTACCCATCCAAAAGAGAAAAACATTCTGAACCTGCAATCATTTGAAGAAGATGCTCCATGGATGGTTGAGGGTAATAGTCCTTCAAGGAAACCTTATTCAGATCTCTAAAGTTAACACACAAATGGATCTCACTGTTCTTATTCCTTATAGGCACCAAATTGGCTACCCATGATGAGTTTTTGATGGGAAAGATAATCTTGGATTCAATAATCTTGGTTAGCTCTTTCCTCGTAAGATCTTCTATTTTGGGTTGATGGGTCTCTACTTGTTCCTCATAGGCTTAATATTAGCCTCCAGCTCTATAGTATGTTGGGCTAACTTTGGATCAAAGCCTCTCAGATTGCTATACTCCCAAGCAAAAATATTTGAAAACTCTTTACAAAGTTCAATGAAGATGTGCCTTTTAGCCTTGCTGCTTACTTTCCCAATCTTGAAAAGCTTATCTTTGAAGATGAGGACTCTATCATAGTTTTCTTCATTAGTTGACATTACTACCTTGTCTTTTCTCATATGGTCTCCCTCATGGAAAAGGCCTTCAAGGGTGACCAGCCCTTTAGGGAGCTTGTTAGATTTCAATTGAACGATTTGATTGTCATACTGGTGTTGAAACTTCTCTTGGTTGGCAGAGGAGAACTCAGCTTCTTGCTATAAGAAATAAGCAATTTGTTTGTCACTTTCAAAAACATGTCAATGGGCCTCATTGTCTAGCACTAATGGCCTCACCACCACCTTAACGTGTGGCTGACCCTTGGCTTCTTTTAGCTTACTTGGGATGTTGAACTGAGTCCCCACGGCTACCAACCTATCAGCATGTTGATTTTGTTTCCTTGGCATAGCTTGAATGTCAAAAGATTCAAAATCTTCAATTACATCCCACACCCTATTTTTTTAGGACCTCATCAAAGATTATTCATAATGTTTAGGCCCCTGACTTGGTTTACTATAAGCTCATTGTCCCAATATGTTTGCAGCTGCTTGATTCCTTTCTGACTGTGTCATTGAAGGTCATGGATTAAGCCTTCCTATTCTATCATGTTTGAAGAGCAATTCAAATGGAACCTATAAGAAGAGAAATACTTATCATCTAAAGGGGAAACCAACATTGCCCCTACACCTACTCCATTCTTTCTCCTTGAACCATCAAAAAACAACTTCTACATACCATTGAGGTCGTCTTTAGGTCCAGTGAGGGAAGGCATGAGTTGATTTTCTTCATGTAGAAAATAGACACCCATGTCTCTTTCTCCAACACCTTCCGAAGGGTTGAGAAATCGATTATCCCCCATAGCTCATCCGAGAATAAATCTAGAATTTCTTCAGGACAAGTGTTCAGCTCTTGACCAATTGTAAACTCATCCTCATCAACGATATTATAATTGAGGTTTATGTTATATGGTTAATGGGGTTCAATGTGAAAGTGTGCCATGGGTTCAACCTTGATTGATACCTTAGTCTTGTACCTAGTTCTAATTGCCATGTATGACCAATCTACTATGAGATAGCCTCATATCTTTGTGTGAATTCTCTAGATAAGCATAGAGAAAAATAAGGAGGCACCTCTAGAATCAACACATATTGAGCCACTAAAACACTAGGACAAGCATGCAGGGTTACGCTGAGACCTTTGATAATACCATCTGGTTTAGTGGAAGATCCATCAAGCTATAAAACTCCCTAGGATTGGGGTCATACTTTAAACCACGTTGGTCTGCTATTGATTTTAGCATTACTAAAGTGCTAGCTCCACTATCTATCAAGCAATTATGCACCAAGGAATCACCAATGATTAATGAAATATAGAATGGAGGAGGCTTGACCACCTTACTTGACCCTTCTTCCATAGGAGCTTGGGTTGCGTTAGTTAGGACCTTAGTTTCTTTTCTTGGTTATCTACCTACATTTGTTGTAACACTTATCTTGGACAAGCCTTCCTAAAGGATGTCCTCTTGATCATGCATAGAAAGCATGTCCCACATTGGTACGCTCACGTTGGATTTATTCATTTGTTTAATAATGTTTATTGGTGCATTGCTAACTTTTGCTTGTGCCTTGGGAGTCACTGCTATTTGCTTGGTCAATGAAGGAATGGTGACAAGAGGTTCTTTGAAAGCTTCCTGGTTGTCACCCATATTCCTTCTTTTGAATCTTGTCATTGTTGAGACTGGGACATGAGCCATACTGGGAATGGCCTGTTGATTGGCTGCATAACACTCTTCTTGCTCATTGATAACCATTGTATCTTTCATTTGGTTTGATACTTGAGCTGGTCCTTATTCTTATGGAGGTTGCTTTGGCTTTGTCATCTTGGGGATCTCCATGCTTTGAGCCATAAGAGCTTGATTGTACCCATAAGCAACAGCCTGCTGCCATTGGTCATTGAAAGCCTGGTTAGAACCATTAGTTGGGACAATGGATTGCCCAAAAAACTGATTCCAAGGCATTGTCCCTTCAACCTCTTGAGGCATATTGTTCTGAATAAGAACCAAAGAATTAGAAGGGCCTGCAGCATTTGGATTATAATTGTGTTGTCTACCTTAATTAGGTTGCCCCTGTCCTTGGAAACCTCCTTTGTAGGGTGGCCTATTTACTTGATAAGGCTGTTGTTGAGGCTGATATGGAGTTTGATACGGCTTACTGTAAGTTTTCTACCTTTTGACATTAACCACATCATTCCCTAAGGATTGGAGCATGATCTTTAGTTCTAAGTAGTTCTTTTGCTCTTGGGAGTCATTAGATCCACTAGTGGAGGCCTTCTCTTGCTTTAGTGAAGGTACAACAACAATAGTTGGAGTTGGGAGGATAACATCAACTAGGGGGACAACTACAGGAGGTGGTCTAATCTCAAATAAAAGGGGCATTGGGTGTCTAGGAGTAAGCTTGTCAGCCTAGACTAGACAATTTTTAGCTTTGATAGCCACCTCATAAGCACCTGGCAAAATGTCCCCTTCCATGGATTGGATCATTATAGCTATGCCACTATTTAGAGATTTTAAATAATATAAGAAGACAAAGTTTGGGGATGGTCTAACAACGGCTAGAATTCTATCCCAAGCCTTTTGAAATCTCATATTGAAGTCTTGCATGACTTCATGGGGGGCTCTTTTGATTGTGGTAAGCTGCTTTGCTAGTGACAAATGGTCACTCTTATTAGCAAACCTCTTGCATAAGGTTGTTCCCAGTTAATCCCATGATTGAATCGAGTTAGAAGCTAGGCCTCTACACCAATCTAATGACTTTCCCTTAAAGGATACAACCAATAACCTAATGGCTACATTTTCCACTATGACATTATGAATATTATAGAAATCGGCTATGTTTGTTATGTGTTCATTAGGAGTTACAACTTGGTCTCTTGTGAAATATGAGATGCTTTTGAGGGCTTCTATTGGCATAGGGTCATATTGTGGCAAATTCAAAGGACTTTGGCCACTGAAACCCACAAAAGCTCTTTGGAGAATCATGGTAGTAAGGGGGGCTAACAAGGATCTTCTCATGTAGGTATGCCTTATGACTAGTTTAGGAAAGCAGTTTCTTATGTAAGGATGAGTATAGGAGAACCTTAACTTTCTTGTTGAGTTTAAAGGTGATTCAATAAATTCAAAAGGAATACCCTTTGGCATGAAAGATAGTTATTACTCTACTACCAAATTGTTGAGTGTTCTTTGGAGTTGCCAGATACTGAAAGATGAAAGCTGCAACCACTGTAAATTGATCAAACCAACATCAAAATTGACCAATATTTCTTGAAAAGGTCCCATCGGGTGTGCCAAAAACTATTGTAGCATGGAATTGTACCCTTGTGGGAGAGTTTTTTAGGCTCTCTCACTCCCACCTACAAAATTGGAGCAACCTCAAGCTATGGGTATCCTGTAGTGAGGTTGAACCTCTAGGATTTTTAATGAGGCTAGCTCCTTATATGCTTCACTTTAGCTATTCCCAAAAACCAAAACATATTGTTGACTAAGGAAAATGTAGAGAAAGGTAACATAAAAAGGGAAAACTGAACTAAGAAAGGTGATGCACCAAATAGAGAGTGACCCACATAAGCATGAAATAAACACTAATTCAATAGAAGATAATTCTACTTACACAACCTCATAACTGGTTAATTTGCATTAGTGTTTAATAAACTAGGCTCACTAATCCATATATGGAACAAAGAGGAATTTCAAAATTCACATTAATCATCCATTAATGGCAGAAAGAGCTCAAGTTCAGACCTACAATTAACCTAAAAATACCTAAAAATAGGTAAGAAGAAAGGATAAGGGACATGTAAGAACTCTTCTTCACAAAGCCATAATGCACAAGCTTGTTAAACACGATTTTCACACAAGAGATAGGTAAAAATAATCTTTATTGCTTCAAAAGGTCTTTCTTTCAAATTTTGATAGGGTTCTTTCTTGTCAAAATGAGGATCTCTTCTTTTGAAAAGAATCGAGACATATATATAAAAGGAGAAGACCCAAAGAGAAGAGGCGAGCAAACAAAAATCAATAAATGAGACCCAACCACCCTCCATGAATTCTCACCCACACTTGGGTTAATTATAACTAATCCTTCTCCAATGAAATAACTACCATTAGCTCTAAAAGTCTTTTATCCCTCTCATTGGTCGAGAAACACACTAGAAGACAAAACTCACTGAGGATGACGATGTCATGGTCCACTAAGAAGGAAAGTCTAGGAACATCTTAAATCCCTGAGCTATCTTTTCTAATTTCTTGATCTTTATCTTAAATCTCCACACCATCCTCCACTTGTCTGCTTACATATGAGGACAAAAATTATTACACTTATAAACCTGACTGAGCCATGCTACTTCTACATTTGTCGACTATTGGTTAGAGATGATGGCCATGTCGAAGGATGAGGACTCCCCATTAACTTCACCTACTAGCTCTTGCCCTGAAACCCATACTAGATCTTTCCTATAGATGCAAAACTAATCTAAGGACATTGGTTTTCTTGAATTTATCTTATTTATGTCGATGCGAGTCCATAAGTTACGTAGCTCCTTTTGGTATTTTAAATACCAATGGCTACTTTCAAGGGCTCAAAATTGATGTTTGTGGGTCCATCATCAATTTCTTCAGACTGTTGTTCTGGGCATTGGCTTCGACATCCTTTCAAGCTCTTTTTCTCGTGCTTTTGTTTAACACTTTCCCGCTGACAATTTATTCGAAGGAATTTATGTCTTAAAAAAAAATGCCTTTGGACTTTTGTAAGGTACCCTTTAGGTTTTTGAAAATGAACTTTCCCGAAGGGAAAGAACCCTTCGGGTTTCTTTAAAAGGATTTTCTTGAAGGGAAAAAGACCCTTTGGGCTTTGTCAATGGAACCTCTCGAAGGGTAACATACCCTTTAAAATTTTTGCTTGAGACCTTCAAAAATATTGCAATGGTCATCTGGAAAAGTGAACAAGCCCTTAAGTAATGGACCCAGGGATTTTTCAAAGGATCTGAACTTTTGGAAGTGCCCCCACTGTTGATGACAATTTTCTCGAGTAAAATGGAAATGTCCCTTCGGAAGGGGTAGTGACCCTTCAAAAGACCTGAAATGATCGTTCAGAGTTTTTATTTTGGCCACTTGACTTTAAAAGATATCTTTTGGAACTTTTTCTTGGAACAATTCTTTCGAAACAATTTTCTCAAAGATTTTTTGACACTTGAACGAAGGAAATAGAGGAAAAACTCCCAAAACGAGAACACTTAGCTAAAAGGAGAAAGAATTCCTTCAGGGAAATTGTCTACACAATTTTCTCGAAAGGAAAATGAAACCAAAATGGGCTCAAAATAAATCACCTTTCACTTGTTCTCTGAAAGAATGAACAAGTAAAAGACTTAGCCAAAAAAGAGATTTTTCATTTAGCTTTTGTCATACATGATTATCCTCAAACACTGTTGCCATATCCATTTCTAAGCCTTTGACCCAATGTTTCATTAAACCATGAAAGAGCTACATATGTGGGCCAAAAATGGCCAACATCAACATGCGTAATGGTTCATGGGAGGTTTGTTACTCTCCTTTAGATGAACCTTGTCTCAATTTTTTTTCACCAACTCGCATGAGGCCTTGGAAGCTACCCTTGATGCCAAATCTATTGGTAGTATTAATATAGGGATCAATCCCTTTAAGGAGGGTCAAATCATTGCAATGGCATCTAAACTAGAGAATCTTACTGCACACAATGATCATGACACCTGTAGTGGCTTATGGTGTGTCGACTGTGAGTCTGAAGGCCATAACTAGAATAATTATCCTTGTAAGAACATACAAGCCATGCTAAAGCAATATTTTGAGATATGCAAATAAGATCATGACATTCAATGTTGTCTTCTTCTACAATGAGCTACTCAGTGAAAGGTATCAACCTATTGTAAGATAAAACCAATGATTATCATATCATTAAGGAAATTCATGAGGCATGCATGAATGGAATGCATCATACCTATGTTACAAATAACTAAGAGAATGGAGGTGGTTATTGTGGGTGAGGTTGAGGTTGAGGACATGGAGGTGGATGCTTTTCACCATGAACTTTTTATAAGTGTGGTTCCCCTGAGCTCTACCAACATGATTGCCTAGTCTATCCTACATGTGCCTTTTGTAAAAATGGTCACTATGTAGAGGAGTTCCTTGACTTGTACACTTATATTATGAAGGAATGCAATGAGAAGGGTGTTGGCATGATAAGTATTTAAAAACCACACTGGAGACCATGCCCTATCACTTTGATGAGTCCTAAACTTAATATTACAAAACAAAGTGGTGGTCAGTCCTAGTCGATGTCCAATCCACCTATTGAAAAATTTCAACATGAGGAGCCTCATGTTACTCATTATCTTGATGCCCAATAGTAGAAAGAAGTGCTCCATAACACTATGACCTTGGTAAGGTAATTACAGGGAGAGATCTAGTTACTTAAGGATCATGATGTTAATACATGTGCTGATATGCAAAAAAGACATAGACCTTCATGACATGACATGGGATGAATATCAAGAGCTATACAAATGACTACTAATTGAGGACATTATACCATTATTATGCAACTAGATAAGGCATCATATGCCAAGGCCTACTTAAGACCATTGGTTAAACCATGCATGATGAAAAGACACTCCCATCTAGCCTAACCCATAAGGGGACAAGGAGATATTGGTTAATGCCACCATTGATGAATGGGTTATCTAGGATAACTTAGTTGACACTGGTGTGTTATGTTGTGGAGCTAAAAGCTTCACCAGGATGCAAACAGGAGAAGTTAAGGAGGATCCAGAGTTGCGGGGAGTTGCAGAATCAGTTGCAGGGAAATCGGCGTCGATCTGATCAACCAACATCGGTCAGACAGCAAAGAGGAAGCAACCGGCGTCAGTCACCAGTCGGTCGACATCAGTCATGGAGGAGCCGACGTTGGTAGCCTATGCGAGAACAGGCAGTTTGCATGACAAATCTGGGAGAGTCTATTTTGAGACTGTTAGTTTGCATGTTGAAGGCTAGTCTTAGTCTTGAGTTTCGCATCTAATTATTGTAATTAGGTTAGTCTAATTATTGTAAACATGAGATCTATATATGGACTCATGGGCTATATTGTAAACTTGTAGCTAGTGAGTAAGAGAGCAATAAGCTCCTTCAGAGAGAAGAGAGCAATGGTGTGTTCCTCCTAATGCCACAGTACCACGGTGGGTGCTAGATTGGAGAATCAGAAGGGTTCTTCGTGTGTGTATGATCTTGGTTAGCATGTGGGCATGACTTTCTATAGGAGATCTACAATGGTGAGTAAGGTCTAGTGATTTGCAGGTAGCAGCAGAGAGCAGGAGATCTACTTGGAGTACGGTTGTGTACTTGGTGAACTGGCAGCGTGTTACTGACTGGTTGGAGAGGTGAACATCAATTCTATATTGGAATTGATTGTTGTGACCAAGAGAGAGAGGGAAGAAGGTCTTGAGGAGTGGCGAACCTTTGAGGTGGAGGAAGAAGTGGCATCTTCCTTATTGTATATTCTTCTGAGTGATTATTAATACAATTGTGTATTGTCTCTCAATTCCTGTGTTGTTTCATATTTCTAGTTACTTTATATTTTTGGTTAAATTCTGTGTTTAGTTTCTAATACGAGAAGTAATCATATGTGCTCTAATTGGTGGAGCAAGATCCCTGACATGGTGTTGAAATCAACATTCTCACAAAGTATGCCTAGCTTAAGATGTTCAGCTTGGATTTACAACCTTTGCCCCATGTGTTATTTATGGCTAACAAGACTCACACTTTATCCATTGGTGTACTTAAAGATCCCATTGTGGATATCCTCGATGTCACATTCAAAGCTGACTTTGAAGTCATAGAGTTGGCTGAGGTTGATGACTTCCCAACTCTATTAGATCATCCATGTTGTTATGCCAATAATGTTGATTTGAGCTTTAAGAAGCAATACATTAGTTTTGAAAATGATGAGCAATGCATGGTCATTCCATTAGACAATGCTCACAAGCCTCCCTATGTTGAATCGATCAATGTTGATGAGGATTCAACCACATTTATAATGTCATAGCTTGAGGCAATGATTACCATGACCCCACCCCTGATAACATCTTGTAATGGATAGATGCACAATCTCTTTCTAACACCACTAGTAATGCTTATGACTATTGGGCTCAAGATGACTATGATCTTACTAGGAGAATATGTGGTGTTATAGGCAGTCACGATGATATTCAACAAAAGTATCATAAACACAATTAATTTTTTCATATCCTTCATGGACAAATTAGGGTTGTGACACATGCAAGGCTCAATGAAGCTCCAAGATTCCATGGTCAAATGGAGGTCCACAAATTTGTACAATAATTGGAAGCCTTTTATGACTTCAAAGTTGATTGGGTACGATCAATTATTAATATTTTTGATGGCACAACTACTCGATTGTGGCAAAATCATTAAGATCATTTACTTGGGATCTAATTCATTCTGCTTTGCACCATCACTTTCACCATGACAATTGTATATGCAACTCTATCAGTTATAGTGGCATTCGAGCTCTGAAACCTCACCTTAAAGATTGCATGACAATGTGGATGATAAATGAAACCTTATTGTTTGAATACCTCTGGGATCACACATTTTATGGCACTTTACAGACTTGGGTTAGAGCATGGTATGTCCACAAAGAATACCATCTAGATATAAGTTCTTGGCATCTACTTAAGAGTAACATGGTTGCGGTACTGTCATATTCATCCCCTCTAATGGATTTTTGCCTAACACTAAAAGCCATGTGTCAAGCTATCATAGGTGACCTAGTCCCCATTGAAGATCAGATTCAAAGCATGGTATATAACATTATACCTCCATAATAGATCACCATCAACAACACTTCAATCTAAGACTTCGTATGAGATGTGGTGTGGTCATCTTATTTCAGTATGACATCTTCAGATTTTTGGATCCACTTGTTATGCATTAATTCCAAAGGAGAAGAGAAATAAGTTGGATCACATGAGTCAAAAATGCATCCACTTGGGATATTCCAAATCCTCTAAGGCATACATGCTATATAATGATAAAGAAAAGAAGTTTCTTGTCTCAAGAGAAGTTATCTTTTTGTGAGTCTACAAAGGATAAATATCACATTGATCAGCAACTGAGTTGACTTGACAAGTATGTAAAGTTTGATGTCAACAAAGAGAGTGATTTGTATGTTACAGACAATGAATGGGGGGCACACAATTAGGAATATATTGATTTTCTATTGTCTCCAATATATGAACTTGAAACTCCTCCTAAAAGGGAGAATGAAACTTAAACAAACAATGAATAGGGGCTACTAGAACAAAGGGTAGAAAGTGATGGAAATTTAGAGGATGAAATTTAAGCACCCAAAACACATAAATAGATACCTAAATGGGCCACTCAAACATTGAAATATGTGAAACCTAATGAAGCTAGGAAAATAGGCACAAGAAGTACACATGTGGTTGCATCACAATCAGACAAGTCCCTTGAAGAAATTCAAGACATAATTGAAAAACTCACCTTGAATGATTCTCCAAAATAAGAACTCAATGTTGCATTTGATTCAGAACCAACATCTTTTAAACAAGCAAAGAAAATTGAATCTTGGAGAAAAGTAATGAGAGATGAGTAAAGTGCATTAGTAAAAAATGAGACTTGGAAATTGGTTGATCCTCCATATGGATACAAACTGATTGGCTATAAGTGGGTCTCTTAAAACAAATACAAGGATGATGGCTCACTTGACAAACACAAAGCAAAGCTTGTCACAAAGGGGTATGTTCAAAAAGAAGGAATTGACTACAATGAAAACTTTACACCTACAATAAAATGGACTACCATTCGAACCATGTTGTCTCTATCATCTCACAACAAACAGAAATTTCATCAAATGGATGTCAAAACTGCATTCCTAAATGGTGACCTCAAGGAAACTATGTACATGACACAACCTAGAGATTTTATAGTAAACAAACAAGAGTATAAGGTGTACAAACTAAAAAAATTATTGTATGGTTTGAAACAAGCCCCTTGAATATGGTATGACAAACTAGTTGAGCACCTCATGAACATGAACTTCAAACGTTTTGAGTTTGAAGATGCAACTCTTTTCATTAAAATAGTTGTATTTGTGGTGGTGTATGTTGATGATTTACTCATCACAGGGAATAATGAATGGTACAAAATAAAATTCAAATTGGAGTTGATGAAAATCTTTGAAATGATTGATTTGGGTTATCTTCATTACTATTTGGGTATTGAAGAAGTTCAAATACCAAAGTATTTTTTCATCACTCAATAAAAATATGTTGGTGACATTTTGAGCAATTTCAAAATAGAAGATTGTAAGCCTCTCAACATACCCATGGAATAGAATCTCAAATTGACATTTGAAGATTCAACATATTTGGTTAATACTACTAAATATAAACAACTCATTGAAAGTCTAATTTATGTGATCACAACTCAACCAGATATATCATTTACAATTGGTGTCCTCTCAATAATCATGCAACAACCCAGGGATAGTCATTGGGTACTAGAAAAAAGGGTCCTTATATATCTCAAAGGAACACAAAATTTTGGACTCAAATACTCCAGAGCAGGAGACTTCAAATTGGTTGGGTATTCAAATTATGGCTATGCTATTGATCATGAAGATGGAAAGTCCACCTTAAGTTTTTTGATGAATTTGGGAACAATAGCTGTTAGTTGGAAATCCAAAAAATAATCAGTGTTGACAATTTCTACAATAGAAGCAAAATATATGGCTACTTCAGAGGTAACTAGAGATATCTTGTGGATTAGAAGGGTCCTTTCATATTTGCAGGGGTAATAGATTTCATCAACACCTCTCATGGTTGACATCACTTTTGCAGCCTGATTGGCAAAAGCTCCAATCTTTCATTATCGAACTAAGCATATCAATACCAAATTTCATCTGATTCAGCATCATGTAAAATATGATAGTGCCAAGTTGCAACATTGCTCCACAATAGAGAAACTAACATACATCTTGATAAAATTGCTTGAATGAGAAAAAATTGAAAATTTTAGAGGAATGTTTGGTCTAACAAAGACCCCTATATATTAAGGGGAGGATGTAACAATATTGTACATAATTGTTGTTAATCCTATGTGTCTAGCATATGTGTCTTACTTTTATCTTGTAGTGTGTTGCACATTTATTTTCATCTTGTAGTGTGTAGCTCAAGAGTCTCATAGGTAGTTGAAATAATTTCTTGGTAGATGAAGTGATGAGTCATTCTTTGGCTTATTTATTGTATTGCTTTCTCATTTGCAAATTAAATTGTGAAATCAATATTTCATTGTCATTTTGTAAATAGTATTTTTGACCTATTAGAGTTGGAAAGATGCATTGTCCCAACCCTAATGAATAATAAATAATACTAAATGTACATATCTCAAAAGGTGAAATCATGCTAGGTTTTTTAAAATTGATGCCAAGGCCATTAAGTTTCACTAGACTCAAACGTACATCACCCACACAGATTTAAATCAAACTACTGTAGATAAATCTAGATTATAATTTGCATGATCAAAAGAGAACGAAGAATATTCATGCCCCTATCATGACCACATTGCTTATAGACTTTGATTTGAAATGAATATTTTTCCTTTGAAGTTAAATATTTTGCTTTTTGAAACATTGAATTTTTCATCTCTGAATAAGCATGAGCATGAATGAGTATCATGCTCTCTCTAAATATGTGTCAATAATATAGTGTTATGCATCTATATTCTCAATTTTAATTGTATTTTAAACCTATAAATTTGATCTTATAATTATTTTTCACATGCCCATGCATATGCATTCAAGTCTATATGATTATGTGCCTTGACTCTTTGAAAAGTGAGTACATATGCATGTCATATGCCCCAAAAATCTATATCGATGTGTTGATATATGTCATATGTTTGATTTATGAATTATTTTAAATATTTTGAAACTTATACTTTATTTTAGAATCTAATTTTTGCATTAGTTTGAATCTTTGCAAACTTCTACTCTATATTTTTGCAACGTGTATTTTGTACCAAAAATGTTCATAGAGGTTTGGATCTTAAGATAATCCCATTGTGATACCCCTAGATTGAGATGAGTGATGCAACTTGTAAGTCACTCATCTCAAAATAAGAGTTAAGTGTTGGAAGATAAATGACTGAGAGGGGGGAGCAATGAATCAGTCTTCAAAACTTTTCATTTAATTGCACTTAATCATATATGAACCATTTTAACAAGCATGTTCATCTTAGCAAGCATAAACATCAAATCATAGGAGCATGAAATATATGAACACAACATATACATGGAAAACCTTCAAGGGAAATAAAACCCAATGATGAAGGAAATGGACTAAATTCCTATAAGACAAATATTAATTTTTAGTTGAAGCACCAACTCTACATGGAGCACCAACCCCAACTATCTCAACACCAACTCACTTAGGCTTTAAAAAGCACCCACTTACAAGGAGGCATCAACCCCCTCAATGAATCAATATCAACTCAACCAATTGATTGTTTTATTACCTTTAGAAAAACTTATTTCTCATAAAACATATGATGATCTTCTTCTTCAACTCTTCGTTCACTTCTATCCCTTTCAAACTGGGTTCTAGCCCTCTTCGCTCAACTAGCCCTCTTCATGGCTTGATTAGGTCTTCTGAAATTGATCCTCATATGTAGAACCTCTATTAGATAATCATGAAATTTATCTAATGGTCTGCATAACCTACTTATGCTTACCAATGATCTATATCATTCACTTATACTCTTCTACTCTCTCTCCTTAAGCATCCCAAATAGGCCTAGATTGTTTTGCTTTTATACAAATCACTTGATCATATCCTTCTTAGTCGGCCATGAATTCTAATCATTTAGGTCGACCATGAATAATTCTTATCATATTAAAATAACATGCCTTAATCATGAATCAATCAATACATTAGGTCGACTGTAGCTCAATTTTCCCTCACTCCTCTTTTAGGCTTAATGGAGACCTAATATGTCTTCTTATCACGCGTTACCCTTTGATCTTTCTTGAAGCATACTAAAAAAATTCACATAGTAGGAACACATCATATGCCAATCCCATAGACCTTATCTAAATTCACTTTAGGTACATAACATCTTTTAGGTTCAATCATCATTTGAACCACTTCTCAAATCACTGATCATAAAAGGCCTATGCATATACATAAAATATGTCTTGAACAACTGAGACATAAAATCAATTTTTTCAAACAATCAAGATTTTAAAAAGCATGGATATATTATTCAAGTCTCAAAAAATATCATCATGCACTTTAATGCATCACTCTTACATGAAAGCACATCAGGAATCATCTTCTCACTTGTACCTGATTTTCTTACTGTCTACACCACTAGGTCTGTTAGTGACTGGCTAATTTGGATCAATAGCTTTGCATATCTAAGATCTGGAACCTATCCAAAAATCCTCATGGAAAAAAATTATAAGTTTCACAATTTGACCTTCATCCATTGAGCAACTTTGACTCGGTCAACTCTACCTATTACAATAAATCTTTGAAAGACAAGCACTTTCTTATAGGTTTTACTCACTCACCTGAAAAACCAATGACACTTGTAGAATCTTGGGAGAGTTGAATTCAACCTAAAATCACTAACTATCCATATCAAACTATTCTAAGCTCTTTAGAACAAGATCTTCAACATCAGGTCATTGTTAGGGTTCTTTGAGGGTTTAGACCATCTTCCAGTCTTAACGATCATTCATGAAACTTAGCTCTTTTTTATAGAAACTAATGCTTGAGAATTTGAGATACAGCTATACTTATCTACCATGAACAAATTATATCCTCATGCAGATGATGCATGTGCCAATGAGTACTTGAAAAACCTTCTCGGGTAGATAACTCTTCATTTTGTCCACCCAAGAAACCTTAAAATATTTTTTTAAGCCTTTTTTTGCAAACCATGACCTAAAACTTCATGCACATACTTAAAAAAACTTGACTCACCTTTTTCAATGTTCACCTTATCACTCATGTCATGTAAACTGATCTTGATACCTCATTTGGCCACCATCTCTCTTTTTGCTTTCTAGGCCTTGATCTGCAAGTCTCATTAGGCCTTGAATCTGACCTTATAGCCACTTTATAGACTTCACTTTAAGTTCCAATTCCTCTTGTGTATGCTTAATTAATATCATATACTCACTCTTCTTCAAAGTTGCAACATAGTATCTTTGGAGCTTCTTACAATCTTCAGAGCTTGACTAAGGATCTTCATAACATCTTCAGAGTTGCATACACAAATCTTTGAAACTGACCTCAATGCCTCATGTACAAACTCAAACACCTATATCATTCCCAAACACTATCAAGTATTCTTTGGAGCATTCTCATCTTCAGAGCTCATTCAGAGCATCTTCGAAACTACTTACACAGATCTTCAGAGCATATACTTTCTTCTTCAGAGCTCACTCGTTTCATAATGCTACCTGCACATACCTTCTCACAAGGTCTATACAAATCATTACAAGATGCTTGATACTTTACATATGTACATTTACTTACTCATATTGATTCTCAATGATTTCACTCAAGCTGACATAAGAACATTCTTCAAATAGTACTCTCACATCACTGTACTCATACAACAACACTCATTATGCTGACATAAGAACTCATCATGCACATGCCTCAAGGCTTACTTGACCAATCATCTTCACAAGAACCTTTGACATCAATGACATTAGATTGACATCAATTAAATAACCATGCACCTTCAAAATAACCTTTGACATCAATGACAACATTAAATAACAAAGCTCAACTCTCAATGACAATGGTCAACAATCTCCTCCTTAATCAATGATACTGTCCAACATTAAGTGTATCATATAATAAATATATGATCATTTAGTGTAAATTCAATATATTTGAGAGTATGTCATCATAGAATTATAATTTTTTATTGAAGCATGTATGTAACATATTGAATCGAGACATACAAAGTGTTATGTTAAATAAAAAATTTAATGAGATATGCAATTAATTTTCTTATAAAATTGCATGATATGTATCATGACACCGATAATCAAGTTCAACAAGCACATAAACACAACATGCAATGATTTCACACAATGTCATATAATAATTCCAAGGGTCGCATGTAAGGGACATGCTCAAATTTTAAATAAGTAAATATATTACACACATAAGGATAAGGACCACAAGCAATAGACATGTTCAATTATTGCACATACTAAACAATGATCTCATAGAGATGCTTAAGCAATTTTAACATAAGTGCCAAGGGCCACACACAATAAGAAATCATTGTTAAGCCTATCATGCAAGAAATAAAACAACATTGAAAGAACATAGAACAAGTGAAAACTAGTCAATTCCATTCATATGTATCAATATCATATTGTTAGCAAGGTAGCATATCCAATAACATAACATAAAATATGAGTGATTTTAGCAAGATATTTGTAAGATATGTAACTTAACATGGCATTTAAGATCATAGATAGACATAACCTATTATAGTGTAACATGTAGATTTAGATGCCCCTAACATACGCATGTCCATTGGGTACAAGGGAGTCAAACATATAAAATTGCATGTATAATATATGTCTTACATCACACTTATATATTTTGTGAAAGGCATGTGTATATGAAAAAATGCTCTATCTACCAACATATATGATAAATAAAATAGATGTAAAGAATTAACTATCATATCATGTCATGCTCAGGTCTTGATTTTTTATTTTTTTAAATATTTTTAATTTCTTTTAATTTTTACAACATTTTTTTTTTGTATTTTTGAAATTTTTATTTTTTTGAAATTTTGATAGTTGGAAAGGGAACTAACTTATAATCCCATCAATGGAAGGATCATAGTGCGTGCTTGTATCAAAGAGTTGAAGCCTAAATTCAATGGATGAGGAATGCTATATGTACATATATCTAAATCTTAAAAGGCATCAAGTGTTATATCATAATTGTTGTGATCATTACTTATAAAATACATTGCCACATGTGTAACTAGAGAGGGTGTAGGACTTGGTAAATTATGTTGTATAATTGCCTTTGTTTTTCATGTAATATGTTGAAATGTCTTAGGAGTTTCCTTAGGATGAGCTATAAGAGATTAATACTTCATTGAATCTTGTGTAACTCTTTGATATGACCTTTGTTGTTTAGGTATGTATACCTTTTCCCCTATAATTGGTTGGATAGAAAACATTTGTATATGTGCCATAATTTAATTTGCATTATGTTTTTGAATGAGTGCATTTATTATCTTTGTACAATGCTTAAGAGTAGTTTCTTTGATTGCTTTTGTATGGCGATCTTGAATAGGTGCCACAACCAATTGTGGTGGTAGTGGGGGAGGAGGAGGAGTTACCATTACCTTTAAAGGGTACTCATATGGGATGCCTTAAGAATTGACCACTTGATTTCAATGTATGTACTTTAGGCATCTAAGAACTGAAGATGGTGCTGCTCAAATATTTTGTATCCAAGGGCATTTTAATACCATATTGATGACCCCTATGCTTGGTAAAACTAGAAATGCAGTAGCCATTGTTGTTAACCAACATGGAGAGGTAGCACTATATGTCCCATAGTATCTTGTGTATGTTTCCTAATTAAATGCTTTGACTATCCTTGATATAACTTGTAAATCTTGCTCTGTGTGTCTAAGACTATAAATTAGCATCATTATACATGCATTTTCACTTGATCCATTTTTAATCATGACACTATGTATAGGTTGCTTATTGATGAAAGCATAAATTAAAAAAGCAAGCTTATTTGAATCAACATCATTAATTTTGTTATCATCAAATGTGATTATTGTACATTGTGTTAATGTGTTTGTAAATGTACCAATGAGTCCATCTATTGGATGCCCATATGACTAAGGAGGAGGGTGGACATTGTACGTATGATATGTTTTACAATTGTCTATATTCGCTACTGAGCCATGATTTGGGAAAAGAACACACCATATTTTATGATTTGCATTATCATTCTCATGTGTTCTAACTTCCTATGTGAGTGTGCGTACCTCAATGGGGTTATCATTGATGATATCTTGTATCTTATTCCTTAACTGGTAACAATTTTTCATGAAATGGCCAATGCATCTATGGTAGTCACAATATGTGTTATTGTTAAAGCCCTTAGGTTAATGCTTGATCAAATCAAGTTCAAATAGAGGAGGTAGAGATATGAGATTGTAATCAATTAGATTTTATAGCAAGATATGAGGAGGCTATGGTAACCTTGTAAATTGCCTTCTAAGTGGAGCTACCAATTGAAGCTTATTTTTTGGTTGTGATACTGCATTACTATTACCTTTGCTTCATTTTTGCTTTTATTAGTTTTAATTTTTAGTTTGGATTGATTTCAAATTTAACATTTGATGTAGATGAAACATTTCGTGCATCTTTTAGTTTTTTCAATATTACAATCTTAACTTACCTTTTTTTGATAGTGTGGCATAGTTCATCAAAGGATCTCAATTTATCAAATATGAATGATTCATAGAGTGGAGCTAGCAAGCTTTATGTAAAAATATCTTGTAATTATTTATCTGCCATAGATTTTTTCATCTTTGCTAACATAGTTTTGTACCATAGAACATACTCCCTAATTAGCTCATTTGACCCTTACTCGAGTTTTTTAATTTGTGCATAAGATAACTTTTCACTAATGTTGATCGAGAAGTGTGCTAAAAATTGATCTGCCAATGGATTGAATGCTCCAAATAATTCAATGGGAAATCATAGGACCATCACAAAGAATAATCGTTTAGACTTCTTGGAAAAAACTTGGCAAGTGATTTATCATTGTAATCATAGTCCAATCATGCTACATGGAATGAATGAAGATGTTACTTTAGATCCCTTTTACTCTCATAAAGTGGTAGATTAGGTGATACAAATCTTGTTGGTAGTGGGTAAGAGGATATTTTGGGTGCCAAAGGGTTGTGAAGAAAGGTATATGAATCCACTGAGTGAGTATTTTTGGAAACTCCTTGCTCTAATTGCAAAATTTTAGCCTGTAAAGCTAGAACAATTTGTTTAAGAGATGATTCATTAGGCAAAGTTGGGAGGGGAACTTGTGTGGTGATTAAGGGAGGTGTATATGATGTCCTTGTATAAATAGGCATGTTAATCTATTGTAAACCAAGTGATGTCCCCATACCCAAAGATGTCGGCACATATGCAATAGTAGGGGATAATATAAGAATGGTAGCAATAGTAGTGACTAGAGTATTTAAAGAAGAAATGGAAGTTGAAGGTAATTTATTTTGCTTGTCTCTTACAATGTACAAGAGTGAATCAATATTATGTACTTTGAAATTAAGGAAATCAATGAATTATTTGTCATTAAATTCCTCACCTTTTTTTGTATTATTAGTCTTAATAATCATAACAAGTCCATCAATACGATGTGGAGTAAGCCTTATAACATTCTAAATGTATGACTATTCTTGTTCCTAAGTCATGTTATATTTTACAAATAGTTTACTTAGTGGTGCTTGTATCTTAGAAGGAGGGTTGATTAAGACTTGAGATTGTAAATTAATCATTTTAGCCTTATGTATATTAAATTTGTTAGCCCAAAGAAAGTATTATTATAGAAGAAGAAATCCAAAGGGTGAACATTATTTGCATATTGATAGTCCATTCAATATTTGATAAATCCAGATAAACTAAATATATCAATCACCCAACTTACTAATAATAATAAAAAGATCATGAAAAATGTGTAGAAGAAAAGGGAAATGGGTACAACTAGTCAAATGCGTGTTTGCTTTGTAGGCTCTCATATATATTGATCTCAGTCATAAATAGTGAATATGGATGCAAAGACACTAACTATGGAGTATTTCACCATTCTTGTAGTCATATTTTCCAATCTCTAGGGTACGCTGAGAATAATTACTCGGGGCTAGCCACTTACCGATGCACTACAAGATTAAATGGCCAAAGGATTTCAATGGATGAAAACAAAACTCTAGGCATTTATGATATACCATGAGGTACATGAAAACTAAAATACATGAATGGTTTTATCTAATAGCTTGAATATTAGGGCAGTTCCCCTCACACCATGGTGTAGGTAAAATTGACAATCGTGTTGCCTAGAATGAAAGCTCCTATGAATTTTAAGATTATCGAAATACATTTTGTAGGGAAAACAAAGGAAAAGAAAAATGAAAATCAAAAAGTAAAAAGACTAAAAAATAATAGTTAAATTTCACCACTATGTTTTACTTTATTTTTGATAAAACAAATAAATTGAATCCTATGATTATATAGGTGTAAAAATATAAAATATCAAATTTCTAGAGATATACAATAGTCAACTATTTTGATTTTGACAAATTGTCAAATATAGAAAGTTTCTATTTTTGGAAAGTAATGAGAAGAAATATACTTATTTTGCACATGGATACCCATTGACTAATCTAATTGTCTAACAATGGAAAATAGAAGAAGAGATGATTGTATAGGCTCAGGATTATAATCAAGAACATAAATAAAATATGGGCAAGTTCATTGTAGGTGGATAACAGTACAGTGTGCTCTAGTCTATTGACTGTAGACTTGTCCCAATCGATTATGACAAATTAATGATAGAGAAAGATAGAGAAATCATGAATCTAGTAATGTCAAATAAAAGGCAAAAGAAGATGTTTTTGGATAGGTTTATTGTATGAGTATTGTGGCATAGTGCACCTAGGTCTGTTGACCATGGACTTGTCTCAATTGACTATGCGTAAAAATTAATCATTGTACCTTATTCAGCTATAAATATTGATTAATATAATATATCACAACTTGGGTTTGACCACACAAAAATTATTTTTTGTATTCTCTTATCTTTGGAACCCTTAGGGCACTTTGATAGCTTGAAAATATCTAAGAAAAGGATGGTAGTATAATGTACTGAGCTAACCTCAATCCACCCCTTAATGATTGATCATTGCATACATATCTAATAATCCAAGAAGGTAAATCAAGCCCACATAGTTATCCCACCTATAGTGAATGTGTAATTATGCTCCAATGACTATATGTATGCAACTGGAATATGGCTTTAATACCTATAAATGATAGCCCTTGACTTATTTTAGAGGGCTCTTGATTTGGGCTTATGGTTGCTCTTTTTGAGTGATTCAAAATTTGGGCAAAATAGGGCAAATTTACTCAATGTGCATAAATATGTATGCTTGAACCGAGTGAATAACAAGTGTCCATAATGAGTGACTCTTGACGTGTATTTATATGTGAATCTTTTGACAATTTCTTTTAGTTGACCATGTGAAACATGCAGATGGGATATTGCCACTGTAAGTGGACAATGTCACATTGCATCATTATCCACCTAGTGTTAGACCTATCTAGGGGTATCAAAGATAATTATCCTCTATTGAGAATAATTTGAAGGTGATTTTAGACAACTTGAGTTTTTGACATTGAAATTTTTGTATAGTAGTAATGGAAAACAAAGGGATCAAGCCTACATATAGATGAATCACTTAGAGGAATGATGACTAAGAGTCGTCTATTTAAATATAATTCATGTGGATTGCAATGTGTCAAGAATTAACAATGTCAAATACTTATGACCATATTTATATGTCTACAGAAATATGGTCACAAAAGTGAGAGTCTTTCTAAATAGTTGTAATAGCTCTATTTGGGGTGTACTCTCTGCCAAAACTTTATCTATATATTGTTATATGTTATAATGTACTATTATGCCTCTCAAATTTTCCTTGCTCTTTAGGAAATTCTAGTTTAGTGATAGTCTCTCCTCAAAATCTATTGCTAAATATCATTTCAATATTTACAATGTTTACTCCTCTTTTCTAAACTGAAAACATGTCTATACACATGTTGCCCTAATGGCAAGTTTGAATATCTTCTCTTCAAAAATTTCTTTGTCTGACTACTATGTTACAAATAAAACATGTGAACATCTAACTAACAAATGGGGTTACCATGTGTTTTGGATTTTATTTTCTACATTTTTTATATTGATAATTATGTTGTAAGAGTTTGAAGGTACACACTTTTCTAATAATATTGTATTTATAACATGGAAACTCTTAATTGGTAATATTTAAGAGCCCATGAACGCATTTTTTTTAACTTGTTATTTTATATGTAATCTATGGGAAATATAAGCTTTTTGTGTTTCTATTGAATATTGCTTCCTTTTATTTTATATATATAGATATAATTTAATTATTTTAAAATGAATAGAAAAGTTGCATCCATATTACAACATGATTATATGGGATATTCTTGTCTTAAAAAGAATCAACACAGTTGCATAGGGGGTTAAAAATTGTCCTACTATTTTTCATTATATATATATTTTTTAAGTTTATAGTGTTTATCGTAACATGAACTTCATATCTATCTTTTGTGTTCTATCCTAATTTAGGGGTGATTTTCCCCTTGGGATTTCAATGTTTCATTGTACTCCCATTGGCACACAAACATAATGATCAATTGTTGGCACAATGAATGAGTCACGCAGGTTATTCATTTTTTTTCTTGTTTAAGCATAGATCTCATTAGGAGAAAGAGTGTGAGCAAAGGCGTCTGAGGGTTTGAACCCTAGTAATAGTTGTCTTCAAAGTAAAAAGAATGATTTGTATATCTATTGTTTAAAATTTGTGAATGCCTTACGAGGATACCCATATTTTCAGTACTGAAATGATCACATTCCACAAATATGTGAGCATCTCAAATTTTAATATTTGATAAAAAGTTTGTCAAAAAAAACCAATACTTTATAATCTAATCCCTGAGTGTTAAAATATAACCCTATGAATTATTTAAAAAGCCAAATTATTTTGTCATGACCCCAATATTTCAATAAAATTTAAAAATTAGAAAAATAGAGATTATGCTCTATCTAACAATTCATTAGCCAATAGAAACGATTTCAAAGTCAACAAGTCTATTTTATTAACTAGCATAAGATAAACTCACAAAAATCAGCATGTACAACATCATTTACAAAGCAATGTACTTCGCAAGAATCATTTCTAACCCCATTTTGAAATCCATGTTAGTGACATGAATTTTTGTCATAAATTCTCATGGAGTAATAATTTTTGAACTCTTACTAACAAAACCACACATACAATACAAAATAACAACCACATCCTTATAATGTTCCATGTGTTTGATTAGATTGTTACAGGGAATGACTAATTGTATTACCCGTTCCCAGTAACCATCAACAACCAATACTAGTCTCATACTTGCAAGATCCTTGAGACTTAAATTCACATGCATCGATCTATAAACTAATTCAACGGATGTACATTGCGTTAAGGTTACAAGACCATTATAGAATAAATATGAGTGAAATGTTGGGGGATCAATCCAACAATAGATTACAATTGTGACAGCAATAAACGCGGAATTAAACCAGATTGACAAGTAATTAGAATAAGATAATAGCAAGAACAAGAGATACAAGAAAACACCTTGAAAACTTGTATTAACAAACTCTTTACAAAAGGAATACAATTGAAGAAAGCTTCTTTCTTCCACACCTCTCCTAGGTGTATAGATCTCTCACTAGATCTCTATTCCTCAAGAGCTCTCTCTCTCAAGAACAATCAACTCCAACAAGCCTGGATTGATTCAATTCTGTACTGTTCTTCTCATACAATGAATTACAATAATTCACAATAGCTCCAACAACTACAATAATCTACTACAAAGCTAAGAAGATCTAATTCTACATATAGAATTAGGAGACTTGAGCATGTACTTCCAACAAGCAGTTAAGCCACTTGAACAAGGGCTCTAAAAATAGTATTGCCAATAATAGAGACGCGAGCTTGAGACTTCAACTCAAACTTATCATGCAAACACTCACTTCTGTCCACGGAAATAGCTTTCGGGACATGCAGGTAACCGACATCGGTTCCTGCTGCTTGTCTGTGACTGCCGTCAGCCGACACTCTGCCGACGTCGGCGTCTCTGTAACTGCCTGTGACCGACGTCGGTCTCTCCTGACCGACGCCGGTGTCTGTGTAGACCCGAACCTGCTAATGAATGCTCCTTGGTGAAGCTTTTAGCTCCACACCCTAACAATCTCCCACTTAGAGATAAATAGTTGCACCAGTACCTGTACAACAACATCTTCTAGCTCCTCTATCTTCAACTCAATCATGAAGACCAATAGAAGTTGAATGAAGATTCAACTTCTCCTTTGTAACCGGCTTGGTTAACATATCAGCAGGATTCCTATCTGTATGGATCTTCTCTAGCTTCAACTCGCCATCTTCCAATACCTGTCGTATGAAGTGATACCTTAGCTGTATGTGCTTTGTTCTTGAATGAAAGGCTGAATTCTTAACCAAATGGATTGCACTCTGACTGTCACTATACAATCTACAACTCTCATGCTCCCTACCAAGCTCATCCATGAACCGTGTCATCCATATCATCTCTTTGCTAGCTTCTGTGGCTGCAATATACTCTGCTTCTGTAGTTGACAAGGCAACAACCTTCTGCAACTTAGATATCCAGCTAACCGCTGTTCCACCTACAGTGAAAACATAACCTGTAGTGCTCCTCCTGCCATCCAAATCACCTGCCATATCTGAATCTACATAGCCATGTAGAGAAGTATCTGAACCTCCATAGCACAAGTGCTTACTACTGGTTCCTCTCAGATATCTAAGGATCCACTGAACTGCTTTCCAATGTTCCTTACCTGGATTGGCCATATACTTATTTACCACTCCCACTGCTTGGGCAATATCCGGTCTAGTACACACCATTGCATACATCAAACTCCCTACTGCGAAAGAATATGGAACCTTACTCAAGTACTCTACCTCATCATATGAATTAGGACATTGTTCTTTACTCAACTTAAAATGTCCAGCCAAAGGTGTGTTTACCGGTTTAGCATCCTGCATATTGAACCGTTTTAACACCTTGTCCACATAATCTTCTTGAGACAATATCAACCTGTGATTTTTCTTGTCTCTCTTAATGCTCATGCCAAGGATTTTCTTTGCTGCTCCCAAATCCTTCATAGCAAACGTTTGAGCTAATTTCACCTTAAGCTCAGAAATATCCTGCATGTGTGATCCTGCAACCAGCATATCATCTACATACAACAATAGAATAATATATCTACCATTATCAAATCTCTTGAAATACACACAATGGTCTGATTGACACCTACTGTAGCCATGCTCAGTCATAAACCTGTCAAATTTTAAGTACCATTGCCTAGGAGCTTGCTTGAGGCCATACAAACTTTTCTTCAATCTGCACACAAACTTCTCCTTACCCTTGACCTCGAATCCTTCTGGCTGTTCCATATAAATTTCCTCATCCAAATCTCCATGAAGAAACGCTGTCTTAACATCTAGCTTCTCAAGATGCAAATCCTCAAAAGCAACCAAAGACAATACAACCCTTATTGAAGTCATTTTAACAACAGGAGAAAAAATCTCATCGAAGTCGATACCTGGCTTTTGTGTAAATCCTTTCACTACCAATCTGGCCTTATATCTCATCTGTCCATTCTCACCTTCGTTCAACCTGTAGGTCCATCTGTTCTTGAGTGTTCTCTTACCAGCTGACAATTCAACCAAATCCCATGTTTGGTTCTCTCTTAAGGACTCCAACTCCTCAACCATGTCACGCTCCCACTCACTCTTGGACTCCACCTATATTGCTTCTTCAAAACTCTCTGGTTCTCCACCATCAGTTAGCAATAAGTAAAATAAAGAAGGAGAATATCTAATTGGAGGCTTACTCACCCTTTTTGACCTCCTGATGGGTGTCTGAGACTCGTCCACAACACGTTGTACACCCAAATTTTCTGATAGTGACCGACCTCGGTCACATGTAGACCTGTTACTGGCTGACGTCGGTTCTGCCTGATCGACCTCGGTACCTGTACGATCGACGTCGGTCTCTGTACGGCTGACGTCGGTTTTTGTACTGCTGACGTTGGTCTCTGTGTTTTCCTGCAAGTGATTATTTATTTTTCCTACGAGCTCATCTTAGACTTTCACCTCATCCAATTCACCATTGCTCTACTCAGATTGATTCAGCTTCCTTAACTAATCACAATACATCACTCTTTCGTTGAAAACAACATCACGGCTCTTGATTACCTTGTTAATTTCTAGATTTCACAATTTGTAACCAAAATCATCTGAGCCATAGCCAATAAACGTGCATCTCATAGACTTAGCATCAAGCTTCTTTCTATTTTTCTTATCTATATGCACAAAGGCTTCACAACCAAAAACTTTGAGATATGAGAGATCAACATTTTTACCTGTCCATGCCTCTTCTGGAATACCACCATCCAGAGCTGTAGAGGGTCCTCTGTTAATCAGGTATACTGTAGTGTCAACAACTTGTACCCAAAACTGTAGGGGTAAACCAGCATGCAATCTCATACATCTTGCACGCTCCATTATTGTCCTGTTCATCCTTTCAGCAATCCCATTCTGCTGAGGTGTCCTTGGAACCGTCCTTTGCCTGTGGATTCCATGCATGTAACAATAATCTCTGAACTTATGACTGCAAAACTCACCACCATTGTCTGATCTCAGGCACTTTAATCTTTTACCTGTTTCATTCTCAACCATAGCTTTCCAAACTTTAAAAGTCTCAAATACATCAGATTTCTTTCTAATACAGTAGATCCATACCTTCCTTGTAGCATCATCTATGAAAGATACATAGTACTGTGATCCTCCAATGGAAGCAACCTGAGCCGGTCCCCACACGTCTGTGTGAACAAGCTCCAACTTGTGCCTCTTCTTAGTAGACCCAGTTTTGAGAAAACTAACCCTTTTCTGTTTTCCAAATACACAGTGCTCACAAAACTCTAGATCTATGCCTTTTAAATCTGAAAGCATACCTTTGGACTTAAGAATTGACATCCCCTTCTCACTCATGTGGCCAAGCCTTGAGTGCCACAATTTAGCGTCCACATCTGAAGTAGATAATACAGAAGGAGATTTGTTAGTAACACAATTACACAAATAGAGAGTACCTTCTCTCTTACCTCTGGCCATAACAAGTGCACCCTTGGTCACCTTCCAAAATTCTGCTGTGAGAGTTACTGTACAACCCTCATCCCCTAACTTTCCTGCAGAAATCAAATTTCTCTTCAAGCTAGGAACATGCATCACGTTTCTCAACACCCATGTGTTGCTATTCTGCATCTTCAGCTGCACTTTACCTTTGCCAATTATTTTACAGGGCTCATCATCCCCTAGATACACTATTCCAAAATCTCCATGGATATAGTCACTAAAATATTCCCTGTTAGGAGTAGCATGAAAAGATGCACCAGAATCTAATACCCAAGATTCTATATTATTATGCGAAGAGAAAATTAAAGCATCTTGTGTAATACCTGCAATCTTGGCTTCTTCTTTTCCTTCGTGCTGATTGTCCTCCTTAGGTTTTGACCAACAATCTCTGCTTATGTGCCCCATCTTTCCACAATTCTAGCATTGTGGCTTTCTGTCATTTCTGGATTTAGATCTGCCTTTCCCCTTAGATTTGGATCTTGATCTACCTTTCTTGCTCTTCTCTTTTTGCCTTCCCCTGCTCTCAAAATTAAAAGCGTTTTCAGATGTCTCTTCTGTGCTTTTCCTGCGTATTTCCTCATTCAAGATAACACTAACAACATCCTCTGCTTTCAAAATATTTGATGCAGATGCAGTATTACTTACTGCCATTACTAAGCCATGCCAGCTTTCAGGCAAAGAACATAATATCAAAAGAGCTTTTATCTCATCATCAAACACTATATTCATTGAACTTAATTGATTCACAATTCCATTGAAATCATTCAGATGAGTAGAAACAGATCCACCTTCATTCATATGCAAATTAAATAACTGCTTCATAAGATATACCTTATTAGAAGCTGAGGGTTTTTCATACAAATTTACTAACGTAGTCATCAACTCTACCATAGACTTTGCCTGTGATAAGTTAGATATCACAGTGGATGCTAGACTCAGTCTTATAGACCCCAAAGCCTTTCTGTCAAGAACTTCCCATTCTTCATCCTCCATGTCTTTGGGCTTCTTTGCAACCCCACCTAACGGTAAGTAGAGATCTTTCTGATACAAATAATCCTCTATCTGCATTCTCCAGTGTTGGTAATTTTTGCCATTGAACTTTTCCATTCTCAATTTACTTTCATCTGCCATTGCTTCTCCCACTCAAACAGAAATCCCTGTAAAAACTCCTGTGAGAACCTGTAATCAATACACACTACACAGATCTGAACCACTTGTTATTGCACCTAAACTTTGATACCAATTATTGGATATCAAGCTCTCAACCTGCAACCAAGGCTCTGATACCACTTGTTGGGGGATCAATCCAACAATAGATTACAATTGTGACAGTAATAAACGCGGAATTAAGCCAGATTGACAAGTAATTAGAATAAGATAATAGCAAGAATAAGAGATACAAGAAAACACCCTGAAAACTTGTATTAACAAACTCTTTACAAAAGGAATACAATTGAAGAAAGCTTCTTTCTTCCACACCTCTCCTAGGTGTATAGATCTCTCACTAGATCTCTATTCCTCAAGAGCTCTCTCTCTCAAGAACAATCAACTCCAACAAGCCTGAATTGATTCAATTCTGTACTGTTCTTCTCATACAATGAATTACAATAATTCACAATAGCTCCAACAACTACAATAATCTACTACAAAGCTAAGAAGATCTAATTCTACATATAGAATTAGGAGACTTGAGCATGTACTTCCAACAAGCAGTTAAGCCACTTGAACAAGGGCTCTAAAAATAGTATTGCCAATAATAGAGACGTGAGCTTGAGACTTCAACTCAAACTTATCATGCAAACACTCACTTCTATCCACGGAAATAGCTTTCTGGACACGCAGGTAACCGACGTCGGTTCCTGCTGCTTGTCTGTGACCGCCGTCGGCCGACACTCTGCCGACGTCGGCGTCTCTGTAACTATCTATGACCGACGTCGGCCTCTCCTAACCGACGCCGGTGTCTATGTAGACCCGAACCTGCTAATGAATGCTCCTTGGTGAAGCTTTTAACTCCACACCCTAACATGAAACCCATCGATATCCATGTTGAGCACACCAAATGGTTTCTAATAAAACCTCTTATATAATATGTCCTTTAGGATAATTTATACAATAACACATACACCAAAATTAAAAAATACTTATGAGGCAATACATAGATCGAATGACCCTTTACATAATTTCAAGCATACATGCAACTATAGCTTTACCTCATGAGTAATTACACTCCAAAGATTAACCCACATATATTAGTTCATGATTAGCATGCTCGTACGAGATCCTTACTTGCTCATTTATCTATTCCTTTTTTTTTAAACAAAGAAAAAGAATCATAATCATGACAGTGCTAAATTAATTTACACCACATTCTATTTCATGCCACATAAGTCATTAATACTATGTTTACTCCAAACATAAGTAACCATACAAGTATCTCAATAACTTGATCACCCATACGTGTGTGTGTTTCTACACATATATATAGACATATATGTGTTTAAATCTTATTTCACAATTACCTATATTTTTATGTTACACATTTTAATTATCCACAAACCTTTATTGCAATTAACTAGCATAACAATATATATATATATATATATATATATATATATATTTGTTACGATATAACTATATATATATCAACCTGCACTTTCATATATATATATATAATTATTATTTACAAATAATTATGAGCATGCAAAATTCTATAAATTTTTAAACCCTCAATATTAAATCCAAATCAAATATCTATAGGATTAACACTGCCACTATTTGGTGTAGTTTCCCTATTTTGTTATGCCATAAGCAATCAATACTCATCTCTAAGTAAAAACATTTAATTTCATTACCATAATGATTGCAAACTTCAATTCCTATCGATCATTCTGCCTCAAAATGAACCCAACAAGCAATTGATAGCATACCACTATATATATATATATATAATGGCAACCATCGATTCCTTCCAATACACCATCGACTTCTAAAATAAAAGGAGAGCTAAACACAGCCAACAATAATTTATTTAAAATATACTGAGTTCCTAGCTTATTCCATTTACGAACTCCAATATGAGATTGAATATTGTATTTTATCATTACCAGTCACAGCAATTGGATCGATCGACTTAAGCTCATAATAGAACAATCATTCCACCAATTCCTTAGAATATAAATAAAACCAATTGTTATTTGTGAAACATAATACCTATTTGAAATGACAATGAGTCTACCTTGAAAACCATAATATGTTTGTCATATAAATTCTATAGAATACCGAGACTATGCACAACTAATAAAAAGTCATAAAAAAATACAAGTTCACTGCCACTTTCATATATTCGCATTAGTTAATACCAAGACCTATTCATTTCAACACTAAGACAGTCACCCAAATAGATGTCTCATACAAACATAAGTGGATTTTAATGCATAAATCAATCCAAGTCTTTTATCAAAAGCAAATCAATCTAAGTCTTCTATCAAAAGAAACGTGCAGGCTTATAAGCGACTCAGTTGTAGAAGTTGCCCACTGATTCAAACCATAAATTTCTTTAAACAAACCTTACTCATTCACAATTCACAATTAATATAAACAGAATTTGCATGCCAAAAATCTTCACATAACAAAAATTGTTGACAACGACTACATTGGTGATGTAGATCCTAATGGATCATCTCTAGATCACGGTGACCTTTATGCAATTACAAATGATCAAATCATAGACCTAGATTATAATGATTAGATTTACATAACCTGTAATCTGTTTAATCACCCAAAGTAATAACAATATTCAGTTTAGCAATGCATACAATACCTTTCAGCTATGTTGTTTACCCAAATTACAAGAATGAAAACCTTGCATGAAAATGTTACCAAATATAATGATTTGAAATAACCTTTGAATTTAAACGAAACCACTATATAGGAATGAATCCAATACTTGCCACTAAATTGTTTACAATAAAATGCAAGACACATTTACAGTTCACCTTAAGAATATAGCGAAACCCTACAACTTCTTACAAGATAATAATGCCATAACATAAAACTATTATATATATATATATATATATTGCAAGACACATTTACAATTCACCTTAAGAATATAGCGGAACCCTACAACTTCTTACAAGATAATAATGCCATAAAATAAAACTATCATATATATATATATATATATATATATATATATCTTGCCACCATGTGAAATGTTGTAGATCATGAATCAATATTCTACATGATCTGAAGTACCACACTACTCTATTATATTCACAGAATATAAGGATATTACAAAACATTCTTAAACATACAAACATGCATTGCAATATCCCAAATAGGCTATCATTATTCACATTATACTATGAATGAATCAACCCAGTTTCACAAGCAACTCCATACAATGGACAATATAAATATAACCATCCCCTAGCCTAGGGTGGTTTTAGGATTTAACATTGCATACTCAAGACAAGATTAAATAAGGGTTTCAATCAGCAACAAACACTTCAACACGCTCAAAATTAAAATATCGAAAACTAGAGTTTGCACCTAAATAAAGAAAACTCACACAAATGTCAAATCTTAAACAACCAAACAATCCAACCAATTTATTAAACTCTTTTATCAGTCACTCATTGTCATCTATGGGAGAGTACCTAGAATCGTTTAACCCTACCAGGTATCATCGACCCAATGCCATTCACAATGAATACCAACTTTATACAAGAAAACCATTCCAAAACCCCATACATTATTCATATCAACGAATGCACATATTTATTGCAACATTGAATGTTTAAAATAAAACATACTTGTTTATCTACACAATGCGATACCAAGGAGGAGTTATGACTTACATGAGGTTCCATACTTTCTTTTCCTCTGCTTCCACACTTATTTCTTTTTTTCCTCTCTATTATTTTTTCCACCATCGGAAGTGACCATCCCATTCGGTAGAACTATGAGTTATACCAAATGGAACCTGACTCCATTACATTTTTCCCAGAATCATGAGTGACACATCATCAAAAATACCATCCAAGATTATCATAGGTTTATGTTACAAAAATTCAACATTATGTGCATGCTTTGAAAGCTTCATGCATGTTGCCATGCAAAATTGAGAGCCTTCCAAAATGACAAGAAACCCTAATCATCTCATTGGTGAAATTAACCATTTCAATTATGGTTGTATTAAATTAACTCACTTCATTAACTACATCCTCAACCCAAGTTAAAAGCTTAGGGTTCAATGCATATCAAAATAATTTTAATCACCTTGCCATGCCCTCAACGTAAGTCTCATAACTTATGGTTCGAGCTACAAACCTAACAATATCAAAATGTAAGACCTAATCCCTTATGGACTATAACAACTCATTACCATTTAAACTAAATGAATAAAACAATTGCCTTTGTCTTATACTGAACTTAACAATCATGGCACTAGACTTGCTTCTATTTAGATTGTGCATGCCTCTCAGCTAGTGGCAATGAACTCACCTGAAGCAAATGAGTTCTTGCTTGTCTGGTATTTAGCCGATTTTGAGGATCAACATCACCCCACACTAAACTAGTTATCTATCTTCAGATAATGAGTTTTTATTCTAATTTACTTCCTTGTACAATCTAGTTACCCTAAAATCTTCTTCTTAAGTAACTATTATGTCTAAGATTGCATGGCTCTATAAGGTTTTTTTATGTGACTCCTCATAAGGTGTTTCCCTTTTCTTCGATGGCATTCTTGTGGGCCTTCCTAAACTGACATTGACCCTAACTTGGGGAGTCATTCCTCTGGCTCTCTTGTCTATCCTTTCCATATGTCTATGCATTGTGAAACTGGTGCACGACTCAAGCCCTCATCTCTTGGTGATGATCAATTTTCAAGGCATGTAGCACCTCATTATTCTCTTCTTTTTGAATCAGTAACTGGTCTTTGAGTTTGCTTAAATACAACCCCAGTGGATTGTATTGCATCTTATTATTGTCATCTTGGTCTCTTGATGGCTCTTACTACCATCTTCTCTTGGGCATCTAAGCAACCTACCTTCACCATGTTCCCTTTTCTTTGTAGAAGCTTACAAACCGAGCTTCATCACATAATAGATTCTTCATGCATCTAAGAGTTGAGCTCTTTGAATCTAGATGAGTAAACTTTATCCCTCTAATTATAATTTTTGGTTAGGGGTGTCGACCATCGAATGGAGCTGGGAGGTTCAAGGGATAAGTATCAATCTCCTTGATCCTACCTACCTAGTTACAACTTCATTTGAACCTTAGATGGGCCTAGTGAGAAATTACCTGCAATGGTAGTGGGGAATATTGTCATCCCTATGCTTTGCCTCACCACTGTATCCATTCTTTGAAGTCTCACCAGCTTCTAGATAGGCTACTCTATTATGCATCAATTGGTCTTGTGGTGTTACCAATTTCTAATGGCTTCAAGCTGCACTCACTGACCCCCTGTTGTTTTTTTATTTGATTCAAGGTGGGTTCATGCGTCGGCTCATTTTGAGACATCCACATCTTTTTTGGTGTTGTTCAAATTCTATCCATCTGCACATGATGGAGACCTATGACTCGATCCTGAGTCATCTTCTGCGTGACTCTTCCCTTTAGCTGATAGGCTCTTTTTCCCTCCTCTTATTGCCTATAGGTCTCTGGTTTTCTTAAATTATCTTGATAGAAAGAGGTTCTTTTATTCCACAACCTTATTGAAATCAATAGAGTTATATCCATAGGGATTTGTGGTGTATTCAATTCCTTATCTCTGGTTCTCGCTATCTAACCTCCAGAGCTTTGACCTTCTTGGTCTGATTTCCTCTTTCCTCCTCTAGGTTTGGCCTTTTCTTTTATCTTTCTAGAA
Source organism: Torreya grandis (assembly GCA_037957365.1). NCBI lineage: Eukaryota > Viridiplantae > Streptophyta > Pinopsida > Cupressales > Taxaceae > Torreya > Torreya grandis. Next base: position 381,301 of record JARHVA010001864.1, on the reverse strand, counting down.
AAAAGCATTTCAAGGCTATCTTTTTAAGTTATCAGTGGTCTCTTCCAATTTTGATCCTAATTTTCCATGTTGTACCATAGGCCATCTTTCCACTCATATATATATATATATATATATATATATATATATATATATATATATATATATATATATATATATATATATATATATATATAAGTGCAAAAGGAGTGACTTCTTAATATGGATGATAGGTTGGTAACTGTCCATACTACCACCTATTTTTTCTCATGCATATGATAGTCTATCCAAGTCATGCTTTAAATTTTAAAATTCTGACAAGTAGCAGATCTTTCACATGCCTCGATATTTCTTATGCTTATCCTTCCCTAGCTAAGTCAATTCCCTCATCACTCAAATCTTATAATAATAACTCTATATTGGGCCTTAAATCATGTCAATCTTTATGTACATCAGCTCAGTTTCTATCATTCCTGTCTCCATCAAGTTGGGTAACTAGTCGTATCTTGATCCTTGTGTACTGACATGACACATGTCATTTCCTATTTAGTGCTTTGAATTGGTCAACATGCCAACTCTTTTCACATGTTATTCTTTCCTTCATGTGCTTTCCAACCTCTCCTCTTGTGCACTTTCCTTTTAGATGTCTTCGCTAGATGCCTTTCTTCTCCTCTTCTTGACACCATCTCCTCCCCAAACCAAAATCTACGTCTGAACCTCTAGCACAATGTTTCTTTAAGATGTGTCTATCTTGGTGTTGTTGCAAAATTTATTTTTGGTGGCATAAACATGCCTTTTCTGATTTATGGTAATCCCAACCACACTAAAAATACTTAGATGTTTGGTGTAGTGGCCTTCCAAAGAAAGTCCTCGATCGACTTGCCCAAATGGATATTAGGAGGTGAGCACATTTTATTGAAAAGAAAATAATCTCTATCATTAATAAAAATGGATAGAAGAAAGGCTAAGGAAGGCTCATTACATGATGGTGTCGAATACCTTAGTAAATTAGGATGCAAATATGGTACCCAAAGAAGCACTTGCAATGGGGCATGCTAGTACTAGAGTGAATTATTTTGCATAATTATCCCAAAGACATGGTAATAATAGAGGGGAGTAGTTCACTTGTCATCCTTCCTTTTTATGACACTTGATGAAATCATCTTGTCTAGTTGATGTGTGATTGTTTATTCTAGGCATGGGATATGGGTGCTAAAATATTTGGAGTTTGTGTTAATCACGTCTAGGTGTAGTGGTGTGGGGAATTATGATTTTAAGTGTAATTAGAGTGTTGAATTCTTTCAATTTTCATCTTGCCACATTTTTTTAGCATCTTTTGAGGTAGGCAAGTGAATTTTGGGCCTGGTGTGTTTTATGTGGGTTCAAACAAAGGGTTGGAGTGTATTGCACTGCATCATCATCAAGCAACCTTATTATTTCCATGGCTGGGCTACAATTGTAAATCAATAGTGCACAAGTAAGGATTATGCAAGACATCAATTGGTGCAACTTGCATAGTCCCAAGGTTAGTGGCAAACTTGATCACCACATGCTCACTCCCATTATCCATGCTTATGTATCATTTTTTGAAGCACAACTCCACATTATTCAAGTAACACTAAGGTTTTTTGACCAATCATAAGATAATTGTCTTCTTCCACTAGTTTGATCACCTCAAAGTTAGTGCTGAACTTGACATCTTAAATCTAAATGCCAGCATTGCTTAAAACCCTAATGGGTTGCACCTTGGTCTTGTCAGTCATAGTCAAGATGTGAGGTGATGACTGCAACATGGGGCTTCCCATATTTCATCTTGCATCTACCGTGAGGACATTCAATCTGTCTCTTATGTCCAGTAAGATGTTGTAGATAAACTAGCTATTGATTTATGCATCAATTAACAACTCATGGTCGCACCATATACTCTCTATAACATCCTCTTGTTCTTGCTTACTGGTAATCAATAGAGTTTTCATCATGGGCACCATGTCTTGATGTCGAAGAAATACCATTAATTTAGTAAGTTCTTCATCCTGCTATCCTTGGGACCAAAGTCTGTCAAGCATCCCCTACTAGCTCCTAGGTGAGCTGAAGTTCAATCTGTAGCTTCTAAATCACACTTAATGTGTAGCTCAACACTTCAAACTAGGGGGCTTTGTTTGTTGTTATGTGAGATGTGGATGTTGAATTTGTAGGCATGAATCATCATCCCTAGGGTTTGTTATATGTCTTTATCTCGTTTTGGGGCTGCAGGTTATTGGATTGGTCCAAGGTTTGGACCTGGGGCCCATTATTCTTATTTTTTTTCACCTTCATGGTTGTGACTTTTACACATGATGGTATAGAGTAGGAATCCAAAATGAGTTAGATCATGCATTAGTAAAGTAAAACCCAAATAAGCATAAAGAACATAACTCATAAATCCAACTCCCTCATGGGGTTTCACAAATGAAAACTAAGAGATATTGAAAGAAGGAATGCAAAATCAAAGCTTCCCAAGAGCATCCCTCCTCCAAGTGAGGCTCATAAACAGGATTGTTCCCTAATATGGTGCTCCAAGACTTTATCAATGATGAGTGGATTCCTCCTCCATCATCTCCCAATGCACCAATGAACTAGGCTCATGAAATTAATCAAATGTGTGTCAATACTTGAATCTATCCATTGCAAATTCAACATAATAACATTACACAAAAATAGTTTGTGAAGATAATTTTGCATAATAAGTTTACACAAAAAGAGCTTGAAATGATGAGTGAGGACCCTTATATTTATAGATTTTTGGAAATGATCAGAATCAACCATGACCATCCATATTGAGATCAAGATGTGTGGCCATGAATCAATTCAATTTTGGAGGCTCAATCCATAAATATCTTCATTAATATTTGGAATAAAGGGGGATTAATGAGGCATGGGAGGGCTTAAACCAAATATTTGTTCCATTTATGACCTATAGATGCTAGCCCACTAATGATATCACTAGATGATGTAGATATTAGAAATGAATTTCTAATTAATATATATTCAATAATTTTCATGGGTTTTCCACTTAAGCTCTTAATTTGGATTAATTTGCTTAATTGAGTTTAATTAATTTTCTATAATTATTTAGAAATTGGTTGCTCACTTAATCGAATTGGTCGAAATATTAATTTACTAAGTCATAATTTGACTGAAGTATAATTAGAATAAGGTGTCAATTGCATATAGACTAATACCTTAATTAAAACATTGTGGATGCGAAATAACACATGCACATGTTGTTTACTTTTAAATTAGAAGAATTTAGTAGTTCAAAGTATCAAATTGCATTTTTGCAATTTTGACTCAAAATGATTTGAGAAAAGTTAGTAATAACATAAAATGCATTGCCCCATTTAGGGATACATTAGCCTAAATTGACACTTGTACGTGACAAGCTTGAACCGTTTGGTGTGTTTTAGTGATTTAGGCCTAAATTATGTGTTGTCATAAAATTTCAAGGGAGATTGACAATTTCAACATGATGGTGATAGGAATTGGATGTCTACATTTTTCCCCTATTTGAAAAGGCATGGTGAGACATTCAGGGGAAGCAACATCTTTTCAAAAAAAAAATTGTCAAGAAGAAGTTGGAAGGAAATGACCCACGAAACCCCCTTGAGAGGGCATACAAGGAAAGAGAGGGATGGACTCTCGAAAAGAGATTAGGAGTTAAATTAAACCACTGATGAGATTAAATTAATATGAGCTAATGCTTGCATGCATTTATTCTCAAAGATTAAAAATAAAATAGAATATAATGGGCCCCAAAGGTGAGGGAGAAGTGGAAAGAATGCAACCCCAAAATATAAGAAGCACACTTTGACACACCCAAAAGAGGGTGAAAGCTAAGGGCTTAGGGAATGATCGATCCTAAGACAAGTTGTACACTTTAAAATTACCAAAATGACGGCAAAATTTGCAAAGCTTGAAATTAGAAGAGATGAGAGCATTGCTATAGAGAAAGGAAATAATAATGTGCCCCAATAGAGTAGTTTTGATCTATTTGATAAATTGATTTGGCCTCATTAGGGCTGATTTTGATCACTGATAATTAATTGGGCCCTAATAGGGATGATTTGATCGAGGATTGGTTTTACTATGGTGCCCCAGTAGGGCAAATTGGCAAGCATAGCTTAAGAATATAACCTACTACATAAATTAAATATGAGTGGGCGCAAACATAAATATGATGGTCTAATGATTGAAGGAGCCATAAATACCAAGCACATGAGGATGATCAAAGTGATGAAAGATATGATTATAAGAATGAAAGTGGTTGAGCGGACTCGAGATACATCATGTATCCAAGCACTGCCTACATAGTCCAAACAGACCTCAAGCCAATGTAGTTCAGCCAGAAGTGAGAGAAAATTGAATGAGGAATGGAGAATAAAAGAAAAATGAACCACTATTCAATTAGACACATAGTATATGCCAAGAGGTGCACATATTTCATAGAGTCCAGTGTTAGGTATGGTGCATTGAGAGATGATCTTTGGACTTACATTGACTTTTGGACTTGGAATCCAAAGCACTTAGTGCTTACTTTAGCAAAATAAAATTATACATTATAAGTATGAGTAACCAATAATGATATTTGTATTTCAATTGCGATGAGTCAGTTCAAATGAAAATATTTATAACTAAGCATAATGATAGACACTACCAAGACCAGAGTTACAACTATTTACATTTAAACAAAAACAAAGACAAACATAATACATAAATCTAACCTAACTTAATATCAATATATGAATAATCAGTATTGAAGTAGGAACAAGAATGTATAAAATCAAAACAAGAATAACTTAAGAAATAACATGGAAACAAGATATGAATAATCAAGATCCATGTGTATTAACAAGATGTTCTTGAAAAACCAAATAAATAACAAGACCAAATAAAAACATAAAACACCAAAACACCAAGAAAAATCAACAAAGAAATAACAATAAACAAAACATTAATAAAATAAATGGAGATACAAGAAATCACAATAAAACAATAATAAAAATCAAATAAACACACACAAACAAGAGTTAGTCACAATGTTATGGGAAGTAAAGAAAAAGGTGAATAGTTTAAGTGTAAGAGAGGCATTACTCCCTGCGACAGGATGATCCCTAATCTAAGAAATAATGAGACTAGCACAACATAACAAGAACAAAAGAGACAAAGTTGCCCCCAAATGATAGGAAAACAACACATAACAAAATGGGGTAAAAAGAAGAAAAAGAAGGGGTGGTCAAGTTGACTCGATATGTACAAGACAAGTGGACCTTGTCTACATAGTTCCATGGATGCAAGGTCCAACATGAAATTTAAGCCAAATTTAGTTCTCTTGAAAAATTGGATAGAAGAAAAGTGATGATAAGGAAACATGATTGAGGTTGTAGAGTTAATAAGGAAATGGGCTCACAAAATGGCGAGTGTGTTCAAAAGAGTGCTCGTAAAATGGTGAGAGTGTATGAAAAAGGGGGACTGAGTTGAACTCAACATGGATCAAGCATGGCCTACATATTCTCATTAGGACCTCAAGTTACAGTAGTTCTACCCACACAAAAGGCAGTGAAAATTTGACCAGGTCACAAAAAAATTTGTGAATTAAGACAAATGGCAAGGCAAATGAGAATACTAATGACCAGGGGATGTGACAATGCATGATAAAAATCATTGTTCTTAATTTACCTCTAGGCGATTATAATTAGGAAAAAATGGTATAGGTTTGTGCTACTAATTTGCCCATAGGCAGTTATAATTAGTTACACAAGATAGGATATTGATTTGCCCATAGGTAGTTATAATTAGTAACACAAGATATGATACTAATTTGCCCATAGGCGGTTATAATCAGTGTTACTAAATGAAATATTGATTTTCCCATAAACATTTATAATCAGTGATAGTAGATAAAATATAAATGAAATATAACTTACCATATCCATTGTCACACTACTTTCATATACTACCAATTTAAAAATGGAATTCTAAAACTGTTGAAATTGGATCGAAATCCCCTAGCAGAAAGTGCAAGAAGAACCAAAGGAGCCAAGATCAAAATGGGGTAAGTACGACAGCCACAAACAAGCTTTGGTCAATAGTAAAAGTATGGTAAAATAAAATGTTATAAGGTATGATATAAAGAAAATGATAAGATGACAATTCACTATAATGGCAAAAGGGTTGCCTCAAAGCGATGATTGCCCATAAAATGGGTAGAGCGTGGGATTAGTTTTCTCACAAAATGGTGAGAGCATTAAAAAGTTAAAAAAATTACTCACAAAATGGTGAAAGTGTGGCTAAGGTGATTGAGCTAACCTCAATATAAATTGAGTGTTGCCTATATAGTCCCAAAGGACCTCAAGTCAATGTAGTTCAAAGGGTGAGGTAAATGGGACCCAATGGTAAATGATTATGTTTCTCTTGCTGACGTGGAGATGCACGTCCTAGTCAACATATGAGATAACCAAAATAATCAATCATAAAAATTTCTAGCCCACACCTTTTCAAAATAGCTGCTCTGTTAAGAACCTGCTATAGATTTGGACTCTAATGATGTTGTTGTGATCTTAATTGGTCATTGATTTGTTTCCTTCAAACATCGAGACAAGGTATCTTTTTAGCCTTTATAAAGGAAAGTGCGGCCAGGGATGGTAAATAATGTTAGGCACAGGATAAATGTTATAATTTGGTAATGTAAAGGTGGATGATAATGGAATATATAAAGGTGGGGTTACAAATGAAGATCTAGAGTTTTAATCATTCATAATGTTGTTGATTCTAGATTCAACATAATTTTGGTTGTGTTGGGGCCTAAGATGTTTGAATATGCTCTCGATAGGACCATCAGATTGTTTTGTTGTTTTGGCTTGAGGGTTGCTACAATCTAATTATGATGTAGATCGTTAGTCAATGAAGAACTATTGTGCCTAATGATTGGTGTCTCAATGAGGTTTTTACCAATAAATATGTCTTGATTGTCCCATAGTGCCTCCAAGAAAGTTTCACTGAGGAATGTTGACTTTTGACTTTGATTTTCTTCTAGCACCTCAAACAAGGTTTCACTAGAAGATGTTGAGATTGAACTTTGATTGTCCCCTAGTGCCTCTGAAAAGGTTTCACTAGGAGAGTGTTCTTCTTCATGAATCTAGTCTTGGTCCCCTTGATAGTCTACAACTAATATGTCACCATGGATGTAGTTCAACAAAGTGTGATTCTTTCGGTCCCAATTGACACTTGTGGGAGGTGAAATGCCAATATAATGGCTATGTTGGGTGGTGATAATGGGATGATGAAAGGCCACACAATGCTCATATAAGATACTAGGAGAACTTGTGTCGATGTTGAAGTAATGATCTTCAAAAATTGTAGAAGAATCATAAACATATTTAAATTGATCCAAAAGTCAAGTGTAACCAATGTTGTAACAACAATGATTGACTTCTAATTTTGAAGCTAAGTCTTAGTCAAGGGACTCTAAATCCAATGTTGACACTGATGTTGATTCTACTTTTGATGCTAAATATTATGTTAGTTCAAGAATAAAACCTAACTTCAATGTTGATTCTTCATCTGGTGTGGATGTTTCTTCAATGATTTTTTATTAAATGTTTGGTATTGGATAAGTAATGGCTTGTGATGGCATAATAGGCTCTGTAGAAATAGATTCATCTAAGAAGGGCTCAACATAGACCGGCTCATCTAGGTGAAGCCCCTCAAAGAAAGGGAATTGCTAGAGGGGTGACTCAACATATATTGGTTTATCAAAGTGAGATTCTTCAATGAGTGGAAAAAGGTTAAGAGACAACTCCACAGAGACTGGCTTGTCAAAGGGATGGGGCTCTTTAAAAATAAGACAATGATTGAGATAATGATTTGCCCAAAGACGGTTATAATTATTAAGAAGTGACTCAACAAAGACTGGTTCATCAGAGTGAGACTCCTTGACAATAGGTAAAATATCAAAAGGTGATTTATCACAGGTTGACTCGTTACAAATGGGTGTTTCAATAATAAGATCTTGGCCTTGGTTTACAATTGGTTACAAAATATCAACTTTGAACACATTTTGGTCCTCAAAAGATGGTTTTTGAAGAGATAATGGTTGGTTTTGTTGTGGATCGAAGACCAGAATGGATTTTCTAAAGTGGGAAATGGTTGGCATTGGATGATTGATGGTTTGTGGTTCAATAATGGGCTCTCTAAAAATTAGACCATCGAATAAGGGATCAACAAAGACTAGTTCATCAAAATGACATTCCTCAATAATAGGTTCAATAAATACTAGTGATGGGCCTAGAATGGTAATGAATGGGTGTTGTGAAGTTTGGTTAATAGTGCAAGCCAAAGGAAGAAGGCCCAAAATGATAACCTTTGAGTGTTATAGATCTTGGTTGCTCATGCAAGCTGAAGGGGGATAACCTAAAATGGTAACCTTTGAGTGATACAAAGCCTGGTTACTTGCACAAGCCAAAGGAGGATAACCTAGATTGGTAACCTTCAAGCACTGCAGAGTTTGATTTCTCATACAAGCTGAAGGAGGATAACCTAAAATGGTAACCTTCAAGCATTGCTGAGCTTGGTTGCTTACATAAGCTAAAAGAAGAGAATGGGGTGGGTGTGTGAAAATTGGCATGGATTGGTTTGATGTTTAAATATTAGGCCCAAAGAGGGCAATATCCTCAAACATGGTGGAGTGATCATGTTTGTCACATAAATGCTCTTCCTTGTAACTAGGGCCATAAGAGACCCCATTGTGAGTATAACTTTGTGTCATGTTTAGAAGATTATTCTCTACATTTGCTAAGATTTGAAATGTGTTTTTCAAACGTTAAAAGGGTGTGCTTTAAATTTATTTAAATATGTGACAATGTAAAAAGAGACTCTAATAAAAATAAGTGGTGTAGTACCAAACAATTATAAGAAATGGTCATGAATTTACTCAACTTTGGTGGGTTGAAATCATCAAATTAGAAGAGGATATGATAACTATAAAACCTAAAGTGCAAGATAACACACCAAACATAGGTCAAAGATACTTCAATACCGTAAAAGTTAGGTACAACTATGATGAGTTGCAATTAGAAAATTAGAAGAGGGTCTTTCTAATTAGAAAGATAATAATACTAACCAAGAAGCTAAAGATGTGAAAACACACAAGAACTCCCAAGTATAAAGCTATAACCAAATGGGCAACACAATGCTGCCACATGGTAATAGGAAGTATAATGGTCCTAAAACTTAGAGCGTGATCGAATGTAAGATAACCTAAGTCCACAATGATAAAAAAGATGATGAATTTATATAAAGGTCTTCATCACAAAAGAGAAATCATACCCAAGTTAACTCAAAGCAAGTGCAAATGACAAATCGATTAACACTTTGGCCTAGAACTTAGAAATGTGAGATTTTGAATTTGAATTAAAAATGAAGGACTTGAAAAATTTTGCAAAATGGTTTAGACTCAAATGGACAACATAACAACATTATTTAGGAAAGACAAACATAATGTTTCAAATGATTATTTGAATAAGGCAAAATAGGTTTTGATTTGGTCAACGTAATGCCTCCCTGTTCAAATAAAATGGTGGATAACAAAGGTATTTGGTTGTGATGTGTTTTGGTTTTCAAACAAGTTTTAGACTCGATAAGACTAAGCAAGTGAAGGATAAAATGAAAAAATACAACTAAATATAACATCCAAAGTCTTAAGACTAACAAGGTTGCATCGTACCATTAAATTCCATCTATATATGTGCTATAGGAAGGATTTTAAGTGTTAATCCAAAAGGAAAAGTGCATGAATAAGTAGGGTTTTCACACCCCCTTCTCTCAAGATATTTTACGATGACATGGAACTTTGGGCTACTCGCCCTACATCAACAATATGTCTGCAGCAAGTGGGGTTGTTTTAAAACTAAATTTTCATACGTTTAGATGGTCCCAAGTGTGGAAAACACTAGAGATACATCACATCAATTAGATCCACATCAATCATCTTGTTGTGAAAGGTCTTGTCCTTTTCACAACCACTACATTTGTATCTTGCTTAGTGTAGTACGATGTCCAAATTACCGCTACGATCCAAGTTGGATTACCACTAATGGAGTTTTCTTAACCACTCAAGTAAATATCCCAGTAGGTCACCCTCAATTTGTATACCCCACCATGGAGTGGGGTTGAAATGATGCCAAAAGAGGAATTCCTGGGTCAATGCTTCTTTAAAAAACCTGTGAGGAGGCTATAAACTCTCGCACACAAGCCAAGTTGCATAAAATAAAAGATAAAGTGAAAAGACTTTAAGGTCGTATTTAGATCATCCAAACCATATGGATTTGAAGAGAGCCTTAACAAAATTCTTTTCACACCTTTGGACAAGCCACAAATGCAAAGAAAGAGCACTTTTGTTCACCTGAGTTCCCTAAAGGGGATGGGGGGAGAGCATACACGCCTCAATCATTTTGCAAAAAACAAACAATTTTGAAAGATCTAGCATAAAACAAAACACTCTTAAGAGCTTGTAATCTAAGTGAGTGTTTATTTTAATGCACTAAAGTGAAGTGTTATATGAAATTTGACCCCTTGGCCTTAGTTGAAACTTGTAAAAACTTTCACAAAACAACTAACCATAAAACACCTAGATTCCTTTTAAGCACCAAATGAAAGTATTCAAGACTTAACCATTTATAAATTTGTGTATTTTGCAGCTTGTGTCTTGCAATTTTTAGAGGGTTTATGTCTGCCTTGAAGCCCAAATATAAATGAGAAAACAAGATTTTAAAAATTGATATCAGGTCTCTATTTTCTTGTTACAAGAAAACCGATGGCAGCCAGTTAAAGAAGATTGATGCCGATCCCCTGTAAAAATGTAGGAAAAACATAATGATTTTCATGAAAAAGATGGTTAGTAAAACACGTATAAAAACCTAAAAGGTCTCTGGATTCTACAAAACAAAGGTTGGACAACGAGTATGCAAGTTCTAAATCAGAGAACAAAAACCAACAACTTTCAAGGCAAAACTCAAAAACCAAGTTTTCTATTGTGTTTTGCCCTTCACACAGGGACCAATGCCAGTTAGGATATGATTGACATCGGTTAGAGTAAATCAATGTTGGTCATTGTGTAAATAGTGTGTCATTAGAAAGAACAAAAACACGTAAAAAATGAAGATAAAACTTGATTTTTAGAGACATTTAAACATGTATTAGAAGATCTAAAAGTTGAAAATTAGTCTCCTTGCTTGCATGGGATGTGTGGCCCCATCGGGCGTGCTAAGATGTAGACTAGGAATCCAAATGAGTTAGATCATGCATTAGTCAAGTAAAACCCAAATAAGCATTAAAAACATAACTCACAAAGCCAACTCCTTCATAGGGTTTTGCAAATGCAAACTAAGAGCTATTGAAAGAAGGAATACAACTTCAAACCTTTCCAAGAGCATCCCTCCTCCAAGTGTGTCTCATAAACATGATTGTCCCCTAATTTGGTGCTCCAAGTCTTTATTAATGATGAGTGGCTTGCTCCATCATCTCTCAATGCAACAATGAACTAGGCTCATGAAATTAATCAAATGTGTGCTAATAGTTGAAGCTATCCTATTGCAAATTTATCATAGTAACATTACACAAAAATAGCTTGTGAAGATAATTTTGTTTAATAAGTTTACACAAAAAGATCTTGAAAGGATGAGTGTGGACCCTTGTATTTATAAATTTTTGAAAATGATCAAATTCAACCATGATCGTCCATCTTGAGATCAAGATGTGTGGCCTTGAATCAATTCAATTTAAGAGGCTCAATCCATAAATATCCCCATTAATATTTGGTAGAAAAGGGCATTAGTGAGGCATGGGAGGGATTCAACCAAATATTTGTTCCATTTATGGGCTATGTATGCCACCCCACTGATGATGTCACGAGATGATGTAGATATTAGAAATGAATTTCCAATTAATAGATCTTTAATAACTTCCATGGGTTTTCCACTTAAGCTCTTAATTTGGTTTAATTTGCTAAAGTGAGTTTAATTAATTTTCTACAATTCTTTGGAAATTGGTTGCTTAATCAAACTGGTTGAAATGTCAATTTACTCAGTCATAATTTGATTGGAGAATAATTAGAAAAAGGTGTTAGTTGCATATAGACCAATGCCTTAATTAAAGCACTGTGGAAGCGAAATAACACATGCACGTGTTGTGTGCTTTTAAATTAAAAGAATTTAGTAGTTCAAAGCATCGAATTGTGTTTTTGCCATTTTAATTCGAAATGATTTGAGAAAAGTTAATAATCACATAAAATGCATTGCCTCATTCAAAGATACATTAGCCTAAATTGGCCCTTGTACGTGACAAGCTCAAACCATTTAGCGCATTTTAGTGGTTTTGGCCCAAATTGTGCGTTATCTCATAATTTTGAGTAAGATTGACAATTACAACATAATGATGATATGAACTGGATGTTTATAGATGGATCATGCTAGAACCCTTTTCTGGCTGGCTCTTTTGTATTATTCTTGGGTATAAATCCAAGCAGTCCTCGATCAAGTGTGTACCATGATAATAAGCGTACACAAGAAGTTAGAAGCAATCTTGTAAAACATGGTTAGGTGAATCACACTTATAGCAGTGGTGCAGTGAAAATCTACCTTCACTTCAACCTCCGGTGGGGTTCCTTATATCATACTACTACTTGAGATAACTATATCCCAAATTCTATGGCCCATGTCTCCAGGGTCTTGCAATAAATTATTGTGCGCTTCACTCTTGAGTCTCATGGAAATCATCTATCACCCGATAATTATTAGTATTGTGGGTGAAGGCGTCACAAACTTTGCAATACATAGACTCCTTAGTTTCGGTTATGCATTGTAAAAGGGGGCACAAATGGGTCTCATGGTCCTCATGACAAACTTCACAGGAGAAATTCAAGGTGCATATGCTCTTTTCAAGGCAATTTTTTGATTATGCCCTTCTTTACAGTCGATGCACCGTAAATTAGGGTGTGTACCTTGTGCTTGCCTAATCAAAATCTATTATAGCATCATCTCCATGGTGGTTACTTACGCTATTATGCTTGCATTGGCTCCTAATTCCATGGTATGAACCATTTTTATGCAAAGTGCGGCCTCCAATGCCTCTCGTTGTTCAACAAAGGTTTACATTATGAAAGTGCATCAAATTAAGACACATAGCCCTCCTACGAACCATCAAGTGTGTTGTATCGAGTGTAGCACATATGGCAACTTAGAAATTAAGTTTTTAAACCTGACATCATAAGAGTGAACACTTTCTCCTTGCTCCCACTTGATCTTATTCAGTGCAGTGATTCTCTATTGCTCAAAGTTAGGGATATCAAACTCTCTTAGGAATTCATCTTTCAAATAATCAAAATTCATGATGGTTTGCACGGGGTTTAGCTTCATGTACCACTTGTGTGCTTGTTCTATTAATGTGGTAGTAAATTGAGCTAATTTATTCTCTGGTGATATAACACCCTTAGCTTGCTAGATAAGTTCCACTTGTGAATATGATCCATAACACTCTTAGTGCCTCGGTACTTAGGAAGATTCAAGGTTATCTCGTATTGGATCTAGGTAATAGGCATGGGCATGGTCAGTGCCTATATAGTTGACGTCCCAAGTGCACTCTTAGATGGTGCTCTTGGATTTTGACTTCTCCCTATCTGATGGGTAACACCCATAGCTGATATTAGGTTTTGTGTAGCATGTCCTCTGGCTGCTTAGGATGCCTAAGGTCCCATTCCCAATACTCCAATGTCTTTTGCTCCTCCTTAGGGTAGGCCACTAGTCTGGGGATCCTCAATTCTTTCCTAGGGGTATATCGTACTACATGATGTTCACCCTAGCCCTTGGTTGCATATCCTCCCTTCCCAATGGAGGGTACGAAAAAAGTTGTTCCAAAGGGTCATCTCCCTATCCTTGGGTGATAAATTTGGTAATGTCACCTACCTCGATGGTGTCCTAATACTCATTGTCTGACTTCGAATTCAAATGAGCTTGGACATTCCTATTTTGGGATTTAAGTTCTCCATCAATAGCCTTTACATACCGATATCTTCCTAGAGATCTCCTTTTGAATCTCACTCATTCTTGGTGGTGCTCGCCTCTTCATTGTTGGAGTATAATTCTACTATGCGGGAGTCCTTATCATGCCCTTTCGAACACTACGAGTCCTAACGACATCTTCTAAGTTAGGCTCCCTCCTTTCCCTAGGATCCATTCTGACCATCACTCATTGGCGATTCTCCTTATATTGATGCCTTATGAGTTCATGACTACTTGGGCTTTCCATCTCGAGGTGTGTTTTGTCACTCCTTGAGTCAAACTTACACCACTTTCCTCTCAACTCACTCGTGTGAGGAGGATTAGCCAACCGTCGAGGCACGCTTCAAATACACTTGATTGTGACTACTATAGCAACAAAATACAACTTGTCCTGGCAATAAAACCAAAATGTTGGTAGTCTAGTCAACTAGAGCCCAATTTGCAGTCACTGACTTACCCTTTTTATCTCCCTACATCGACATATCATGCAAGGAACGAGCCCTGCATGCTCACCTGAGGCATGGAGAGAGAGGATTCGTGATAGGTTGGGTAGTTACGTATAACAGTGGTTCACCTGGTATGAACAGAGTATCTGAGCGTACTAAGGGAGAAACCTTCAAGGTCGATGAAGGCCTCGAGGGGAAGGAGTCATAAGGGAAAAGGGGTTGCATTAGTTACAGACATTAGAGAACATTACTAGAATTAGCGTAACCGACAACATTTAAAAAGGAGACTCGAATCCACAAGAAAATAATTTTATTAATCAACATCAACCATTACAATAGGGCTTTTACCCTGTATAGTCCTAATATTTACAATATGCAGCTCTCAGGCCATAGACCTAGATTCTCTAACCCTACGCTGGCTCATGTTTATCCACTCTCCTTCTCTTAGGTTGTCTTTTCTCTTGTTATGTCCTTGTTTGATCTCCTTCCCTGGGCCAATGGCTTCCCCTTTTCTCTTTCACTTGGTTCGTCATCTTCTCTCCTGTGATTTTTCCCTCGCTGGCTCTTCCTCTTAGTTGTTTTCTTCCCTTTTGTCCTTTTTCTTTTCCCAACTAGAATCTACCAACTTTCAAAATTGTCGCCTAAGCCCATATTTTAATTGCCAACTTAGCTCGAGGCCAACTACCATGTCGTTCATCGTCGTACCACCGTAACTCCATGTCAGGATCTGTAGCCAACCAATCCACCTGTCGCTTTTCCTCGTAATTACCTGTACAGCTCTTGGGTCCATGCGACTACTTTTCCCTAAGTCCTACCACTTTGTCGTGTAGCACATGTCGACACGGTTTTGACAGCTGATATTTGCTTTGTTAATAATTGTGTTTAAGGCACGCATGTAGGGTGTGTGGTTTGAATCGTGCGCACCTCATGACTAGTGATATTAAACTCTACTAAAACGCGTAAACTCGCACTTCTCCGATACTTAACCAATTTGGGGGATCAACAATACAATACCAAAAAAATTGAATCTTCAGTGGAATAATATAGATTTGTGAACCTCCTAAATGGTAACTTGAGTGTGGGATTCAAATGTTCTAATCCATCAAAGTGTCTCTTAATTGAGAGCTTATTAGAGTAATTTATGGTATAGTTGAAATTGAGAACTTTTTCATGTGAACCATGAGAAAATGGTCACGAGCTTTTCCCTCTATGTTCATAACAGTCACGAGCATTTGACGATGTATTCATGAAAGACCAGCGTTTGAAATTTAAATTGAATCGGTAATGATAACGTCCATAAGAGAGAATCATCATGACTTAAGTTGACTTGACTGTGCTTCATTGGGATCATAAGACCTTTTTCATTGGCTTTTTAAATATAAACCTCGGTAAAACCCCAATCAGAAAGACCAAAACAGAAGAAACAAAATCCACAGATTTAATATTTTTAATGTCATACGCGTTCATATTTGATGATTTAACAGAAATTTTCAGTCCTGGATTTAATTGGACAAATTCTGTGCTCCAATTCGATCAGTTTGGCTAAACTGTGGTAAATAATCGAGCCATGGAAGCACTGAGCGGACATTCTTCTGTAGAATTCGGTGCTTCGACCATACAAAATGGAGGCGAAGGAATTTATTGTGATGTGGTTGACAGTCCGCCTTCAAAAGCAGATGTGCTTATGGCGGACGGCGAGGGCGACTCGAAGTTCCAATCCATGACAGAAAAGGTATGCACAGCCAAAACTGTAGTTAAAGAATGGTCATTGGTGGCTACAATTCCCCTACTGCTTATACGCAAGCACTTTGTATGGATTCAAGCTCCAATTTTCTGTGCTATTGCCTTCAAATGCTGCTATTTATTTTTTATATTGAAGAATGCAGCATAATGAAAAATAATACTTAATCACAGACATCTAAATACTCAAGATCAAACTGTACAGATCAGGCTGCTGGACGTAAAGTGAATCCATCACCAGAAATCTTAAACATCCTCGGAGAAAACAGCCATATAATTGCTTATTTTTCCAAACTTTTTTGAGCAGTTGACGCTTGAAAATGCTGTTAAATTTGAAAATGATTTTAATTACGGCCGCCTTAACACTTATCGCAAATGTTACAGTTATCTCAACCGCTTAAATGTGTCCAAATTGAGTACAAAATTACTTCTTCTTCTATTGATTTGGATAACAGTTATCGAAGATTCTTTATCGTCTTTGTCTTTCATCAGCTGCAACAGAGAGTCCGCCATGAATGTTCTTATGTATCTGATCCGGCATTTTATAAGGAAATTCTTCTATATTTCCACTGCTTTTGTGTTTTTTATTAAATACATGTCCTCTCTTTCTATTCTTCCTTAAAAGTCTGAAAGTAAACAGCCTGTGCGTACAGTTAAATGCATCGGTTTTGTTGAATTTTTTATACCAGAAAATGTTAAGAAGTCTGTGCTTTCTCCAGGTCAACAAAGAAGTGCTCTGATGTAAATTTAACCTCCTTAAAGTGACCTGAATATCTTCTCCTCCTATTTGATTTTAGTTTTAAATAAAATTCAATGGTGTAAGATAATGACCTGATTTGCTTCCTATATTAATTTTTTACATTTCCAGTCCAAACTTTTAGTTGACCTAATTTTTATTTCTCTTGTTAAAGTTTCCGCATTCATTTAAATTTTTACCATTTGATTTTTCTTTTGTTCAATTCCTTCTTCCATTACAGCCTTCAGAAACTTGTTGATATCCTTGTACTTCAACAAATTTTAAAATCTCTTTACATTTTCGTTTTGGGATTTCATTTGAAGACAAAATTAAGAATTCCTGTTTTACATCACGAAATTAGATATACATTTGGTAATTTTAACATCTTTGTTTTTGTTTTTCTGTTTCTCTGTACTGGTCCTTTATTAATATACTAAAATTAGATATGGACGGGGCTTTTAACTTATAATTCTGTCTTTTAAGGCTCTACAGCTCGCAGTCGTGGTGTTTATACCAAGTCATCTGTCAAATTTCAACGCCTGGTGGTGCTGATGCCTACGTGCAAATCAAATTTGAAGATAACGAGGGTTCCCCGGATGATAGGCATTGGTTCCAAGGGAGGGTGCTCCCAATTTTTTGGTGCATGCCCTGTTTTATATATATATATATATATATATTTATTTATTGATAATAGTAAAAACGAGGGTTTTGATATGGCTTTACAATCCAGTACAACATTAATAAACTATCAATTAAGGAGGACAGAACAAACAATAAACAACGGGTTGTTTAAGAGACCAATCAAGACGCAACATACAAAGAAAACAACATCTTAAACATCTGCCAAAAATTTGCTAATATTTAGTAAAATACTTGGGCTTCAACGAAAATTCAGCATATAGTCAACAAATGGATAGCCAATAGCTAACGAGAAAAAGAGAACTGTCCACAAAGCCAAGCGCAATTGACAAAACAACTAAAGGTAAAGCTGCTAAAAGAACAACGTTCCACCCAAAGAGAAAGGCAAAGGTACTAGAAAATCAACCAGTTGTTGGGGCCAATCTTCTTCCATGATGGGAGAGAAGGCCTTCCATTGTCCATTGAGTTCCATCATTCACTATTTCTTTAATATCTGATCTCAGCCTCCGACCTCTGCTCTTTCTTTTTGATTGACGAGTCCAAAAGAGCTTTGGGTTTTGCCATTGGAGGACGAGAAAGGGAAGCAATAATCTCCATAGGTGGAAGAGGACTCAAAGACACTACCGGATCAGGGTCCACCCTCGAAAGGACCTCCCTCCTAAAGGAGGGATCCCTAGACAGGGAGAGAGGGAGAAGAGATCTACACAGGGGATAGAAAATGCCATGATTGTGCTGGATGAAATATTGATTCGAAGCCCTGTCTTTCTTCCTCCAAACCAGTTGAGAATGGGAATCCGATAGTTGAAGGTCCTTTGAGGAACACCCCACAACACGATGCCTGATGAGATTATAGCAAAAGCATCTGAAGGGAATCCCTTCAAAGTTGAGACATTGAATCCACAATCTGTGGGAAGAACAAAGTTTAACTAACCCGCGAGAGCAGCTAAGATTACCACCTTTTTTGGGTCAAAGAAGGGAGACCAGGGGCATAAAAAGACCTAGAAATTGCCAAAGAACCATGATTCCAAAGACCAAACAAAGTCCTGCTCTATTGCACAATGGAAAACAACTTGGAAAAAACTACTAATGAGCAAAGAGAAGGAGCATCCAAGGAACTCCAAACCAACGTAGCCCATCTGACAAGATGAGAATGTGAGAGGGGGAAGCCCATGCACTTGCTGAACAAGCAACGATTGCCAATATCCAAATCCATATCTTGAACGGCCTAATCTGAAAACTCCAACTCTGGAATCTCTTACGAAAAAGACACAAGGATGTCTCCCAATAAAAAAGAACGGGAGGAGGAGTTCGGGGCAAGAGAGGAAGGTGCCCTAATGCCACCTTCTATCTACACTATGGAGGGAACAGACTCATCAAAACTAGAAGAAAGTGGAGATTTGTAGAAGGCATTACATTCATGGAATGGAGTATCAATATTCTTACAATTGGAGTACACCCATCTTTGCTCAATACTCTTAGCAACATGAGCAACTTAAGGAATGTAGGCTAAAGCACTAGGCATGAGAGGAGATAAAACAATGTTGTTGGACTTAACTCTAACACCATCAGACGTCATAGATCCATCCAGAGGCATAGGCTTATATCGCCCCAAACCTTCACCACTATTAGAGATAGGGATGGCCTTGGAGTAGATAGTTGTAGATTGTAATAGATCTATTGTTTGAGGAGAGAAAGCATGGGCTGGTCGTTGGGGAGAGAATGCAATCTTGGCCTTACCTGAGGCCTCAGAGGAAGTGCCAAGTCCCTTTCTTGGATCCCTGGAGGAGATGGGGTTTAGGAAAACCCTCTGCAATCTGGACCCACAATGAATGGTTGATTTTGATGGCTCCACCCCTTAGCATACATCGTTGGGTGCTTAGAGGGTTGAGTGTCCTCCTCTTCCACGTCCTCAGAATCATCATCCCAACATGAATCAAACCCTACAACCTCCAAACCAACATAGCTCTACAAACACTCATTGAAATAGGTGCGGGCCAAATTTTGAATTTTTTTCCCTCTCATCACAGATGGCTCAAAGTTACAATATACTTTTTAAAACTATACAAAACAAATATTACTTTTCACTTTTGTAACTTGCTCAAAAAAATTGAAGACAGTTTCAGGGCAAATAGAATTAAGTAATGACTTCCTTTTCTTTTTTAAAAGGAGAATATAAATGAAACTGACACTTTTGTAATGGTGGGGAGAAATATCAAAAAATATCTATGGGGCTATTATTTTATGTGATGGAATGAGTTTGAAAGTGAAAATAAGGCATTTCAAAGAGGAGTCTTAAATTAAAATTATGAGAAAATATGATAAAGTCTAATTTAATTTAAATATTAATGATTATTAGAGGTTAAGAATGGTTTAAAAGATTGAGAAAAAAATTATATGAATTTATTAAGTAAAGGGACTCTCAAATATATTTTCAAAAGATATATAGAAAAAAATAATGAAAGTTCTAAAAAAATTAATGAAAAATAGTTATTATAATATTTGAAGGTAAAAGATCTTGACACCAATAAAATGTAAGTTGTTTTATGTGATTTTTTGTAGTTTTTGAAACTCGTTTTTTATAAAGAAGAATTGATATTCTTGAAATTATTTGTGTGTGAAGATTTCAATTCGAACATTCTTTGTCAAAGTTGACGTATATCACGTATAAATAAAATTAAACATTTCTAATCTTCATATTGGATGAAGGTCCTCAAAGATCTATATAAATATCTAAAAGGAAAATGATATCTTCCATGATCCTCATATTATATAAGGCACTTGAAACAAAATGCTCTTCATTTCAGGTTTTAGAAAAAAAATAATTGGCATATATGTTCATCTTGTAGGAGGTCATGGTTAGAGTTTTATCCGATGTTGATAAGAGTAAACCCAAAATTGAGCTAATGAGATCTTTAACTAGGGTGATTTCAACTTATTCATGTACTCGAGAACTCAATTCAATCCTCATGGACGTATGGATAAAATTAGAAATAATGAAAAAGTTTTGATTTCAAAGGCTCCTTACCTTTGTTGATTTTATGGTTTAGTGAGTTAAGGAGCATTAACATAAAACTTGAGATGAAATTTTTCTATATTGATAACCAACTTATGGAGAAGAGCCAGAGCTCTTGCATACCAACAAAACTTGCATCTTTGTTTGGCAAGTTGCATAGAAGATTGATACTGATATCTATTTTGACTACAATTTTTTATATCATACATATAATGTGAAAAATTAAAGAGATAAAAAGAGGACACATCACAAACTTATAATAATAATTGAGTGAGAAACCATTCTTTTGACTATAAGTATGTACCTCAAATTTCACATCAATATAATAATATAGAAATAACAAACCTCACATCAATATAATATAAGAATAATTAACATATAGAAAAACCCCAAACCTCAAATCAATATAATAATATAGGGGTAACAAACCTCACATCAATACAATAGTAAATGAGTAATTAATGTATAAAAATGGATATCTTGAAAAATATTAAAATTAAATAAAATATATTTAATTTTATAAATAAATATGATATAAAAATAATAAAATGTTAAAATTGTGTAAAAAATCATATTTAAGCTACGTTACCGGATACGCTTGTAAGCTCGAGCAGGTATGGGTACGATACGTTTGGGCATGGGTACGAGGGGCGGTACGGCAGCCCTATGCCCAAGGTATGCCTTAGTCCCTGCAAGTACCGCTGGGTATGTCTAAGGATGTGCCCGAGTGTACCCTTAGGCGCTGGGGTGTTACTTGGGTGTAGGGATGGCGTACCCCCGGAAAAAAACGTATTTTTTAATTTTTTCCTTCTTATTTTATTGGTCAAAGTCAAATATGGACCTCAAAAAAAGTTTAAAAACATTTTAAAGTGCATTTGCTACCCTAAAAGCATGAATCACACTCATTTTATCAAAAGATAACAACGCAAATGATTGCATTTTTACCTCCCATTGCATATTGATATTTGTTCACTCTTGCTGTTTCAATGGCTCGCTGTGTTTTCAAAACGTGAGCCTCAATTGATTCATCTGTATCTTCTTTATTAGGGCTGTATATAACAACTATGAAGGTTTCCCAAAGCAAGTCAGCAAATCTTCCAGTTATTTGATCGTGTTTCAGCCTTGCCAAAATAAAGGGAATAAATTTTTGTAACATGATCAAGATGAGGGAGAGGTTGAAATCAATAATGTCTTTTTTAGCTTATCCTCTATGTCAAAAATATGGTTCTCCAAGACTCTTTTTGTGCAGTACATACAGTAAGATCATTTGCATAGGTATAATACGAAAGCTCAACTTGTGAAAAAGCTCAAAGAAGAGAATAGGCCATGGTTTTAAGTTGATTTAACACCAGATCATCTCATTGTAATCTTCACCAAACTGCAGAGAATGCATTTTCTTTTGTCTTTATTTTTGTCCATGCATTGTAACATTTGCACTAAGTACTTGTAATAAGACTAATCTACGTTCGACAATTGAATATTATGATATTTGGTATTGAATTATTAGTATTTTTTGTGGTTATTTAACTTATTATGTTTCCTCTATGTATATTATGTGATTAATTTTGCTTATATAACTATATTTTTAATTTTTTATATATATTTTTGTACGACCGTACCCAATCGTACCCAAACCCCCAAAAAAATCCCCGTATCCACGTACCTGATACCCGTACCCATACCGACTCCTTAGTATTTAAGTTTCAACTAACTGAATGAAACATACTGCAATTAGTAAAAAATAAGAACTTACATTTAACAAAATAAGTAAATAAAGGGTTACCTTTTTCCAGAAATTGAGTCTAAAATGTCTTAACAAATATGGCGAACCAACCTCCAGCCTATGCCTCGGTAGTATCCGCACCAATTTTCTTCCAATGATTAAGTTTTGTCGGGGAGAAGATTATGAATTTTTATGTTTAAACAATTTATTTTTTCATGGAATCACCTGTGCATCAGAAACATGAGTTTGAGAGCCTTCAATTGATGTAGCCCCCTTCTTAAGCAATGGTTAAGGGAGGGAGAGCTCTGTGTGGGTGCTGCTCAATAAGTTTAGAGCCTGTGATATAAAGCTTGCAATTAAAACTATTGAGTTTTTATTTGGAAAAAAAAAAGGTGCCCTTACACCACAAAATGGTTGCCATTCAGTAATAATATTTTCCAAGGGTGGACCAGCAAAGACACTTTGTTTTACTTTCTGTCTTGAGTTCTAATTTGAAGAGGGTGAGCCTTCCCTTATAACCCTTAGTCGGTTATGTAAATGCAAGGGTAACTGGTTCCTTGGGCCCTGAGGGTTATTGAATTTGGGTGGGCGCTGACAAATTACTTAGGGTCCATCACATGGCCTCACCCTTGCACCTTGAAAGAAGTAAATAATTACAAAACAATTTCTATAAGGGAATAAGTTGAAACAGGGAATGAGATGATAACAATGAAATTATGAACCAACAACGAAATACAAATAGTGATAATTTATCTCTTTTGCAGCGTTTTGAGTCTTTCTTTAATCTTCTTGATCACAAAGAGTAGTTCAGGTTTCCCAATGTTGAATTGTTCCACAGCAAAAAAGAGAGGATATAATCTGAGTTTTCTGAATAATTAAAACCGAACATTTCTCAAAATACTATTGTTGATAACTATGTTTCCAAATATGAAATAGGATGACCAATTGGGAAGTGTTCTATATGACAGAGGGGGTGACAGGGGAGAAAATACCTAACATGGCAATTTTTTTATTGAAATTGCTAGGGAAGAGTTCTTAAATAGAGGAAAGAAGGGAGAACCAGCGCTGAGAAGAGGATGCGTTGTACCAGAATAGGTGAGGAGTGGTTTCAAGGGTGTGGTAGAAGATGCATTTTTCGGCAGCTAGTTCAAGTTTGAACAAAGTTTGACCAACAAGAAGTTTTATACGTAGAATACGTCAGCGTAATAATTGACACTTGGCCTTAGTGAGGCATTGCCAAATAATATTTCCCATGTGCTGCCATTGAGAATTAGAAAAAGACATAGACCATTGAGAGGGTTAGCAAGAAGACGCAGGTGCTGAATGAGATGATACAAAAATCGTGGCAAGGTAGAGATAATGGCACCTTGGTTTGCCCATCGCCAATCTATCCAAGGGGATGTAGGGTTACTGGGAATTTTAAGGAAAACCTCAAGCGGAATAACTAAATAAGGGAAACATAACCCAGATTAAGTTTTGCAAGTAGCTCAAAGTTATGATGCAGTGAGTTTCAAGACAACCAACTGCAGATGTTCGTCTCAAATATCCTTGATTTTATTAACGCCTTTTTTTACAACAGACTTGGCACTGAATTCCCGCTAAACAATAAAGAGAAGATTATTACACTGAATAATCTTGTTTACCCAGTTATTAGAGTTGGGCATACTCGATCTATGTTGAAAAGATTAATGACGCCATTGGAGAAAAGAGGCTATTCCTTGTCAAGTTGCGCAATTACATCTTAAGAGAACTATAAATATTAAAAAAGATGCATATAAAATTTTGTCTACATAAAAAATGAAAGTTTAAAAGCCTTTGTGAAATACATGCCAAATTTATTCCTTGATAAGAATCTACCAATGCTCAAGGCTTTTGATAGTTCTTACAACCCATTTAACAACAAAACATTTTCCTTATTGAAATGGATCAATAATTCCACACCCACCCATAAATTTAATTAAGTTGAGTAATCAATTTAAATATTATTGATCATTGATTGAAAGGAGATTAGTGACTTTCCCACTTTTATCTTTTATGATTGGCCTTCTAACCAAATTAGACAGTAACACTATTGAAAATGTATTTTAGGTGCATTATACATTATATCACACTTTATAAATTGGATGGTATTTTAAGTTATAAATTTAATTGTTGTATGAATTTTTTTTTAATATTTTAATTATAAAATATAATTAAATTTATAAATTATATTTGATAAAAAGATTTTTTTGATAAATTGTTATAATTTATAAAAAAATATTAATATATTATAACAAATATATATTTTTAAATAAATTATTTTTAATTTTTGAAAAATATTATTAAATAAATAATCATTATAAAAAATTATATGATAAATACGATCAAATTAAAATTAAAATTAGGTATTGGGATGAGTATGAACCATCAGAACCAAGTTTCATACTTGTAAAATTGATGTTTAAGTTTTATACCGTTTTAATATACCGATCAAATTACTCCCCTTGTTCAACAAACCAATGAAATTTGAACCTTTATTTATTTATAAATCGAGATTATAAAAACTATTACTTTTATTTATTAATTTGAAAAAAAGTTTTTTTCTATCTTATTTTATTAATAAAGATGCGTTTTTCAAAAAATAAATAAATAAAATTGGAGCCTTTTTGGAGAGTGGATCGCGTCTCAAACCCCGGGCAGCTGGGTGGCAGGCCTCGAGTCCTCGCACTGCGCTGGGCCCTGAGGCCTTGAGAATTTTAAGAAATGAGGAGATTTATATGTCCCATTAGGTATTGATGAAAACTGACTTTCACACTTTCATTGTTTCAAAATCGTATCCTTAAGATTCGACCTGCTACTGAGTTAGAAGCAATGAGTTGAATCTGTAATCTACACAATCTCAACTCCCCAATTCCTATTATGCAAATTCATTGTTATTTTCTATACATGTAGAATCGTGGTTTTATAGTAATTTCTCACTCAAATTGCGTTTTATCAAATGTGTTGTTTTCATTGTATATTTGGAGCTATGCATCTTGCTTTGGATTCTGAAGTATGTGGCTATTTTTATTTCAGAAACAGAAAGAGAATGCTGAGAATACTTTTATTTTTTCCTGCGTGCTTCTGTATTTCACAGTTCCCAATGATAATTGAGACTGTGCAAGAGTTTTTAATGGATTTAGGCTCAAGTAAGAGCAATGTTATAAATTTTGGTGTTAATGGGACAGTCATCTATATATCTGCAGGGAATAAGAAACCTTTGTCTAGAGCTATTGGACCTGAAGAAAGCTTCGGCTGAAGAATTGCAGAGAAATGTGTATTCAAATCATTCGGCATTTGTTAGGTGATCTTTGCTTTCACTGATTTTATCGTTTATAACACATTTGCATTTCAGAGGTTAAAAACATATTACGTTTTGACTACTTGAATCTTCCTTGTTCCTTTCAAAGCCTTAATTTGTTGGTCACTGAGAATTGGAGTTGAACTTCCACCCAGGGTAATTTTTAGGGGCTATTTTTCAACAATTGGCTTTTTTTTTTTTCATAAATTTTGAAAATTTCAAATTTGTCAATGAAAAAAGTTTTGAAAAAATGTTCTCCAAATTTTCTTATAAAATGTCCATTAAATTGTTAGATTGACCAAAATATTTATATATTATTAGTAGAATCTATGTTATTTCTTAAATTTTTCCTACGGAGATTTCAATATAAAAATATTCGCCTTCAATTATACACTTCCAAAAATTTCTCATTCCTTAAAAATATCCTATTTGCACCGCTGCTTCCCACTAAACCATGAAAAACGAGTTCAAAATTTTCCTGAGGCTTTGGCAATGCTAAACCATCCTGCTTTTGGGTGTAAGTCTAAACAGAAACATCAAAGTTGTACAAAGTTTGTATTCCTGTCCCTTCCTGCTGCTGCTCTTCCTGGCCTAAGAGGAAAGCCCCCTTGATTGCCTAAATAGGAGTTGGTGTATATCCTTTTGAATATATACTGACAGCAACTGGATTACATCCCTTCTACAAGGCATTGCATTACTTAGATGTAATATTCTTTTTGAAGCATCATCAATCAAGGATCTTGCATCCATTTCCCCAGCATTTATTCATTCAATATACCTTTTTCCTAATCGTTTCTGTAGTGAAAATCCTTAAGGGAGCCGCTGTAGTTTAGAAGCCATGACTGAGGGGCATCTATCTGTCGGAAGACATCCAGAACTTGCACCTAGCCTGAACTGCTTACTAGAGCTCCCAAAACATTCTAGAAAACAATTGGGTACACAGACTGGCAAAACGAACCTGAAACACATTACGGAAAAGCTGGGATTGAAAACAAAAATGCCTGCACCCCCTAATGTCTGTAGCATTCCCATTATGCAGAATTAGAGAGGCCGCAAGGCATAACGAGGCAGCCACTCCCTACTGGCTAATTATCATGTTGTTTTCAGGTCATGTTTGGGGTTTAGAGCTTTTTGCTGTTCTAGAAGCTATCTAACTAAAGCCGGCTATCTCAACCTAACAGTTCAAATTTGTGCTCTCCCAAATGCTGACTCTTGATTTTCCTTCCTTTTTGTTTCGAGTTTCCCATATCCATTTTGAGGCCCTTGAGTTTGACTAATTATTCACTTGTCTCTACTATGTTTCTAAAATTATGTTTCTCAAGAAATATTTGAACAGCGGACCTTATCTTCACACCTATCAAATTCTCACGGGAGACATTTGGATTCTCACTTTCCATTTCTGTTCCTTCTATTCCCTACCGTGCCTCAGCTTCAACAACTACTTCTGAATATTGATCTTTCTTTCCCTCTATCCGTTACTTCGCTTCATTTTCGTCTACTACTGATGATTTTTTTCCTCTTTGTGTCTGGTCCAATAACTCTGCTTCTTGCTCCAATTTAAGTGAATTTCTTTTCCTTCCAAAGCTAGATTTTATCCTTTTCCACACTAAAGATTTTTTTCTTCCAACATAGAT
Organism: Torreya grandis; assembly: GCA_037957365.1. NCBI lineage: Eukaryota > Viridiplantae > Streptophyta > Pinopsida > Cupressales > Taxaceae > Torreya > Torreya grandis. The sequence goes on along the minus strand of JARHVA010001864.1, from coordinate 353,982 downwards.
AGACTTTGAATGAAACTATTCCTTTGAGGATTGGGGTTCAACTGATATGTCTTGGTCTTCTTTTTCCTTTGTTGGATTGAATGCATCTCAATTCTTCATTGTTATAGGTCATGGCTGAAGAACGTAAATGATACGCCATTGCAGGGTACATCGGGAGAGATTTTCAGCAATATATATTAAGCTTATGTTTAATTTGAAACACCATGTGGCCTGAATAATTCACCTTATGATGCCACTGCACGGAACATGTACCTTTATGAAAACTTGTGGGAAAAGTAGAACTAGAAACACTTATCAAGTGGGAATTAAACCATTGAAAAATGCTTTTGATAGCTATCTGAAAATATATGACATGCCTATGTCTTAGTAAACAACATGCATCCAACAACCATTTAGCTGTCCAATACCGTGTTTAACAGGAGCTCGTAGGACGACTCATATGGGGATGCCAGTCCAAACAGCTCTTCCCAGAAATGGGTGGCTTTAGGGCCAACTTGAAGGAGTAGTTTCCCTGAGAATGACAAGTATAGATACCACAGTTTGGGGTATATTTCCACACTTTTTTTCATCATTTCTTACCCCAAGAAAATGCAGCTCGTCTCCACACCTAATAATTACTTGATCTTAAGACAGTTCCACTACCTTTTTCTTGATGTGGCATTTTTTCTTCATTATATAATAGTAACTAGGCTTACGTAGCATAACTCTTTTATCTTCTTAGGATTTGTTCTCCCTAGGCGAAATCAGGACTTGTATTGCAAAGAAGATTTACTTTATTTGTTGAAATGACACATTCTTAAGGGCAAAACATGTTTATTAAGATATTTTTTTATTGATTTGTAATGCATTATTCATCCAACCTAACTAATCTGTCTCAAAATCACTCTTACTTATCATGCATAAAAGAAATAATCACGCATCATCAGCATCAAAGCCTAGTCTTGTGGCTTTAGTGTTGTGCTTGGTAGTTTGTTGATAATACTCTCCTTTCTATTAATTTTAACTCCGTAGAGAATTTTGGTTGGCCAAATAAATCTTTAGGGTATTTTAAAGTCTATCTATAACTTCAAAGTTCAAAGTAGCTTGAATCTTCTTTCTTGCCTTTGTGTTTTAAGTTTAACTCAAAAATGAAACCTTGTATCAATTTTGATTCCTTTGGATTATGCGATGCTTTGATATCATCCCGAACTCGTCACCCTATTTTCAGTAGAAGCTAACAAGTTTGACCTGTGCCGAAGGGGGTACTTGGAATAACCAAGTTAGAGCACTATGAGACACTGCATCTCAAACAACTGACCTTTGATAGAAGGGAAGGAGTTTGGTGGCAGAATTGACACATATGGGTTTGGCCCATGCCGAACCTGTCCAGATATGAAAGTATGGGGAAACAACTGCCCAAATGGAAGGAGAATTTAATCTGCTCCTGATCTGTTGAGTTTCTATTTTACTAGGACGATTCCTCGACAGTCTGTCGACTAGTTTCAAGGATAAATGTGTGTAGAGGGGCTACAAATCAAGCATCTAGAATTGTTAGGAAGTTGCAGCAGACTGTAGGAAGTGCGAGTTTCAGTATGAGTAGTGAATTCATTGCAGAGCAAATAGGGAGGTTGTTGTAGAAACATGTTATCAGCTTAAACTGGCCTTGTGATGCTCTATAGTTGAGCCTTGACTTGTAATCTTGCATATTGATGATTTGGAATGGAGACACATCCCCATGTTTTCCGGAGTTTTCATCCACAGTGGGTTTCTCCAGGGTAAACCTTGTGTTCATGATGATGCATGCTGTAATATTCTCTTTCAATTTCATTGCTCATTTCTTTACATGATCTTTCATTTCCAGCACCATGAAAAACATTCCAACTTTACTAATTGCTGATTTTATAAGTAGAGCACTTAGTTAATTGAATTTATCCTTTTCATAAGTAGAACAAAATCCCTTTTGGTGAATTAGACGCTGATATAAACAAGCTAACTACAGATCAATATATATATGTGTATCTGTGTGTGTGTGTGTGTGTGTGTGTGTCTATTTATTCAAACAAATATTTGCGTATGTTTTGTTTGCAGGTTGGGAAAAACGTCCATGAATAGAATGTTTGATCCGAATCCTAGGAGGTTTTTGAGGTTAACACTTTAGATGAGGATTTAGATGTGTTATATGTGTGTGCGGAAGCAATATTAAATAATATTCAAAATAGAAAAAATAATAGAATTGAAACAGATTTTTTTTTTAATGTGTGTTTGTACATGGCATACTCTCCAGGGAGATGTATGGTTGTTTATCTTCTAATATCTGATGATAACTACTTATGCACATGTGTATATATAATATTACAAAGCCATGAAGGCTAAAGAACTGTTACGGAATTTGAAATGGTTGAGCTTCCATGTGTGACTCTACACCTTCCAACAATTGAGATGAATGTCTCAAACCTTGATGGTCAAAATCTCTCCTGCGACAAAGGTAGCAATGTTTTCAGTGTTTGGCGGACCATGCATTGTGAGTAGACCTTAGTGGTGTGGTTTGTAGGAGTTTGGGACCCTGAGAAATCCATTAATGGAGATTGCATAAGGGTTGGTTCACGCATTAATGGTGCCACGTCTGATATGCCCAGATTGCTTGTACCACTGTAGAAGTGTGTGCAGCATCTGTAATGTCCCCAAATGGGACGATTTCATGCAAAAGGAGTTTTCCCCTAAATCTCAAAATTTTGAAAATGCAATCAACAAACCCTAGTTTGCAAAATAAGCTTTTAAAACCCTTGTTAGGCCCTAGAAACCCTAGACGTCAAAATGGTAGGGTTTTATGGATGAATTCTAGCCACTAACTTATTCCAAAATAACTAAAAATTGGTAGAAAATAACTAGAAATTAAATCGCACAAAACAAGTACCTTTTTGCCCAATTTTTGAAGCTCTAATGCTACTTTTTGATGGATGCAAAATTTGATTTAATTCCAAAAATACAGCTGCTGTTCTGAATATTTTTTCCACTTCAAACCCTTGCCACAAATCTACCATCAACAAATATTTATTTCCTATGAACAACTGAAAACTTCAAAAATTTATAACTCCATTAATATTTGAAATTATGATGCAAATAAGAGCTCAAACTGATAATAAAAATAATGACTATCAATTAAAAATAATTGTGAAATTTTCCTTCCATGGGAAGGTCACCAAAAGTTGCTCCAAAAATTTGAAAACCCTAGTTTCCTGTCAAAATAATTAAATAATAATTATGAAAATTATTATTTAATTTTTACTTCAAACTTTCACTAATTCTTCACACCAACATGCAAAAAATTAGCAAATAAATTTAGAATATTTAATTTGCAATAAATAAACCAAAAGAGGCCTCCAAACCCTAGATCCAAGCTTCCAAGGTGGTTCGCTCCACTTGCAAAAATAGTATAAATATCTAGCAATGTTAATATGCAAGAAAAGAACTACAAAACCCTCACAAAAATCCACACGAACTCACCAAAGCAAATCACTCCACTTTTATGGCAAGAACAAGATCTCCTTCGCAAAAGGTGGTGTCAAAAGGCACTTTTTTAGATTGATCAACACCAAAAGTAGCGACCCTCTATTGGGCATGCATCCCAATAGTTTTCTTCAAGCATGAAAAACAATTTATCAAAATTCAACATATTCTCCATTGTAGCTTTCGCCATGTATTTATAACTTTCTAAAGAGGGTGAACCACTTTGGGAAGATAAAACACCTTACTTATCTTTACTTTACCTCCCATGCCGACATCTCATTTTTGAATAATATATTAATTATTGACCTTAATTAAAATAGTAATTAAAATTACTTTAAGGTAAATAAATTAATGTTTAATTTATTTTAAGCACCTAGTGGTAAAAACCACTTTTTAAATATTCTATTAATTAATTACTAATTGCCTTAAGATAAAAATTACTATTTTGACAATTAATAAATAACTAATAAAATAACATTCCTCAAAAAGGGCTCCTTTAGTCTATGGAAAAATAGACTAAAGGTCTTCAAGCCCTGTTTGTTCATGATGTGGAAATGGGGACATTACAACATTTAGTGGAGATGGATTGATGGTCTTAGAGATAGAAAAAAAACTTTGAAGGTGGTTTGGGAATGCCACAAACCATTGAATAACAACCGTCATTATAACAAGCAATGAAAATGGGTTTGATGGTATCATTTGAAATACTTTTGGAGAATCCAGTTGGATCGATGTTTCTTGGAAATTCCCTCTACAATTATTCCAAGGTGATTCCTAGGATCCCCACACCCTAGAAGAATATGATGTAGATGCAATCAGTTTGAAGGTTGTATCCAGTAACACTATGGTGATATTTTACTCATTCTATAAACTTGGTATAATGTGAATATGTTGAAAGATGAATTGACACAGTGAAAAGACATTGGAATTTTGCTTTGGCAGTGTCTTAGTAATTAATTATTCTAAACATGATCATATGTTGTGGCCAAACTACATGATCATGTAAATGCGACTTTTTACCTTTTTACCTTCTACAAAGGAACAGTACAAGGACTGATCTCCAAGTATTAGGATGCAAACTCCAAAAAATCAATCTAAGATTTGTTGGCATTAAGAACTTTCTAATATATCTCTTGCAAGAGTATTTGAAGTCATTCATAAGGAGGATTGAATGAAGACAATATTATTATATTTCAATATTTATCTCGTGTGTGAGCCTTCTATTTCCTTCCTTCTATTGTGATGTAGAAGCACCTTAAGGTTTATGGGCAATTAACATCAAACAAAAACAATATGTTTTGTTTGGTTCAATTTTGTTTGCATGTTTAATTTGGTTTGAGGCTGTTTGATGACCCATATTTAGAGATGGCTGATGTTCCAAGATGGACTTTTATGTTGGATCGAGGATCATCAATTATTTGGGACCATACTTTTATTGATTGCAATTTCTAGTGTATGTCAGAATTTATCAACACAAGGTCTATAAGTTTCCTAGTTGTTGAGAGTTGGTGAAAACAGGCCCATATAAATATAACCTTGTAACCATTTGAGGACATCTCCTGGCAATTGAAGAGTTGTCTTCATGTGCATGTGCAAAACGGGATCTTTTGTTGGCTGTATAATGATCCGCTTGAGTCTGAATGACCAAGTATTGATTAGAGCATTTGTGGTGTTGGACATCTAAGACAGATGCGAGAAGTGTCTACATGTGTTGTGGGTCTAAGTTTTTGTAACTAGAATTTTATTCCAGAGTTATTTGGAATCCACTGTGACTTGCTGTCATTTTCTGTTTGGCTGTAATAAGACCGAGACTGCCTTTTGTGTTGAGGCTGAATCTCAATTGCCTTGTAACTGAAGTTTGAAGATTTAATAAAACTCTGATTTCACTTCATTTGTCTGATGTTTTAAAACTGCTATTGTGTAACTTTTATATATGCCGCCAGGAGTTTGGATTTATCCGACCCACTCCAGCATACTGTGGCAAGTGGTATCAGAGGAGGTTGAAGTATCTTGGAGTTGAAGAATTTCCCATAGAGGTCGAGGAAGACAGGCCTTAAAAATATTTAAAAGTTATTGGAAGCCATTAGAGGCTTACAGGCTTGAATGGAAGCCATGGAAATTGCCCAACGAAGAGGAAAGATTTTGAGGTGCCCAATTTACGGGGTATTACGACTAGGTTAGTGGTGGTTAAAAACGCTTTCGATATCACGATATTAGCAATATGATGTGCATGTTCACGAACTAACCATTCAACTAATAAAAACAAAGCTGTCAGATAATAAAAACAGTTTAAAAAGCTTATCCAATCCAAACTTGGCAGCAAAGATGGCTGGTCATTCTCAATACCGCCCGGGTTTAAAAGATAGCTGCAAAGGTGACAGTGGCAATTAGGGATGCTACAATTATTTTCTTGTAGCTCCAGTAGCTTCCAGAATATCTACAATCCTGGCATGTGTAGGCTACTCTCCACTTGCGGCCATGTCAAGTGCAGTCAGACCTTTGTTGTTTACTGCATTTATTTTTACTCCAGGAAACGATGACAGTAGATATTCCATGAGCTGCAACAACGATAAGAAAAAATAACCATCTTGGTTATATGTGCCTTTCTAACCATACAAATATGTTTTCTCATAAGGCTTGAAAAAGAATTAAAAAATACAACTTTTCAATGCGATGAAAATTATACTGAGATCAAAAATATCGCCACACACAGTCCGAGAGGAGGAGAAATGCCCTTTCAATGATTGTTTTTAAAGGACGTACTCCTCTAGAAAGGAAAGTATCACAAATAGTTTTGAGTTTTTAACCTATTCGAACCATAAATAATAGTGTAATTAAAAGTAACGAGCATAATTAAGTTAATAATGTGATATAAGTAACCATTAACACTTTTATATAAACAAGTGAAGTTTGATTTTTAAACATAATTATTATAGTAAATTAATTTTTTTATTTTATTGAGATAGTTTAATTTAATCTAGATATTAACATCCCACATAAGGCTAAGAATGGTTTATGGGATAGAAAAGATAATATATGAATCAGTACATAAAGATAGTGTCAAAAGCATCTCTTCATTATTCAAATTAAATTTCGAAATTGGAAGTAGAAGTGAGTGATTCAGAAGAGAATGAAGAGGAAGAAGAATGAGAGGAAAGGGAAGAACCTAAAGAAAGGGTAATTAGGGCTATTGCTAAAATGGGAAGCAAGCCCAGGATGGATCTAGCCAATTATGCTGGTAGTCTAGATCTGGAAGAACTGATTGACTGGATATCAAACATATTTTGTTGGAAAATCAGCAATAATGTACACCCCAAGGCTCTGTGAGGGAGAACCTTGTAATGGAAATGCTTAAAAGGGCTCTCAGTGGTCATTTTGGAAGGGACATAGCTAAAAGATAAATATTATTGGCCTAGTCTGAAACAGAATGTAGAGAAGTTTGTTGTTAAATGTAGAATCTGTCAATTAGCAAAGGGCACCACTAGGAACATAGGGTTGTATAAGCCATTACCTATTCTAGATGGACCATGGGAAAATAGTAGTTAAGGATTTTGTATTGGGATTACCAAGAATTCAGAAGGGAAATGATAGTATTTTTGTAGTAGTGGATAAGTTCTCCAAAATCGCTCACTTCATATCATGTAAGAAAACTAGTGATGCATCAATAATTGCCAAGATGTGGTAAGGTTGTATGGTTTGCCTAGAAGTATTACATCTGACAAGGATACTAAGTTTAGGAGTCATTTTTGGAGGATGTTATAGAAAAGGTTGGGTACTAGATTTGATTTCAGTTCTGCCCATCATCCCCACATTGATTGACAAACTGAGGTAGTCAATAGGAGTCTTGGCAATCTATCCAAAATTTTAGTTGGAGGCATAATTCGCATACAATAATTCAGTTAACAGGTCAACTGGTGTTTCTCCGTTTCATAGTCTATGGAAGATCTCTAAGAGGTATCACAGATTTGATAAAGGTGTTTGCTGACAGAAAAAAAGCAAAGGCTGAAGACTTTACAGATTATTTATGACAATTGCACGAGGAAATCAAAAAGTAGATTCAAAGGGGTAATTTAAAATACAAGGAAAAGGCTGATGAGAAAAGGAGAGTGGAGTCATTTGCATTTGGTGATTTAGTTATGGTATTTTGCAGAAGGAGAGGTTTTCCAAGGGGACCTATAATAAATTAAAATACAATAAAATTTGACCCTGTGATATTTTGCAAAAATTCTCTGATAATGCATATCAAGTTGGACTTCCACCAGGGATAGATATTTCACCAGTCTTCAATGTTGCTAACCTGCACCCATACTCAGGTGATGATAGTGTTTCTACAGATTTTGAAGATGCTACAAACATTGCTGATTGGATTGACCAAATTCCAAAGCAAAGTAGAGAAGAAATTGATAAAATATTATAGGAAAGGGTTTTGAAGAAGACTAGAAACAAAAAATATAGAGTATTTGGTAAGATGTACTGGAAAGGGGTATGCAGAGGATGAATGGTAATCTACAAAAGAACTCGTTTGTTTGAGAAAAAGGACAATTCAGTTCATGGGAGCTTTGTGAGCAGGGGCTCACGTTTTTTGTACCTAGGGTGTCTGATGCAAGAGCACCTAATGGTTCATAGGCAAGAGGCAGTTTGAAGACCCCTATTAGAGATAGCTGATTGGGTTCAATAACTCCAAGATGGGCTTTCTTTGTTAGATCGAGGATCATCAATTGTTTTGGCCCATAGTTTTATTAATTCCAATTTCCAATGTATGTTAGATTTTATCAACACAAGTTCTAGAAGTTTCGAAGTGGTTGAGAGTTGGTGAAAACAGGGCTATATAAACATAACCTTGTAACCATTTGAAGATATCTCTCGGCGATTGAAGAGTTGTTTATAGGTGCATCTGCAAAATGAAATCTTTTGTTGGTTGTATAATGATCCACTTGGGTCTGAGTGACCAAGTATTAAACAAAACATTTGTGGTGCGGAGATTCAGATGTGAGAAGTCTCTGTTTGTGTTGTGGGTCTAAGTTGCTGTAATTGGAATTTGTTTTCCGGAGTTGTTTGGAGTCCATTGTGAGTTGATGTCATTTTCTATTTGGCTGTAATAACTGTTGTCAACCTGGAGCTGTGCCTTGAATCGAAGACATGCATGAAATGATCAATGCTCTATCCGGTTGAAACAATGGGATCTTCTCACGAGGGTGGGTGCCTCAATGGTGAGAAGAACCTCTAGAGAAGGCTGGTTCTTGCAAGATGTATCAATGAAGATCCTTACTCTATGCTGCGGACTACCATGGAAAAGGGAGAAAGAAACTTGAAAGGGAAATCCTACCTAATGACGGTGATACACCAAAATATTGATCCACTCTACTTGGAACTTTGAACACTGAATCAAACAAGGGAAAAATAAGACCTTGGATTTCAATTTATCACTATGCATAAATATTTCATGAGAAGGTTCGATCCAATGACCAAAATGTGAGGGAAAACGATGGAGAGAGGTCTGATACAAGACACTTTGCAGCCATCTAACATCCAATTACAGCTTTAGCAAAAGACATAAAGAACACTTAACATGACCTACACAATACGATAAGCTAGCAACTAGGTACGAATCAAAATTTGGGAAGGGAGAGAAATCTACCACATATGCAAATTGCTGAATGAATATACACTATGCCAGCACTTGAAATTTGAAAGTACAGTCCTTCTATTGATTGAAGAGGTTACACAACTCACCAATGGCAGAGTCTAGTCTTGCTAAGAGGGATAATTTAATCAACGCTGAAAGCCAACTTATAGAGAATTACAAAAGTCAAAAGATTGGCGTTGAAAAATAGACGAGGAAGATCAACTTAGATTAACTCAAGGCTGACTTTGCCTTTCAATAAAATATGTTTTTCCTTTGTCTTTGCATGAAGCTCCTTAGCGTTAGAGGAAGTGGACTTGTCTTTGCATATTGAAACGGCCACCTCTCTTTGCATGGAAATCCATGCCAATGTCAATTTTAGCTTCTTCATGAGATGTTGGAATGTCTGAAAGTATGAGATGATAATATCATGCATGAAATCCAATGCCAATGTCAATTTTAGAACTGTGACTTGATTCGTTGGAAGCCGAGTTGGAATGTTTGAAAGACTGAGTTGGAACGTTTGAACTGTTGAGTTGGACGAAGAGAAAGGCTGAGTTGGACGAAGAGATTATTCTCCTTTGCATGGAAAACTCCTACTAGATGTGGCGTTTAACAATTAGTCAATTCTAAATCTGGAATGGTCAACTCGACGTCCGAATTTGGAACTCTGGTTGAGCTGTTGGAACGTTACGAGCTTGAGACGGACAAAAGTGCTTGCATGGAAAACTATCTTGCTGAGTGAGATAAATTCAAGTTGAATTTATTCCCTGTCTATCTATTTTTTGTTTCTGTTTCTGTGCATGCTTTGCTCTTGGGTTTTTATTCTCGCGGACTTGCCTTTGGTCTTGGATGTTTCTTTGGATCTTTTGTTAGTCCACTTTCCCGCGGACAGTTTGTTTTGCTTTATGTCCCTTCAGCGATCTCCTTCGGCTTTATGTCCTCACTTTTCCTACAGCTTTATTTCCCTCGGCTTATCTGTGCTTGGACCTTGCCTTTGGCTTTACCCTCCGAAGGAATTCCTTCGAACAATTATTCCGCTTGAATTGTCCTTGACTTATCTTTTCCTGCGGGCTTTTGTCTTTTTGAATTTCTGTGGACTTTTTCTTGCGGGATTTTTGCACGGCTTAACCCTTTGAATTTCTGTGGGTTCTTTGTTTACAAATCCTCCGAAGTATTCCTTTGGACAAAAAGTCTGAAGGATATCTTCCTTTGTTTTTTCTTTTTTCTTGCTTTGTTGGCTTCGGACTTTATTCTATCGGGTTTTTTTTTTGTCTTTTGAACTCTCTGAATTTCTTCGGACTTTTTGTCCAAAGGAATTCCTTCGGACAAAAAGTCCAAAGGTATTTTCTTTGTCTTTTTAGGCCACCGGCAGAAAGTCCTTTAGAAAAATTGCAAAGGTATTGCCACCGACTAGGTGCCCTCCGCAAGGGCTTGTGTCCTTCCTCTGTGGCTTTTGGGAAAAATTGTAGGGCACCCGAGTTTTTTGCAAGTGTCCTTATTCCTTTGACCTTTTGGATTCTCTGACTTCTCTCTCGGATTTCTTCAAACTTTTGTCCGAAGGAATTATTGCTTGGGCTTTTTGTTTTTGGCGGACTTTTCTTTGTTACAAATTCTCCAAAGTATTCCTTCGGACAAAAAGTCTAAAGGAATTCCTTTGGAGTTTCTGCCGAAGGATATCTTCTTTCTTTTGTAATTTCCTTTGCTGTAGGCTCTTTCCTTTGTAATTTCCTTTGCTGTAGGCTCCTTTGGTCACTGTAAATATGCATTTAGGCTTGATTGAACTTTTCAAAACCTTTTCCTTTTCATTATTCAGTACCCAAAAATGATTCACAAGACAAACTGGCACATAAGACCATCTTTCGAATAGTAAGGTTGACAATTTTTGCCCTGTGGGGCAAAAATGTCAACATTTTTGGCAATTCTACTGGGGAGCATGCCTGCTATGCTAGAGAACTGAGACCATGTACATGCTATTCGAATTCCCAAATGGTGAATCTGATTTTTGACTGAAATCTCCTCTTGACCGTGGTTGAAGTAACCTCCTTCAAAATAAGAAGTGAAATACACGAAAGCAGAAAACTAACTAAGAAGTAAATGTGCAAACAAGCACTTATTGGACAAAATTGAAGCAAACCATTGTGCTTGAACAACACTTGGAGGAAAGCAAAAACAACTATGTACATAGAGTTTTGCTCTTCAATAGCAATGTTTCAGATGTATCCCATTGACCGGGATTGGAAGCTCTTGGCCGTCCATCTTGGCAAGTTGGAAGGCGTTGTGGGATTTGTAGCTGGAGATCGTGTATGGGCCACTCCAAAGGGAATCAAACTTTGTGTGCCTTCCTGGTTTGGCTCGATCCTCATCCCACTTGAAGACCAAATCTCCTTCATTGAAGCTTCATGGGGAAGCTCCTTTGTCAAATGTTCTTTTCCCTTATGCCTGATGACTTTCCATGGCTAGCATGGCTTGATTTCTTGTCTCCTCCAACTCCATAAGCTTTGCATACCTGATCTCCATAGGCTCATTCTCCAACAACTCAAGTTGATGCATCCATTCTAAAGTTGAAACTCAAGAGAAATAGGTAACCTTGCTTCCTTACCATAAACTAGCTTGTAGGGAGAGTTGGCTATTGACCTCTTGTAGGTGATCCTATCAACCCATAGCGCTGACTTCAACTTGAGATGCCATGACCTCCGATTGTTTCCAATAGTCTTTCATATGATTCTTAAGAGGTTCTTATTCGTAGATTTAGCAAAGCCATTTCCTTCTGGATAATAGTTCGATGAAGTACTGAGATAAACCTGATGTTGGACAGCCCATTGGCTGATCCTAGATCCCACAAAAGCCATTGCATTGTCAGAAATAATAGTCGAAAGAACTCCAAACCTAGTGATCAAACCTTCATAAAAATCAAGAACGCTAGTTTCGTTTGCTTCTTTCAATGCAATTGCTTCTGTCCAACGTGTGAAGTAGTCCGTAGCTGTTAGAATCCACTTATGCCCTGAACTCGAAGGAGGGTTAATGAGACCAATAAAGTCCAATCCCCACTGGACAAAATGCTGATCCACTGCAATTCGCTGAAGGGGCAGGGTTGCAAGTTTAACTTTTCCTACAAACATAGCACATTGTTTGCACTTCCTAACCCATATATGACAATCGTCAAATATAGTAGGCCAATAGTACCCACCTCTCATGATTTTAAGTGCTGTAGTTCTTGCGGAAAAGTGTCCTCCACCAAGTCCATCATGGAATTCTTTATGTAATCTTTGAGTTTGGCTTGGCTCCACACACCTTAGTAACATTCCATTGATATTTTTTTTGAACAAAACGTCGTCAACGAGCAAGAATGAAATTGATTGCAATCTAAAATACTTTCTTTTTGAAGGACTTAGGTGAGAAGGGTAACAACCGTCTTACAGATAGCTTACCAAATCACGAAACCAGTTGGAAGATGAGGTGTGAACAGCAGTAATCTCTTCATCATTTGACACTAAAACAGCTTCATTAGTTTCTTGCAAGTCCTGAGCTAGATGCTCACAAAGTCCTTTGCCTCTAACCACATCATATTCTATTACTTTGGTTATCCAACCAACCCTCTTCTCATTTGTCTTTGTTCAGAAGAAATTCTTTGATGCTTGGATGAGCAACCATTAGACGTATTTTATTATTAGACAAGTGCTTAAATTTCTTCAGAGATCTTCTAACTAAAAGGACATGTTTTTCAACAAAAGAGTACCTTGTCTCATACTCCTACAAGCCTTGGCTGTAGAAAGCTATTGGCTGCTCCAAATCTTCATGATTTTGCTGCATAAGAATGCATGAAATGGTGTCCACATTAGCATACGTATACAGAATGAAATCTTTCATAAAATTTGGATTTAAAAGCATAGCGGCACTTGCTATGGCGTTCTTAACATCTTCAAATCCTGTTATTCCCTTCTTGGACTAGCTGAAGTTTTGATTTTTCTTTAACATGGCTGTAAGTGGTTTAGCTACAGTAGCAAAATTTGAAATGTATCTCCTTATAAAATTGATCTTTCCAAAGAAACTTTGCAAAGCCTTTTTGCTCTTAGACAAGGAGAGCGCAAGAATGGATTGAATCCTTTCAGAATCTATGTTTAAACCGTGCTTTGAAACAATGTCCAAGAAGCTTACCTTCATGAACTGAAAATACACACTTTTTGAGATTTAGAGATCCCAAATTGCCTACACCTTTCAAAAACTTGCTGGAGGTGAACCATGTGATCTTCTGCATCTTTTGAAAATACTGTTATATCATTCAAATAGACAAGCACAAACCTGTTAAGAAGGCCTTGGAAGGCCATATCCATGGCTCTCTGAAAGGTTGCTCCAGCATTGAACAAACCGAATGGCATCTTTTTGCATGCAAATGTCCCCCATTTAGTCGTGAAGACTTTCTTGAATTGGTCCTCTTCTTTGGCCAAAATATGATTGTAACCATTATATCCATCCAACAAGGAAAACCTCTTTGAACTTGCAACAAGCTGTAAAATTTGTTCCATTGATGGCAATGGATAGTGGTCTTTAAGTGAAGCCCTGTTAAAATCACGAAAATCAACACACAAACAAATCTCACCATTCTTTTTCCGTACTGGAACGAGGTTCGCCACCCAAGTTGAGTGCTTGATTGGAAATATGATAGCCGATCCTATGAGCTTGTGAAGCTCAGCTTTCATCAAAGGCTTAAGCTTTGGATTGATTGGCCTTTGTCTTACTGGTTTAGTTTCGTCTTTTAACTCAATAGTGTGTTGAGCCAAACTTGGATCAAAACCTTTGAGATCACTATACTGCCATGCGAATATATCAGCAACATTTGTGCATAATTCAATAAAAGCTTTTTTTTGCGGAGTGCATACCTTGCCCAATTTCAAAATATTACCAATTGTGATCTCTACATTGGCATAGTGCTCTTCTTTTGTTGACAAGGATGGTTTCTCTTTTCTTAGCTCATTATCTTCACTGAAAATATTTTCAAGAGTGACCAATCCCTTGGGTAGCTTATTAGTTTTTAGTTGTACAATCTAATCACCATACTGTTGTAAGCGTTTCGACTGATTTATTAAAGAAAACTTTGCCTCTTCTTGCAAAAATCTCGCAATTTGATTGTCATTTTCAAACCCCAGCCAATTTTCTTGGTTATCCAAAACGGAAGGCTTTACAACTATCTTTATATGTGACTGAAAAATATCACTTTTTACATCGACTGGGATATCAAATTGTGCCCCAACAATAACCAACCTATCAGCATGTTTATTCCTATCTCTTGGTATTGCCTGAATATTAAAACCCTAAAAATCTTCAAGTAAATCTCATACTCTGTGTCTGTAAGATTTAAGCAACATATTCTTGCATATATTCAAACCCCTTACTTGGTGGACTACAAGTTCACTATCTCCAAACACTTACAAACAATTTGCTTTCATCTTTCGAGCCCATTGCAAACCGTGGACTAGTGTTTTATCAGCAATGTTGTTTGAACAGTCAAACTGAAATTTAATAGAGGAGAAATACCTTTGTTTTGTAGGAGAAATTAACATCATTCCAGCTCTGGTCCCATGCTTATTTCTTGATCCATCAAAGTATAATTGCCACAAACCTTCATTAGATTTGTCCTCTTTGACCAAGGCTGGAATTGGTGCATCGTTCTCATAAAGACAATACACACCAAGATCTTCTTCAATTAGCTTGTAGGGATCATGCTCATGCAAAGTGGAAGCCCACTCATCAAGAAACAAATCTGGAACTCCATCCAAAGGTGAGTCCTTTTTTACATCACTAGTTTGTAGTATTTCATCTGAGATTATACAATTTGTATTGACCACACTTGGCGTATAAGGCTCCATGTGAAAACGTGCAATAGGTTTTGAATGAATTGTTACTTTTGTGCCATATCTGGTCCTGAACAAGTAGGTCCAATCAGCTGATAAATATCCCCCCAATCTTTAATGTGAAATCTCTTGAAAGGCACAGCGAAATAAGGAGGCAGGTCCATCACGTCAACGTCCTGCTGAATAGTCACGTTAGGACAGGCATGTAATGTTAATTTCAAATATTTGATAATGCCTACCATTTTTGCGGGTAAACCATCCAACTCCAGTACCCCTTTAGTATTTGGCTCATAAACAAAGCTGAGCTTGTCTGCAATCTGTTTGGGCATCATCGTACTGCTAGCTCCACTATCCACCATACAATTATGAACTAAAGTATCACCCACTATCAAAAAAAGATAAAAAGGGGGAGTTTTCTTTGTTTTTACCTCAGTTTTGTCCACCTTTGATATCTTATCTCCTTGTTGTACCTGTTGCTTAGTTCGCTGATCTGAATTTGTCAAGACAACACCTTCTTTATCAACTGATTTTGTTGACAATTCAAGAGCTGAAAGTTCTTGAATGAGTTTATCCTTTTGGCTTGGAATTGAAAGAGAATCCCACATGCTAATGCTGATGTTAGACTTCATCTGATCAACAATACTAAACTGAGATGGACTAACATTTGATTGCGCCTTTTGTGGTACTTGCTGCTCATGAATTATAGGTATTTGTTGCACTTTACTAACCTCTACATTTTGATTTTTTTGGGCTGTGGAGGCAGCAAGCTGCTCTTTTGTACCTTGAGAAATAATACTAAGAGCACTTGAAGTATTTTCTATTGCTTGGGCTTTCTCAACAACTCTTCTTTTAGTTCTCTGATAGGTTATAGCTGCAACTTGATCATTTGAAACGTTAGTTTTAACATCCTGAGTAAAAGCGACATGATCATCTACTTGCCAATTTACATTAACAGCATCAGGCTGCCCTTGAGTCGCTCCTTGTGATGCCAAACTTGTATCTTGATATTGACCCTCCTGAAAAAAGAATTCTTCTTGTGTCATCTGTGGCATGGTGTCGTTTGGTGATACCAAGTTCTGGTTTTGAACATCATTGAGATTTGAGGGCTGCCAACCTGAATCCTATACCAAATTGTTTTGAGGTGGGGTTGGAACAATGGCTTTTGAAGTGAAATGAGCATTCGGATCAAGAGCAGCATATGGCTTAGCTGGAGTTATGACTCCTTGTGCTTGATAGGGTGGTCTATTTTTTTTTAAACCCTGATAAGGAGACCTTTGATCTTTGAAGGGCCGATAGTTGTTCTGATTTTGCTGTTGATAAGGCCTATTTGACTGAAATTGCTGCTTTTTGAGCTGTACTATTTCATTTCCGAAAGATTGTAGTAAACTTTTCAACTCTCCTATCTCACTAGATTGACTAGTAATGGCTGCAATAGGAACTTGAGGTGCTGAAATTGGAGCCAAGGATGGAATTTGAGGAACTTGAAGGGTTGGTTCAAAACTTATCTCTGAAAATATGGGTATTGGAGGTCTTGGAGAAAGCTTACCTACTTGAATCAGACTATTTTCTACCCTTATTACAACTTTATAAGCATCTGGCAAAGTAGTACCACCCATTGACTGTATCATCACACTAATGTCAGAATTGAGAGCTTTTAAAAAATATAGAAATGCATATTCAGGGGATGGCCTAATCAGAACCGGTATCCTGTGCCATGTCTTCTGAAATCTGAGATTAAAATCGGACACAAACTCATGAGGAGCTCTCTGTATGGGAGTTAATTGCCAACACTTGAAATCTGAAAGTACAGTCTTTCTATTGATTGAAGAGGTTACACAACTCACCAATGATAGAGTCTGGTCTTGCCAAGAGAGTTAATTTAATCAAGGTTGAAAGCCAACTTATAGAGAACTACAAAAGCCAAAAGATTGGCGTTGAAAAAAGACGAAGAAGATCAACTTAGATTAACTCAAGGCTGACTTTGCCTTTCAATAAAATATGTTTTCGCTTTGTCTTTGCATGAAGCTCCTTGGCGCTAGAGGAAGTGGACTTGTCTTTGCATATTGAAATGCCCACCTCTCTTTGCATGGAAATCCATGCCAATGTCAATTTTCGCTTCTTCATGAGCTGCTGGAATGTCTGAAAGTATGAGATGATAATATCATGCATGAAATCCAACGCCAATGTCAATTTTAGAACTCTGACTTGATTTGTTGGAAGCCGAGTTGAAACGTTTTTAAAGCTGAGTTGGAACGTTTGAACTGTTGAGTTGGACGAAGAGAAAGGCTGAGTTGGACGAAGAGATTATTCTCCTTTGCATGGAAAACTCCTACTAGATGTGGCGTTTAACAATTAGTCAATTCTAAATCTGGAACAGTCAACTCGACGTTCGAATTCGGAACTTCGATTGAGCTGTTGGAACGTTACGAGCTTGAGACGGACGAAAGTGCTTGCATGGAAAACTATCTTGCTAAGTGAGAGATAAATTCAGGTTGAATTTATATCCTATCTATCTATTTTTTGTTTCTGTTTCTGTGCATGCGTTGCTCTTGGGTTTTTATTCCCGCGGACTTGTCTTTGGTCTTGGATTTTTCTTCGGATCTTTTGTTAGTCCACTTTCCCGCGGACGGTTTGTTTTGCTTTATTTCCCTTTGGCTATCTCCTTCGGCTTTATGTCCTCACTTCTCCTACGGCTTGATTTCCTTCGGCTTATTTGTGCTCGGACCTTGTCTTTGGCTTTACCCTCTGAAGGAATTCCTTCGGACAATTATTCTGCTTGAATTGTCCTTGACTTATCTTTTCCCGCGGGCTTTTGTCTTTTTGAATTTCTACGGACTTTTTCCTGTGGGCTTTTTGTGCGGCTTAACCCTTTGAATTTCTGCGGGTTCTTTGTTTACAAATCCTCCGAAGTATTCCTTCAGACAAAAAGTCCAAAGGAATTCCTTCGGACAAAAGTCTGAAGGATATCTTCCTTTGTTTTTTCTTTTTTCTTGCTTTGTTGGCTTTAGACTTTATTCTGTTGATTTTTTTTTTGTCTTTTGAACTCTCCGAATTTCTTCGGACTTTTTGTCCGAAGGAATTCCTTCGGACAAAAAGTCCGAAGGTATTTTCTTTGTCTTTTTAGGCCACCGGCAGAAAGTCCTTCGGAAAAATTGCAAAGGTATTTCCACTGACCAGGTGCCATCCGCAAGGGCTTGTGTCCTTCCTCTGTGGCTTTTCGGGAAAATTGTATGGCACTCGGGTTTTTTGCAGGTGTCCTTATTCCTTTGACCTTTTGGATTTTTTGACTTCTCTCTCGGATTTCTTCAGACTTTTGTCCGAAGGTATTCCTTCGGACAAAAAGTTCGAAGGAATTACTCCTTGGGCTTTTTGTTTTTGGCGGACTTTTCTTTGGTACAAATCCTCCGAAGTATTCCTTTCGGACTTTTTGCCGAAGGATATCTTCCTTTGTAATTTCCTTTGCTATAGGCTCTTTCCTTTGTAATTTCCTTTGCTGTAGGCGCTTTGGGTCGCTGTGAATATGCATTTAGGCTTGATTGAACTTTGCAAAACCTTTTCCTTTTCGTTATTCAGTACCCAAAACTGATTCACAAGACAAACTGGCACATAAGACCATCTTCCGAATAGTAACGTTGACAATTTTGCCCTATGGGGCAAAAATGTCAACAATAACACTGACACTGCCTTTTGTGTTGAGGCTGAATCTCATTTGCCTTGTAATTTAAGTCTGAAGATTTAATAAAACTCTGATTTTTCTGTTGTGTAATTGTTATATATGTTGCTAGGAGTCTGTTGGATTTATCTGACCCACTCCAACATCCTGGGTCATATTGTCTTGTTAGATCTCATTTGGAGGATTTTGCATGATTTTGGTATAAGAGATAAAAGGTAGCACAAGAAATTGAAAGTGGTACAATCCTGTGTGCAACACTTCATTATGGGTTTTGTGACCGTGTTTTATTGAGCATGAAAATGTAACATGTTGTGATATACATTTTTTATACGAGAAGATATTGTGTGTCATCAGTACTTAGATTTGGTAAGGCTCTAAGTGGTCAACGAGCTATAACTAATTATTTTATGTCTCATACATGTCTGCATGTTTATCTAATTTTATAAAATCTTAGTTCTGATGCATCCTTCAATCATAGGATTTTAAAATTGGAATCAAATTATATTTAACATCAGCAATGTGTTAAGGTAATCAAATACTTGGGAATTAAAATGGAATCATTTGTATGGACTTTAGTACTGCGTAAATAGGGATTATCAAATGATTGGGAGAATGGATTGCAAATGAAGCTAAAATGAATGCTAGGTTTCTTTATTCCATCTTTATGACAATGTTGTTTAGCTTTGTGTTCCTGTTTTATCTTTGGGGTCATTGCATCAGAAGCACCAAACTGTGATGTAGAAAAATGTAAATAGATTGCAATAAAATCCATCATAAATATAAGGTATTTTCATTCGCATTTTCTGCATCAGAAACAATTGGATTGTGGGAAATGGGAATGCTAAATATAAAACGATACTTTATAATATTTTAGGTACTGCAAGCTCATGGAGTACAGGGTACTTGGATTACTGTAAAGCTAGTATATATGCGTGACTATAATAGTGATATCCTCAGATACATTAGATTGGAAATTCAAAATTTTCCTTTCTTTTGGGAAACAAAATTTTGCATGTGTTTTAGTAACTTGTCTTGTATGCCGATATTTGTTGCTTTCAATTCTCTGCTTGTCATGATAAATTCAGTAAATGATGCTTTCATAATCCAAACTCATAAAACATTATGATTTATCAAGATATATTTCATTTAAAATTTTGTTTTAACAGTTGAGAATATATCTGAATGTGCAGAATATCTCAGGAAGTAACAGATTTAGAACGGGAACTAGTGGAACTGAAAATGCATATTTCCCAACAAGGAAGTCTTGTACGTGATATGATGGATGGCATTTATATCGAATCTTTTTCCAGTAATACATGGACTGACTTGTCTCCAAGATCTGTATATCTTTACCATGAACCTTCCCCAAGTGAACTAGAGCATCACATCTACCATCTTTCAGAGGTTTTAGGTGTCCTTTTGTCTGAACATAAAGAAGAGGAAGCCTTGTCTGTCCTAGAAGCAGAGGAGAAATACTTTCCACAGGTTCAGAAAAAAGAAAACAGTTCATCTTCAGTGTTGGCATTATATCAGACCATTCTTTTTGAGTGGAAGGGTAGGCTTGCAGAACAGCTCGTTCAAATTGTTAAACAACCCAGAATTCGTGGTCCCGAATTAAAAAAGGTATTGTCTGGCCTTTCTAGACTTGGAGATGGTCCTCGTGCACATACTTTGTTGCTTAACTCTTATCACTTGCGCCTTCAGACTAAGATACAAAACTTGTTACCATCTAGTGGAATTTACTCTGCAAATTATATGACAACTCTGGCACGAAATGTATTTTCTACCATTTCATTGGCTACTAAACATTCTGTAGAAATATTTGGTGAAGCATCTGCGTACACATCAGAACTTGTTTTGTGGGCACGCAAGGAAACAGATAATTTCGTCCAACTAGTTAAGAAACATGTCCTACCCTTCAAAGAAAGAGCAGGTGGGCTTCAATCTGCTGTAGAATGGGTGCAAGTGGCAGTAGGGCATTGTAGCTTGCTGGAAGCTCAGGGAATAGCATTATGTCCATATCTCCTAAAGCTAATTCAACCATGTATGGAAGAGGTTTTAGCAGTGCATCTAAAGCGGGTTGAAATAAGTGTTAGCATTGTTGCTGCAAATGATGATTGGCTGGTCACTTCTTCACATGTCCTAGATCAATTTTTGGACAAGCACTACAAGCCACCAAATATTGCTGATGATTTGGCAACTCAGTTTACATTGACTAGCAGTGCACACAAATTTATTTCAATGGTTCAGGTCATACTTGTTTCTCCTTGTGTTTGTAGCTGCTAATACAGGCAGTAAGTCAGTAATTAGTATGAAATACTCAAAAACTGAAGAAACAAATAGAGAAATAATTTTAAATATTGAGGCTAATTATTTGAAACAGTGTCTATTAATTTCAGAATAGTGAACAATATAAAGCATTCACTTGAAAGTTTTAACTAGATAGTTTCTCTGGTTTGAAAATACAAGTTTGTTGTCCAATCTTCCTTCTCCTAACCATCCAAATTTTACCCTAATGTCGTTTGTTTTATTTTTTCTTTTTATTTTGTTAATAATCGATGGCATAACCGGCGAGTAACTGTTGGTTGGTTGGTTACTCGTCAGGGAAACCACTAGGCGAATAACCGCCACTCAAAACCATGAAAATTGAAAAACTGCAATTTGTTTTTTAACTGGCAAGTACTCGCCGGTTACATTTAGATAACCAAACAGTATATAAATAAAATAAACATTTAAGTATAAGTTTGCATTTAGACCCTATCTAAATGTAGTTATATACTTTAAGCTATATTTTTTTTATATACTTTCAAGATGTTTGAGAGTGGTTTCGGACCTCTAGGAGCTATAATGCAAATTCTAGGTTTTGGAGGATCCTATCATATTTTAGACTTAGTCAGATTCTAGGGTTTCAGTATTTCAGACTTAGCCATATTTCAGGTTTTCAAAATTTCAAGGAGACATCATAGGAGGGATGAAGGCTGCATGAAGGGATGTAGGTATGATAGAATACTATGAGAACATCTCTCGCAAAGTGCCACAAGTCGACCGCACCCCATTCCTTGTTGCATAGATTAAAACTGATACAATGATACTTATACAAGAATCTACAAGTACAAATTACAAGAATCTATATTTTTCTCTTCCCTGCTCTCTGGAAAACTAAGGGAGACTGAGAAAGCCTAGTAATCTATGCACAGGGAATGGGGATGGGATCAACTTGTGGCATGTTGCGAGAGATTTTCTCATACTATTCTGTCATACATACAGCCCTTCATGTAGCCTTCATCCCTCCTATGATGTCTCCTTGAAATTATGAAACACTGAAATATGGCTAAGTCTGAAACCTTGAAACACTAGAATTTGACTAAGTCTAAAATATGATAGGATCCTCCAAAACCTAGAATTTGCATTATAGCTCCTAGAGGTCCGTATCGACCACCCCTGTCGAATAACCGCCGGTTACCCAAAATTCCCCCTTGGCGAGTACTTGCCAGTTGCGGTTATGCGAACTATGGTTAAGATCATTACATTTTTTGAATTAAGAATTACAAAGCATCTTTTGATGTTTTGAAAAACTAACAAACTTGCAAGAAAAATAGTGGGTGGCATACACAACAAATTCCAAGTTAACTCAATTGTTCATATTTCATTATAAGGATACTATTACTGTAAATATCTAAGTCCTACAACCATATTAAGGCTCATTAGGGCAATATAAAGCCATTCAAGAAGTATCGCATTGGCCCATCCTTAAAAAAAGCACCTACATCATCCCCTTGGGTTGGGGGGCTTATGATTCTCGTGTTTTTACCTCATGCTAGGCTAGGGACATTTTTCTTAGGGGGTTTTATCTTCTTCCATCACATTTCTACTCTACTTCCTATACATAATAAATAACACAAAGTACCCAAACAGAATAACATAATAATAAAGAACACAAAGTAGCCTAAAAATTGTTTCCAGTAGCTAGTGTCATAATAAAGAACACAATGTACTAGAACAGAATACCATATTGGATATTGCACATAACATAGAAATGGATAGATAAGTGCAACTTTATTGATATAATAGACAATACACCTACAACTATGCTACAGGGAGAGTATGAAAAGGTGAGAGCTCCTTCCTTGACTATCATCATCCTACATCTATGTTGGTCGACCGAGAGGTGTGTTGGTTGGACCACAACCATCGTAGTACAAACCATACTAACCAAAACATGAATAAGTACCCTACTCTTGTCGAAAAATGTATTAAGACAAAATCATGGTTGATTCCAATTGCAAAACATAACTTAATAAATGATTATGATAATATGGACTACATCCGCCCCCTCCTTTGAAAAGTAAACATCCCTACCCATACAAGGTCTAAGCCAAAACTCAAGAAAGTATGAGGAGATAGGGAAATGAAGAAGATGTTCCTAATTGAGGAGGGGCTGAAGTAGAAGGTACAATTGCTGCATGAAATCGCTCAGATGATCGTACAAATATTCCGCCGATCAAGACTCTGAAGAACTTGTTGCACCAAACCTTGAGTTGCTTCATCTCATCTCTACGGGATTCGATCTCCTCCATTCTCTTCTTCAGATGGTGATCTACTTTCAGCTCCTACTCTTGACTATACTTCACCATCTTGAAAACCCCTTTCATCTTCCGAGTGAGCTTTGTATTGGCAAAAATGAGTTGATCTCATTTTGCTTCTACCTCTGCTAACTCCCGAAGCCCATGTGTACAAGTTATAGGGGGAGCTTGCATAGCTTCAAGCTCCTCCTGTAACTTGTACACATGGGCCTCCTCCCAACTGAGTTGTGACTCAACGCATGAGTTGGCCCTGGAACATCTGACACCACTCCTTTGATCGGGTCTATAGCACATCCTTCTCCCTCAAGGCCATGTCTTTGACTTCATTCAATTGCCTATTTTTGTTTGTCAAAATATTATTCTTGCACAATGCCTTCTTTGATGTGAAATATTGGAGCCTAAAATTGTGCTCAATAGCACACAAGTCCTCAAGTACATGACACGTTGGGGGTTATACAAATGGGTATGTCATGGTTGGAAACCACTTCTCAGTTGTCTTTGAACTATGTTGCTTCAGCTATACCTGGCTCTCATAAGTCTGCACAAATTGGGGGTGGCAATAAACCTCCACAAACCGTTGTATACGAGTCACCTCTGACATGATTAGAGGTACATGCTTTTGCCACATTTCCCAATCTAAGTCTTATATTGTCTTGGTGATATCCAACATTACCTAGGAGATGGGCTCCAGGGTGTTCAAGAAGTAATGTAGGGTATCATATGGGATCCTACTCTTTGGTCGAGAGATTGGGTTGGGTAATTGAGACTCATCAGGACCCTCTTGTGTAGGGTAGGCATAAGAGGAATCAACTTGTGTATCCTCCTCCCCATCCTCAACTTGGAACCCATCATTAGCCTCCTGCTCAAGAACATGGATATCTTGGTCAATCTCCCCCTGTGGTGACATTGTGAATCACTTCAAGAGCTCTTGTATAGGTAACTTGATCCTCATGTAATGAATGAAGTTTTGAATCACTTCAAGAGCTCTCATATTGATACAGGTAAACTCAATCCTCATGTAATGTATGAAGCTGTTCTACTGAGTCTACCTTTGGGAGAGACTTTGGAAAATCAGGAAGGTTTAGGTTGGCACAGGCTCCAAGGCTGCTCAACTAGGCATCCATGTCTATTCCCTTGCCTCCTCCTTCCGGGGTCAACTACTGTGGCTTTTAATGGTCTAGAGGCAGGAATGAGTACTTATAGAGGGGACAGTCTAGTACTTCCATCTGAAAGGCTAGCCACCAACATATGAGAGTTACTAGTACAAAGCTCAAGTGCCTAGGAAGAAATATTCTGTAGGTTATACCTAGTTTTTGGTGTCCTAGCTAGGGACAATCTAGGTGTCACACTCTCCTCATCATTATCGCAGTTGTCCCCTTTGCTTTCCAACTCCTTCATGCTCTACTTCCCATCTTCAGATGTGCCTATGTCTTCTACATCATCAATGGCAGACTTCTTCTTCTTTGTAGCCTTTCTATAATCATTAGGACCTCTTGATTTTTCTAAGGGGAGACCCAAGTGCCTCCATCTGAAAAAGGTCAGCCATGCCATGTCATAATCTGAACCAGACCTCACATCTTCACCAAGTTCATCCGTCTAGGAATAAACTGCATCCAAAAAAAAGCCTACTACACATTGAGCCACTTAAAATCCCTTGTGATTCAATGATAAAAAATTATGTATCCGACTAAACAACATTTCTCCCTAATTATTATTATCACCCTGACCTAGACTACCATCTAGTCAGTCACTCAGATGGTGATGTTAGATGCACATGTGGCCCACTAGCCTACACTTAATGAATTACGTTCTCCCTTGAGGATTTTGAAGTAAACACATCGCACAATTGGTTGAGCGAGTTTCCTCCTATTGTTCTAGAATGTTGAATTTGCTAATCTCTGTCTTTTTCTATATCGTTCCAGATATTTTGTATTATAATTTCTGTGCATAAATCTGCTGAATCATATTGTCATCATGAGTCTCATCATTCTTCCATCTCCAGAATGCTTTCACATTTTGGCTATGCATTTGATTTGATCATTGATCCATTTATCGCAAGTTTTTTTCCCTGCTTTACAGAATGCTTTTACATTTTAGCTATCCATTTGATTTGATCATTGATCCAATTATCACAAGTTTTTTTTCCTTGCCTCCTAAATATTCCTTTCAGTATCTGGCTTCCTATGCGCATCTCTTAAATACACCCAACTGATTGTGCAATTTCAATTTCCATCTGTATTGTGTTTTAGTTGCTACTTTTGAATCTAGTGTCGTCTTTTGAGAGGAAATAAGTGTGATGCAAGTTATCCATGCAGAAATTATAATATAGAAGCTAAGTTTTCTTGATGTAGATTTCATACTTTTCTTTTCACTGATCTAGAACTTGATTTGATTAGTTAAAACATGTTTGTTGAGAAGTTTATGCACACTTGTTTTCAGGAACTTGATTTGAGTAGCTAAAACATGTTTGTTGAGAAGTTTATACACACTCGTTTTTAGGAACTTGATTTGAGTAGCTAAAACATGTTTGTTGAGAAGTTTACACACACTTGTTTTCAGGATATTTTGGAAGATGTGGCTCCAATAATAAATTTACAGATCGGACAAAGCATTGTGGATTGCATTGCTGATCTTTTTAGTAAGTATATTGACACTCTTCTTAGAGCTATGCCATGTCCATCAGATGATGAAAAGATTACGGGGTGCAAGTTGAACCCAGCTAAAACAGAAGCTCAACAACTTGCCCTCTTGGCAAGTGCAACAGCACTTGCGGATGAACTTCTGCCACGTTCTGTCTCAAAGTTTTCAATTCTAAAGAATGGAAACCTAGATTGTCCAAGTGAGGGAAGTCATATGATACTGAGAAGAAATGCATCACATTCATTAGAATGTAAGGATTGGAAATGCCATCTCCAATGTTCACTGGATAAACTTAGAAATCAGTTTTGTCAGCAATATGTACTGAATCTTATTTATTCAAGAGAAGGTGACACACAGCTAACTGCACTTATGTATCTGAATGATAAAAGTGAGGGTGTAGTTTGGGGCAAAAATCCGATTCCATCTTCTTCTTTTCAGGTTTGGATGCTTTGTTTTCTTTCTTTACTTATCTTAAATATTCGAGGAGGTTAATCACGATATTTCTGACAATGGTGATTCATATACAGGCATGGTTTGTGAATTTGACTCGGCTAGGTCAACTTTCTGCTGGTATGTTACATGGAAAAGATAGAGCCGCATCACAATTGCTTACGAGATTAACAGAGACATTTGTAATTTGTTTAGCAAATGACCAGGAGTTCTGGGATTTGATGGAGCACAGTTCGCCACCTCTCAGTTTCATTGGATTGCAACAAGTATGTTCTGGACACATTTTCTAATTGACTAATGTGGGAACACCTTACATCAGAAAATATCCATGAAGCTTGTCTTTAGTTAAGCCTGTTTCTGTGTACAAGTAATATGTGGCATCTGATTTTTAAACATACTCAAATAAAATCTGCTGCTTCTTTAGTGAAATATTCTCTTTTTTGTAATTTGATAGATGTGACATGTTGTAGCATCTTGTTATTTCCAATTTTATTTGAGCAACCCCTCAAAATGATGCAAGAATGTTTTTCTTATTGAAATTCACTACTGCTGAAGGTGCTTGGTTCTGCTAGAGATCACAGTCACTTATTATGATATTCTGACTTCCTGGACATGTTTCAGGCTCCAACAAAGAGAAGATTCACATTTTTGCTGTTCTGTACTGCTTTACATGCTTCAGTAAATTCCCAAGTTTTCTCCTATGTGTGTTGCTCCATGCACAGGATCCTTCTGATTTAGGCATTCCTTCCTGCTACAATATTCCCCATTATCTTGGATTTGATTTTGGACTGCATTCATGGCATGGTATAGATCATCCATTGCATTAATTTGTTGTTCTATATGACTTGCATATTTGTGTGGAGGTTTCACAATTTTCATTATATATCCAATCCAATCCATTTCTCCAGGTGGCAAAAGAAAATCCAGTCTCTAACACCACTATTAAGGACTAGTTCTCTGCACTGAAAACCAATATTAAGGACTGGTTCTCTGCTCCAAACTACCACCATTAAGGACTGGTTCTCTGCACCTGAATCATACGACTAAGTTCTCTACACCTGAGTACAATGTGTGTGTGTGAGAGGGAGGGAGGGCTGAGGGCAGCGAAGGAGGATGCCCCCTTGGCTTCATGTTTCTTAAAAACCAATAGATACACCAGCCAGTATACATATATTGAATTCCTTTTCAACGTCTAAGAGTTTGTTTCGTTAGATGGGCTAGTGGAGGGAAAGGCGTGGAGGGAATGTTGTCCACATCATTGATAATTATTCTACCTATGTCGCCTCTATGTGGCTTCTTATAGACATGCACCTCTCTATATTTTGGTTTCCTTGTGTAATACATAGATTTAATTTTGAAGGGTTTTGGGCAAATTGACTTGATGAAATTGGTTGTGGGCAAGGCAAAGTCCATAACCAAATATAAAATAACAGTCAAGTTGATCAACAACTAGAGGGTTGGGGTTGGTTACAAGTGAGATTCAATTTCCTTTTTACTGCCTCTCTCTTGGCGAGGGCCTCTTCTAGGGGGACTCTCGGATGGTCAGGGACAGTTAGAAGAGTCTACGGCATACAATTGAATTGGTAGTGATTAGTTTCCTTTGGAGGACAAGATGGAAAACTACTTTACAGGAAGGAACCTCCCCACTCAATTTGTGAGGAAGCAAATTTTTAGACAAGATTTGATTTTGATGTTTCAAGCTAAAGCTTGAATGGACTTAGAAGGATGTGAATTTCCATTGGGGTGGAGGCCCAGATGCTTTCCTTCCTTGCATACGTAAGGAGAATTTTTTCTTTCAATATTTTGTTCTTGGAATAATATAAGACGCATTTCTTAAAAACATATATATGCCAAGTTGGGGACTACTAATGAGGGAACAATCTCGTCACTACTCCAAAGCATAAGAGCGCAGACAACCACTTTCTATAATTCACATAAAGTTAGGGGCTACAACATTACGATGTATCAACTTAAATGCCAATTCCTCATGTTCCACATCCAATTTTCTTTTCATTCTTACAGATTACATCATTTTATAGTTGTTGAATGTGTTGTATGCAATTGCTTATGTTCTACGTATATGGTGGGAGGATTTTGAAGTTGATAATCCTGAGCTGCAAATGATTACGATAAAATCTTTGAGCCAAATGTGTACCGCATATAGATGTGAGAGTATGTCTGAGCATATACACTCTAAAAAGAACCAAAAAATTGGCACATAAGACGATGATTGACTTAGCTTTTGCATTACAACCTCCTGACTCCACAAGACAAATTTGTGGGGCAAACGTGTAAGCCATTCATCTAGAGGAGATTGATCTACAATTAGACTATTTAGCTAAGCTATTATTTAGAGATGACGAGATAGAATGAATTGATAAAGTGACAGCATGATTTATGGAGATATTTATACAGCTGCATGCAATAGTCAAAACTACCTATATTTTCAAATAAAGATTCGAAAGCACCACTTATGCTATCATTATAAAACACAGCCATAAACAAGGACATGAGTAAAGCACCAAAAGATGTAAAGAAATAATTAAGTAGCAGTTCTTTGAATTACAATCCATGGATGTCTCCCCAAAGTATATACTCAACAGAAATGCAGTGTAATGCATCCAATTCCACCAGAAGCTTGCTAGGCCTGGTTGCTGCCCAGTTCTGAGTTGAGAATTTGATTTCAGGGGAAAGAATTCAGAATTTGTCCAAGGTGAAAAGATATTACTGCATCATATAGCTTCATTAAACTCAACCTCTGCAGCAAACAATTACAGAAAAGCAGGCCAAAATCCCAATGCAGACAGCAGGCTGCACCCCTTCTTTTAGAGGATTCTCTCATTAAATGCTCTGAAACGGTCCTGGAAATGAGTAGTTGTGGTAGAACCAGAGGTGTTTGGCCTTCTTGGTCTTAGACCTGCCTTAAGCCCACAAATTCACCCAAAAGTGTATGGAACAGCATCAGAAATATTAGTGCACTGCTTCCTTAGCTCAATGGCATTATCGCTTTAATAGATGCCCAAGAATATTGTGCCAATTTATCAATGATCAAAGTGAGAAGAATTGAGAAGGATATTGATAATCCTCTTAGGCATGGGACGTCCCAATGGAGCGTTAAGCTTGCTGCATCATTCTTGTTGGAACCATTAATAGGGATCAACCTGCTTACTCATATAGTGGTTGTGCAATAACTATTTTTGGCCAGATAAAATTCCCATTAAGATTGATGTAGCCTCTTATATTCATATCTAGGCTCTCATTAATTATTTTTAACACTTTTACTTCGTGCAACGGGATGTCTAGCAAGCAATATGCAGCATGATAGCGTGCAGGATTGCTCTGTACTTATTTGAATGAATTTGCACCATGGATGTGGTGTAGTATGCATGAATAGGATATTTGGGATCCAAACTGCACCACATCAACTATGCAAATACACTTACACAATTACAGAGCAAACCTGCATAGTTGTGTTGTCCAGTTTGCATGCCAGATATCCTATTCGATGTATCAATTGCATGGGAATAGTTTAGGGCCTTTTTAATTTATGTACAATAACTTAGTTGAAAATTAATTAGAACAAATGGGTTTGAGTCATTAAGCTTTCTGATGAGCTTTATATTCTCAAAGAAGTTGGTGGGAATAAGTGGGCAGGTTTGAAGCAAAAGTACTCAAAATACAGCCAATATCAATAGGAACTCCACCAACCACAGAGCATGATAATGCGAAACTCTCACTCCTAAAATCAATTTTGGTGCCTGTTGGGGAAAACAGGTTTGAGTCTTTAAGCTTTCTGATGAACTTTACAATTTCAAAGAAGTTGGTGGGAATAAATGGGCAGGTTTGAAGAAGAAAGTACTCATAATACAGCCAATATCTATTAGACCTCCACCAACCACAGAGCATGATAATGCAAAAGTAACACTCCTGAAATCAATTTTGGTTCGTGTTGGAGATTCATTATTGCCCGTCTCTTCATTCTGTGGTGATTTAATTTTCAGACTGCACTCAAATATAGTCTCTACTGCATAACTCAATATTGATTTCATGCCCAATTCATCACAGAGAAGAAGCACCCATCTAAAAGATATGGTAATAACTAAGAGCAAACATGGAAGACATAATCACATAAAAAACGAGTCTATTACAAATATTCTACATTAATACTCACATTATTATTTATGAAAGTTAGTTATATTATGTGGGAAATATATTTTTTATATATTATGTAAGTCGTTTCGGTTGTCAAACAACTTATGTAAATAGGAGTGTGTAGAGATGTTAAGAGGGAGAAAAGGTGAGTATGAGAGATTCTTGGGATGTTGCAATAAGGCTATCTCCTTGTTTATTAGGAGAGCTAAAAGCCCCCCTTCTCTTTCTCTCTATATAGGCTTTTAGGTCTCCTAATAACAAGGAGACAGTCTTATTGCAACATTATATATGTTTTTGTGTGTGTAACTTGTTGAATAAATGTTAAATTGTGATTGACACCCAATTTGTTGGTTTATGCATTTGAGCTTTGGCTCTTCCATAATGTAGATATTCTTCAATATGGAGAATTCTCTACATTTGGTATTAGAGCAGGCTTCCTGAGGGACTAACTGAGGGACCTCTGTGATCATTGTCTATCCTTCACTCGTTTTTTGTCAATACAACACAATGGCTATGCATTGTGGACCTTGTGCAAATGTCACTGCTTTGTTCATCCACCATTCTTGCATCTTGTCAATGGTCTAACAATGCAGATCAAGTGCAATCGGGCTGGCATTCATCACTCACTTGCATTTTCTTCCTCTTTTCATCCTGTTCATTCAATCCACAGTTCTTCATTCCATTTTGTTCACAGTTTTCATACCCCAAAATTACAAAGAAAAAGTTTGTTCGTAGCTCTTCATTGTTTTAGCACAGGTTTAGATTTGTTATCAGATTTGTATGGTGTTTAGTCTGATCAGTACGTTCTCAGGTTCTTTGGTTGTGTCAGTACTTGTACAAGTCTAATCCTCATGCAGAAGGTACATTGAGGGTCTGAAAGATCTGTGTTGCAGATCTCTCCATTTAAGCGTGAAGGATCTGTCTTGCATTGAAAAGTTGTATTGTAGGGCTTTGTGTCGGGCAAGCTACTCCAGCTCGGCCCCCAAATCGCCTTTGGCAAGTTACTCCACTGAGCTATATGCAAGCCCGAGATCCTATTCACAAGTCGGATCTCCCGAGCAGCTCCTGCGAGCCCCTACACTTCCCGTGCTCAAACTTTCGGATCCTATTTGGGATCTCTTCATACCAACTTGCCTTTGTTGCACAGATCCTTCAACGGCGACCCAACGAACAAGACATTCCATGCATCGGCAAGCTCATCTTTCAGCAGGCAACATAGCTTTCCCCTGTTTTGATTTGCACGCATTTTTTGTTTCAGTCGAAGCACGCAGTTTCACTACTTTGCGTTTTTCAATACAACTGTATGCGTTGTAATCAACTCCCTCTCACCTCAGACTCGGATCTCCGTAGACTTGTATTGGCTTCTGCTTGCCTGCGTTCCATTCCACCTTCGAATAACCTCGACTCGATCCGTGAGTCCAGATCTGCAGGTAGCACTTGGACGTGTTTCAACCGCTCGGCAACTCCCCATTTCTCAACGTTGTCTTGGCGCTTGGATTCTGTACAGCGATCTTGCACTCATTGGAACTCGATTTGCTTTGATCTCTTCACTTGAACTCCTACATATTATCACATATGGCAGCTCTGAGAAGGTCCAAAATTTTGTCCTCCATGCGCACACGTTTCCAACTCGCCAGCCTTCATCTGCAGGTAGCACTTGGACGTGTTTCAACCGCTCGGCAACTCCCCATTTCTCAACGTTGTCTTGGCGCTTGGATTCTGTACAGCGATCTTGCACTCATTGGAACTCGATTTGCTTTGATCTCTTCACTTGAACTCCTACATATTATCACATATGGCAGCTCTGAGAAGGTCCAAAATTTTGTCCTCCATGCGCACACGTTTCCAACTCGCCAGCCTTCATCTTGGCTCGACCGCGGCCTATTTCTCTCCAAACCACCGCAGCGTCAAACACAACAAAACCGCCTTCGCTACATTCGGCTCCTCGGTTTCGCATTGAAACCTCCAGCTGTTGACTCACTCAATAACCATCCACATGCATTTCTTTCTCTCTTATTTTTGGTTAATAGTCGTCAGTTTAGGTTTTAGTCCGTTATATGGATTAATATTTTATTTTGTTAAGTATTTAGCCTTTTAGGTATAAAGTTTCATGTTTCTCTTAGGTATGACACTGTTTTTTTGTTTTTTAAATTGTGTCAAATTTTAATATTCTAAATTTGATATAATTTTTTCCAAAAAATTCATTGTTATCATATGGACTGTGGAAACATAAAACTTTTGATATGTTAAATTTGTTTAGTGGTATTTAGATATTTATATTTATGTGTTCACTTGTTTAATGTTTAAAATTTATATTTTATCTTTGTGATTATTTACCATTTGTGAATTTTAGTGTTTTCGTTTATTCTCGGTTATTAATATATAATAGTTTTATTATTGTTCCATGAATCGTTTATTAATTAGTTTGTGTCTAGTCGTATTATCATCGTTGTGTCATATAATAAGTCTTTTGTCATCTAGTTCTTAATGTTTATAATTTGTTAAAATTGGAATCTCTTCTATTTGTCATCTTTAGTCGAAAATGTTAAATAAGTCTATATTAAAAGTCAGATCCCAATAAATCTTATTCGATGCATTTCAATGTAAAATCTTCATTTGTTTGTATCAAGAAAATTTGACGTCCATTCTGTGAAGGGTTTAATTAGGTTTATATTTACACATGCGAACATTAAGGGGAGGAATGTTACGAATATTCTATATTAGTATTCATATTATTATTGTTGAGAGTTATGTAAATTGTTTGGGTTGTTTAAATAACTTAGATAAATAGGAGTGTGTAGAGATGTTAGGAAGGAGAATAAGAGAGTAGGAGAGATTTTTGAAAAATTGCAATAAGACCATCTTGTTGTTATTAGAAGTGCCAAAAACCTATATATGTAACTTGCCATATTCAATAAATGTTAAATTGTGATTGACTCCAATTTGTAGATTTACCCATTTGAGCTTTAGCTCTTCCTTGATGCAGATATTCTCCAATAGGAAGAATATTCTACATTGGAAGGTGGTCTCAGACATGAAGCAAGAAGAGTCTGAGAAGACTAACAACATTGATGAAGATATAACCCAAGCTAATGGAGCCAACGGTGAACAACAGTTTTCCCCGACTCAGCCTTAAAGTTTGATTTTTTGGACTGAGCTCATTCTCACCCACGTCATGGAAAACACCTGTTATGGAACCTAGGGTCAGGTCTCAACTCCCACCAGTTTATCCTAGGCCAGAACAAGTTCTCCATGTCAATGATTTTATTAAAATTACTGCTAGAGCCAAGGCTTCCCTTGAACCTGCTCTTAAGGGATTCAATCCTGCTCCTATTAATTTGAATATTCCAAATCTTGGCTATAAGGCTTCACCCACTATTGGTCTGTCTGCTTCCCCTACTGTTCGTCTGTCTCAGTGTCATTACTCAGCTCTCACACTTTTTCCCATGGAATACAAAGCCTCATCGGGAAATTGTTTTTCATTTCCCCATGGGACCTTCTCGATGGCAGACTTTTGGCCAGGGCTAGGCTAATAATTTTCCTACTGATCAACATGCTCCTGTGGCCATGATTAAAATTGCCAACATTCTAGATAGTCTAAGTAAGAAACTTGAAGACAAGGGTGCACATAATCCATATATTGAGGAATGTCTCGACTCTTATCAGGCTCCTCCTTGTGGTGCAAAAGAAACAAGAGAGGATAGATACTATAAATACTTGCGTTGAGCAGGAGTATTATAATAGGCCAGTATGAGCACACCTTACAAACCATCAATCAACTGATGTTAACAGAGAACACCAAAAGAAGACTTGCAGACGTAATTCAGGAGCAGGCTGTCCATGGCCCACCTCTCAAGAGGGAAGCAACAAAAGGAGAAAGTTACATTGCAGCAACAAAATGAGGACATGCTTGGAGACTCCCCTTCAATTCCAACAACCCTGCTGAAGTCTACACAACTTGGATTGCATGCAATTGAAAAGAGGAGAGCACTCAGCCTATTTTTAATCATGACAGTCCGCACACTTAGATTAATTTTTGGAAAATTTCTATCCATTTTTTTAATCAGCGTCTCTCTTTTCTCTCTGATCATATCAATTTTAAAGATGCAGCAAATACTTATATTACTACAAATATTTTGAGTTGTGCATATCTCTGATGTAAATATAATCAGTAGAAATTCTGATTAGTAAGAATCATAAGGATAGGTATCTTTGATATAGGAGGCTTAACAACTACTTTTGCTGAGAAGAATCTAAGATCAACTCCCTGAAATATTCACCTTCTATCTCATGATCTTTCCCCCTTTCCTGCCTTTTGTCTTTTCAGGCAATGGTTGTCTGTAACTATTTTCAACTTCTCAATATATCTTTAATGTTTTACAAAATTATAATTTGTTTTTTGGTTTCAACAAGCTAATGTTTATTTTTCGGTTTCAAGTTTGTTTTAGATATGCACTTTCTGGTCGAGAGTGCAATAAGTGGATATTACTCCTCTAGGCACATCCAACAGATGGTCTCAAAAATGACATGTCGGGCCGTGACTGCATACTCTGCAACAACTGGAAAGGACCCAAAAAGGTACAACGTTGTAAATTGAATTCACCTGTGGGCTCTATTGTTCTTTAATTTGAGTTTGTTTTATATTATGTTGCTCAATGTGTGGAAACAACTGTTGGACTTTGTAGTTCTCTGCCAAAGGATGCTTGGTTTTCAGCAACTTCTCAGGAAGCAATCAATAAACTTCTGACCAGACAAGCCCAGGCTTCTTTTGGAGCAGAGGAACCAAGATTTGAAGAAAACCTTGATGACCTTGGTGGCCAAGAGCCTGAGGAACAGCTTGGTAGAGAAAATGAAAATATGATGGGGAATCTGATCTTGAACCAAGATCAGAAATATAAAAGATATGATCATGATAATATGCTTCACCAAGAACCTGATTTAATACCTCACGGTCCTACAAGTTTGACATCTGAAGATCCTTTGGAGTGAGCAGAATTTGCAGGAAGAAGTTTCAGTATTCAAAGATGGAAAATCTTTTGTAAACTGCAGTAAGTTTTGCTACCTTGTGAATGGTTTTTTGGAGGGGTTGTTTGTAAGGGAGAAATCAAAAAAGTTATGGAAAGGAAATAAAATCTATAATTTTTTGGATCTGGACATCATTTTCACAATTAATAAAAATCTGCTTTCATTTTTAAAAAATAAATGAAAAAAAGGGAAAAAAATCGTGTTCTAATGAAAGTTACTCAATTCAAAAATTAAGCATATCATTCTTAGTGTCGAGGATAAATACCCATTGGGCAGGAGCTCTTCATGTGCCGTTTGCCGCACATACCAGCATTATTATTTGCCAGCCTTATGCAGGCAGGATGCCTAACAATGACCTTGGTTATTCATACACAGCAGACAACTATGATATCTCCCTCTGGTAAGCATATGGGGAAGGCATATTATTTTACCCCAAGCTATGGTAAGCCCTCAGCCTTCCATTACATGCAATGGGGAAGGCATTTTTGATAAGTATAGGGACAGCTTATATTACACTAGAGGGCACGGGGATGATGCTTGGAGTGTGGTAAGATCTCAAAACAAGACAAATGCTTTCCTGCAGATGAGAGAAAAAGGATTTCAGAAGAATGAAACGTGCAGCCTGTGTAAAATAATAAATTGAGGGAAGAAAGAATGAAGTTGGTCATTGATCCAGTAGTCATCAGTGAGAAGACCCATTTATACTTAGAAAATGCCCTAACAGGGAAATGTTTTGGTAGGGCTATTGCAGAAAAAACCCTAAAGCAGTGGATGGATAGGGTTTGGAAGAAAACATTGGGGTACCTTTCAACTTTTTATCTGCGGGCTAATGGGTACATTTCTTTTCTTTTCATGAATAGGGTTGACGGAGACGGGATAAGTGCAGGATTGTGGCACTGGGAAAGATGTGTTCTCTATTTGAAACACTGGATCTCCTATTTTGACCCACTTAGGGAGAAGGAAAACAAGATGCCTCTGTGGGTAAAACAGCCTTACTTGCCCTTGGAATTCTGGCAGGAGGAGGTCTTTACGGCAGTTGGGGACAGATACGCAGATTCTTGGCGGTGGATGACAAAACACTCCGACTGGAAGGGACTTCATTGCTCATATGCTATGATTGTTGTGGAATTAGATGCGGGCAACTTTGAAGTTGGAAATGTCTTTCCGACAAGTCCAGGACCATCCCAATATGCCTTTCAGATGTGGAAAATGTAAAATATACACACCTTAAAAATTAATGCCCTGTAAAACAAGATGATGTAGCCCTCAGTGACATGTTCTTGATGTTAAATCATGCAGGCAATGGGAGAAGCACCCTCAGGCCCTCTTGGGAGACACCTCTTCCCTTCAAAAATAAACTGGAAGCCCAGAGAAAGAATGCTACTTATCTATTTCGGGAAGCTACTAGTGCAGATGAGCATCTCAAGAAGGGCTTGGAAAGAACTAGGAAGAATGCAAGTGAGGAGAGAGCTAGAAGTCTGTCCAACTCAAAGGATATTAGAGGTGTGAAGTAGAGCTTAGAACTGGTGACTGCGACTAACCAACACAAGAGGGAAGGAGATAATAGAAGAATTCTACTGCTGTCCACCAAACACAATGCAGCCTGTGTCTTCTGGGAGGAATGAGGAACCTAAATATGATTTGATGATAAAGGAGGAAAACAGGCCTTGGGAGGAGACTCTTTCGGTGCCTTTATCCATCAGAGTCAACAGCACGGCCACAGAAGATAGATGAGAACAGGGGCCTATGAAGGAACTAAATCCTAAGAACTGAGTACTAAAAAAGAAAGGTAGGATTGGTCCTACAAATGAGATCCCAGGGGATAACTCTTATACAGATCAATCCAGCATGGGTGAGGGGCTAATCAATGTGTGACACACAGACGGTATCAGCTAAGATCAGGAAACAGAAATCTGGAGGATTGGAACTAGACCCTCACGGTAGGTCAGTAAAGTCCAGCCAGGGAAGAAAATCAAACATTCAATTAGCAAAAGAGCAAGCTGATGTAGAAGTCCACTTGGGAAGAAGAGAACCATCACTGAGGCCCTTACAGCTGGGTTGGCCTCACAAAAAAGGCAAACACGATATGTCTTTCTATCAACATTCAGGGCTTGGGAGCACCCAGAAGAATCACTCCCTTAAGAGGTTAGTCCAGAAGTACAAACCAGATATTTTATTTAATCAGGAGACCATAATGCAAGAAGAAGTTGTGTTAAGTTTTTTATAGAATTTTGTAAAATCCAATGCTAGAGGGAAGTCAGGAGGCCTAGCAACTGGATGGAACTCTCTTTGTAGACTTAGGAATCATGTCATCATGGATTCTAATATTATTTGCTCTCTCAAGATTCAGGAACTAAACAAGGAAGTAAACTTTGTTAACTGTTATGGGCCCTGCCATAATCGGAGAGATCGTTGGCAAAATTTGTTTGATGATGACTCTTTCCCTTCTCAAAATGTGGTTTGTGGAGGTAGGGGGGGAATCTGAACTTGGTACTAAAAAGCTGAGAAGTTTGGGGTGGAGGGAGAAATGATGTGCCGGCAGGCTTTTTTCGCACCTTTTTGAAGTATAAGGTTTGGTTGATGTGGAACCGGTTGATTTGAAGCCCACATGGAAGAACAAAAGATCAGGAGTAGTGACCTTGGAAAAAAAAGGTTGGACCGGTTCATTGTTTCTGATGGCATGCTGACAGAGACAGGCAGTTTCAGGTCATGGATGGGAGTAGACGGAACTTTAGACCATTATCCCATTATTCTCCAATTACAATCTGATATACAAAACCCCCCTACCCCCATTAAATCTTGTGCTTTTTGGCTGAAGAATAAGGAGCA
The DNA here is from genome assembly GCA_037957365.1 of Torreya grandis. Classification (NCBI taxonomy): domain Eukaryota; kingdom Viridiplantae; phylum Streptophyta; class Pinopsida; order Cupressales; family Taxaceae; genus Torreya; species Torreya grandis. The sequence goes on along the minus strand of JARHVA010001864.1, from coordinate 315,669 downwards.
TAGAACAATGGTTAAAAAAGAATGGAAGTCATTTCACACCAGGCTCAGAAGAGTTTGCAATGAAAGCTTTCCAAGTGAATTTGCTTAATAAAAAAAAAATGACTAAGGCGTGGGTCTACAAACAAAATGTGCAACAGCAGCTAAACTTGAAGAAACTGAGACTAAAATGGAAAAGTTTAGTGAAAAAATGAGGCAGGGAATGATAACCTCAGAGTTAAGTCAGGAATTGGAGAGGATAGAAGGTGAATGCTCTCGACTATTGGCTTGGGAGGAAGCACTTTGGAGACAAAAGAGCAGGGCTACACGGTTAAGAGAGGGTGATGAGAATGTGAAATATTTCCATGGGCATGCCCAAGCAAGGAAGACTCAGAATACAATATGGGGAACAAAAGATGCAAATGGTTTTGATCATTCAGGCTTTGAAGAAATTGCTCAGGTGGCCTTCAGTGGGATTTATGCAAATCCGAACAGGCAAATATTGGGGACATAATGAGCATCCTTTCAAATTTTAATGGGCAGGTGGACCAAGCGGAGAATGAGGTTATTATGGGCCCTGTAGATGAAGAGAAGCTGAAGGCTGTTTTGACATCCTTTCAGCAAGATAAGGAGCCAGGGCCAGTCGGAAGGCCAACTGAGTTCTTCTAGAGTTTCTTCGAGGTGCTAGGGCTCAGGGCAGGATCTGCTTGGGGTGGTTGAGGAAACTAGAAGCAATGGGAGAATGTTAGCCTGGTTCCACTCGAATTCTATTGCAAACATTCCTAAGATTGATGACCCTGAAATTTTGATGTTTTCAGGCCAATATCTTTATGAAACTGAATCTACAAGATTGAACCCAATATTATAGCCAGAACAATCAAACCTGAACTATCAAGTGTTATAGACACAGCAGTTTGGTTTCTTACGAGGGAGAATGATCTTTGATGCATTGGGGGTGGCAAAAGAGGCCCTCCATGTTATAAAAAAGAATCGATTGCCCTCTTTCTTCAAAAAAACTAAATCTTTCTAAAGGCATATGACCTGAAGCCCGAGTACACTTCTTCGAACTCTAAAATCAGAATGGAAACTTAAGGTGTTAAAAAGTTTCCAGGGACCGGGTTTAACCCTTGATGTTCATGGATGACATTTTACTCCTACAGAATGGTTCTATGTAGAAGCTAGGGCTATGGGAAAAACACTAAAGACGTTTTGTTGGGGTACCGATATGGAGATAAACCTTCATAAATCATTTAATCCAATCGATGGGGAAATTTGGTGGACAACATTTTAAATGAGAATCTAAGTGTGTTTTATACACGTGCAGAAATTATATGAGATAATGTATAGAGAATCAAGAGAAAAACACAATAGAAGTAGAATATAAAATCTTATAATCCGTACATGTCATACTCTTGAAAAAGGTGTATGGTGGTTGTTTAACCTTAAAATTGGGGGGATTATCCTATTCTTTTAGTAAATGGGTTAAGAATATAGAAATGACAATAAACAACGATGATAATTAGAAATACAGTAGGTCAATTAGGTGTTAAACTCATATATAAATATACACCGAGTTTAATTATGTTGAATATACACTAAATATGGAAAATATAACTAAGCTATGCATGGAAATGACAAGGAAGTAATATACTTAGTTGATTATGATATTAACACAGTGTTAGATCTGGAATAGGTAGGAAACAGGGTGGAAGATAATTCTGGAACAGTTCTCAGATTTTGGATCTAAGACTTCTGACATTTTGGACGCTAACGTTAGCCAGGAATAATTATGTCGACGTTATTCACTGTATTCGAAGTTTCATGTACATAATACATATCGAAAAATGATGTGACCACTTGGATGCTCTAGGTTTGTTTTTACCTTCGCTATGGTGCATTTAGATTTAGGTCATGGATTGTCACTCATAAATTTATGAAACCCTAGTTCTTTATCTTCATAGTGACCTTGGGGGAAAATGGGTTAGTGGTGGAAAATGATGCGACCACTTGGATGCTTCTAGGTTTGTCTTCACCTTCACTTCGGTGCATTTGGATTTGGATCATAGATTGTCACTCTTTATGAATTTTTGAAACCCTAGTTCTTTATCTTCATAGTGACTTTGGGGCAAAATGGGTTAATAGGCATAAGATATCGAGCTGACCCCAAAGGCCCCACTGTCGATGCTACCTACATGATCAATACTTCAGAGGATGACCTTAGCTCGTGTAGTTCTTTCCTATGTGTTGGCTTGTGTGTGAATCATATAATATTGTGCAAAGCAAGTATAATAATGACTTGTAACTTGGCAAATCGGATTCTTGCATTGCTCCTTTAGTACTTTAAACCTATAGATGTATTGTACTTATGACTGGTATGGAAATAGAAAAGTTATGTTCAATTGAATGCTTGATAGAGTGTTTTTGATAAGTTGTCTTGGTCTCTTTGGTCTTTTTCTAGGTATTCTCCAGGTAAGGAATGAGTGAGGGTTGATCTTGTATTTATATCAATCCCTTTAGAGAAATAACTCGCATTAAAGCATTTAAGCCAACTATTAAGAGATGTTTCATTTGCAAATTAGAGGATTTTAGGGCACTAGACACTTACGTTAGATCAGAGCACTAACGTTGACGCTAGTGTTTGTCTCGGACGTTAGTGTCAAGGAAGCAGGAAAGTAGATACATGTTCATAACTTGTAAGAGTGGAAAATAAGTACATTTAAAACATTATGTGCAAGATAGAAAGCATGGGTCATCAACATAAGACCAATCAGACTAAGAGGTATAGACCAAGGGGCACAAGATAGAGCAGATGCGAGACTTGCATAACCGACAGGGATATCCAAGGTTTGAATTTGTCAAGTGTACAAGATTAAGGTGCTATATAATGTACAAATATCTACATTTGCCCCCCTTTAATTTAATAATGGAATTGTTAGTTTAAAGGAAATGAATGCATACTTGGGTGTGTATAACACACATTGTCTTTGTGTGTGCCCAACTTGAGTGTTTTGTTGGTCACTGACTTGCAACCAAAAATATGTTACAATATATAATCAATGCATATACTCTGAGTTGAAAGTACTTGAAATAGATTGAAATTGAAATAGCAAGATTAATGAGTACTCATATGTGTCAATGTAACCGCCTTGCCTATTAACAAGTTGATTTGAAAAAGATGTATCATTGTAAGAATCTGAAACTGAGATTATGACAGATATAGATAAATCTTGAAAGTGCATATATCCAAGGAGATAGAGAGATAGAGAAAGAGAGATTGAAAGGCCCATGCAACCAATCTTGGAGCAAAAGTGAGTTGTCATCTGATAATTGAAATTAGCTCAACTGTGCAACCCAATGATACTTATACCTTGGTGACGTTGGATGATACAATCAAGTCCAACCTGAAAACTTGGCAAGATTGAGTGATGCGATCACCTCAACCATATCAAAAAATGAACCAACTACTGCAATAGATTGGCTCAATAAAGTCCATAAAAGTTTGCGGAGTATCAATACAAAAAAACATGTGATGTGATAATAGTCTATAAAAGAGTTTTGGAATATGAAACTAATTTATATTTTACAATATTATGTGCACATTGCATAGTATATGCACCTTAGATATGTCTCATACTAAAATTGTCTCTAACAATGGTACCAATGTATAGAATTATGTCACAACTGTGAATTTGAATCATACAATTGTGTGTTTTGGCCAATTCAAAAAATTGTGTAAGTGTGAATAACATGCTTCCAAAGCATGCCCTCATTATAATATAGAGATGGTGAATACTGAATACGTGTGGAGAACATACTTCCAAAGCATGCCCCCATTGACTCTGAAAATTGTGAATTTGTGGAAGCCATGCCCATATGACATGCCCCCACTGAATCTGAAATTTGTGAATGCGTGGAAGCCATGCTTATATGACATGCCCCCACTAAATCTGAAAACTGATATAAGTATCATATATTGAATGAGTGTGGAGAACATGCTTCTAAAGCATGCCCCTACTAAATCTGGAAAATGTGTCAAGTGTAGAGAACATGCCTCTATGACATGCCCCCACTAATATGCCCCCCCTTTAAGTTGAGAGAAAGATAGGAATTGGTAGTTACCTCACCTCAAAAGGCTAAGATAATTGTATAATCTGCTAAGGTAACCATGTAGCATATAGAAGAAACACGTCTAGGTAAATATAACATTGAAGCTTATAGAGCCAACGTGATCATATGAAGGCCTAAGATGCTTGATAAAGATCCTGACAACGTTTAGATAGTAACAATACAAACTCAACAAGGAAATAAATATACACACAAAAACACTCAAAAACAAGTCAAAAGGTAATGGTCTAAGGACACTGCAAACAAGGGGCATGTTCAAATGTCACATGATCGAAGGGACATGATTTAGTCAAATGTCCACAAAAATAATGATGAAATATTCAAATGTCCATATAATAAACAATGCCATATGCAAATGTCAATGAAAGCATACATAAGCACATGGGCCACAAACAAAGGAACACATTCAATGTTCAAATAAGACATACAATAGTAAGGCAAGACACTCAAGGAAGTGCATAAACTAAAAACATAAGCAATCAACATAAACATGTTATAGTAGCCCACGGATCAAGTGTGTTAAGGAAAAAATGTCAAGTGTATAGCATATCAAGTACCTTGTGTAAGATATAATCATGGATAAAAACATGTGTAAGTACATATATAAGCTCAAACATGATAATGTAGAGTGATCATCAAATCATATAACATGTGTGTATCATGATTAAAGAAGCAGATGCCCCTAATGTTTGCATGATATGAGTAGAAGGAAGACTCAACATCCAAAATAGGCATAGATTATGCATTTGTGTATGCATGTATCACACTCAAGTAGAAGTGTGCCATGTGTGTATGTAGAAGTAACTAAGTACGCCATCTATTATCATGGAACTAACACATAGATGCCAAGGAAGTAATAAAACATGTAGGTGCCAAAAATATTTTTGAAATTTTAAATATTTTTTATTTATTTTTTTTATTTTTTGAATGTTTGAGAATGAAAGAATCATCATATGATGCCATCCAATTGATGGTCATAGATATCTTCCCACTGTGAACCTAGTGTAATAATCGTGTGATGTTGAGGAGCAAATATAGGTTCAATATCTATCACAATAGTATCAATGATGCTTTGTGTACGTAAAATATAACTCAATGGTTGTGAAGCAGTAGGAGTAATAAGAGTAGGGGCTCATGGAACCCATCATTGAGTGTTATGTGGTTTCTTTGGAATAACAATAATATTAACATTTGTAGGTGCTCTAGATATCTGAATATGATGCATAGTAGATGGCGATTTCGTGGAATCCATTGTACATCTCTGATGTAATGGTCTCTCGAGTATTGAATGCCTATTAAAAGGGATTGCATGTTACTTATCCTTTTGTGGTGATTGAGCCTTAGTAGTCTTGGTAATTAAATGTTTGGGTATAAGTTTTTCTTGTCCAAAAAGATGCTCATATGGAATTGCAGAAACTATAACTATCCGATTGGCATGAATGCATTTAATACACCCATGCATTGTAAAAGTTATTGCTCGAAATGTATGGATCTAAGGTCTTCCCAATAACACAACAAAGATTCTCTTGGAAGGTATGACTTAAAAGGTAGTAATCATATGGGTGTGACCGACCTATAAAGGTAAGTTGATCTCGCCAAGAACCTTCTTGGAGGTCCTGTCAAATGTTTCAATTGATCTAGTAGAAGTGTGTAAATCATTATGAGTATAACCCAAGTGTGTCAGTAATGCAATGATGCAAACATTATCGTTTGCATCATTATCAATCATAACACTGCATACATGGTGTTTATCAAGGTATGCTCGAATAAATAAAAAATGAAGATCAGAGTCATCATCCTTAATCTCACTGTCATCGAAAGTAATAGAGCATCTCAAAACTATAAGAGGTATATGTCATGTGTAAGTACCAATAATCTCATCCAGTGGGTGTCCATAATGTAGTGGAGGATGTGCGTTATATGCCATTTGCACTTCTAGTTCCTACTTAGAATGGTCTTGTAAATGATTGTTAAATATTTTCTATTTATGGTGATCACCAGGTTGTGAACCTTATTCCTTTGGAAGATCCTCAAATATAAGCTTTTGGTCATTGATAAGATCTTGGATCTTGTGCTTCAAGGTAAAATATCTGCATGTAGAATGCCTTGGGCCTTAATGATAATCACAATAAACATTCACATTATATACTTTGGTTATAGGTCGATTCATATCAACTTCAATAGGATGAGGGAGAGATATAAGTTGGCACTCTAGTAACCACGGGAGTAATAATGATAAAGACTTAGGTAAACATGTAAATTGTCTCTTGGGTGCATTGGATAAGACAAGTTGATTAGTTTGTTGTGAAACTGTGTTAACCATGGTGGTTGTTTCATTTTTAAGCTCAGGAGGTTTTACTTTATAATTTGGTACTAGATGTAGATACAATTGGTGTGTTTGCTATATACTTGAGTTTATTCAATGACATAATCTTCATTTCACAATCGCGTACAACATGGCATAAGTCATCAAAATATTTGAACTTCTTAAAAACAATGGATTCATGTAACGAAGCAAACAAACTTTACTTGAATATGTCTTACAACTCCTCTGCCATAAGATTGATCATTTTAGCTAGCATTGTCTTACATCTCAAAACATATTCATTAATAGATTCATTAGTTCCTTATTTGATTTTGGTAATTTGATCTTAGGAAATCTTTTTAGAAATATTAATGGAAAAGTGTGCTAAAAATTGGTATGCAAGAGGTTTGAATTCTTTCACAGATTGGAGAAGTAAATCATAGAACCACCTCAAAGCATAGTCCTTGAGGCTTCTTGGAAATAATGTGGTTAAAAGTTTATTATTAGAGGCATAATCAAGACATGTCGCATAAAAGGTTTAAATATGTTGTTTAGGATCACCCTTGCCATCATAAAATGTAAACTTAGGGGTGACAAATCTAGTTGGAAAAGGTTGCAAAGAGATCTCAAGTGCAAGAGGGTTATGCAACACATCTTGCAAATCTATAGCATGAGGAGATTTTAAAGTTTTTTATTCAAGGTTTGTAACCTTGTCCTCCAAGGTCTTTATAACTTGAAAGACTGTTTGAACGGTAGACACAATGGGATTTAGATTAGCAATTTGAGTAGTCACAAAAGAGGATGAAAACATGTTTTGAGTAGTAATAGATATTGAAACTGGTATTTGTGTTGAAAAAATTGGTAATTCCATGACAGATGTATCAATAGTAGTTTCATGAAATAAAAGTTTAAACACATAGCATGTGCCCCCACTAGATGTGTTAGTTTGTAATGTGTTCAAGGGGAGGGATGTTTCCACTATAGTTTTGAAACTTTTTGCTTCGAGTATAGATTTTAGGATCTCATCAAGATATTTAGGGTTTTGTTAAATACGCTCATGAAACAATACAATTGATTGCACTTGATCTTTGTCTATTTGATCATTTTCATTTGTTTCATGGTTTTCATTGTCAAAATCTTCTTCTATGATAACCCTATTAGTATGTTTTTCATTGCCAACATGGACATCATCATAATCCAAAGTATGAGATCCCTCTTTGGTTTGAGACATCTCAGATGGTGGGAGGAGAAGTTCAATATGTTCAATAGGTACACCTCCCAATCTAGGGCTACGCCTAAGTTGCATGCAAAATAGTAGTAGGAAATTAAAAAGTACAACAATTTGAAACCCTAGCTGGTTTCAAACACTTAAAATCAGAAAAAAAATTGCATTCAAAGGAATCGGGTTCACCAAATGTTTAACCCTAAAATTAGATAAGGGGGATTATCTTATCTTTTTGGTATAAAGGTTAAGAATATAGAAATGACAATTCACGAGGATGATAATCAGATCTATAGTAGTCCAATTAGTTGTTAAACTTAGATATAAGCATACATTAAATTTATTATGTTGAGTATATTCTAAATATAGAAAGTACAATTAAGCTATGCATTGAAATGACAAGGAAGTAATATACTTAGTTGGTTTTGATGCTAACACAGTGTAGGATCTGGAACAAGTAGGAAACATGTTGGAAGATGGTTCTGAAATAGTCGTCAGATTTTGGATTTGATGTTTTTGGTACTCTGGACACTAACATCAATCTAGGACAGTTGCATCGATGTTATTGTTTGAGTTCGACACAAGTGTCTTGTATGGAATACATGTTGGAAAAGGATGTGACCACCTGGATGTTTTTGGGTTTGTCTTCACCTTCACTCTGGTGCATTAAGATCTAGGTTATGGAATGCCATCCCTCATGAATTTATGAAACCCTAATTTTTCATCTTCGTAGTGACCTTAGAGGAAAATGGGTTAATGGACACATGATTTCAAGCTAACCCCAAAGACCCCATTGTAAGTGGGCATTGCCTACATAGCCAATACTCCAGAAGAGGGCCTTCATGTAGTTATTTCTTACATGTTGGCTTGTGTGTGAATCATACAATATTATGCAAAGCAAGTACAATAGTGATCTAGCTTGTAACTTGGAAAATTAGGCTCTTGAGATACTCTTTTAGTACTTTAGACCTGTAAATGTGTTGTACCTATGACTAATACAGAATTATAGAAGCTTTGTTCAATTGAATGCTTAATAGAGTGTTTTTGATAAGTTGCATTGGCCTCTTTAGTATTTTGCTAGGTGTTCCTCAAGTGAAAAATGAATGAGGGTTGATCTTGTATTTATATCAATTCATTTGGAATAATAACTTGCATTAAAGCGCATAGGCTGACCATTAAGATACATTTCATTTGTAAATTAGATGACTTTACGGCACTTGACATTTGCGTTAGGTCAGTTCATTAACATTGATGTTAGTGTATGTCCTAGACGTTAGTGTCAAGAGAGTTAGAAAGTAGGTATGTCCCAGATGCTAACAAATGCTCTAGCATAACTGAGCCCCAAAAGTGGCCCTTAGCATGGCACATGGGTTTAATTCCCAAAGTATGGAGGTTGGAGGTTGTCAGTATCTAGTAATACCTTGCAGTATGAGTTGACCTTAGAGATGTAGCATGGATAAGTGTAGGACCTCTCAAAGCCTTTGGTGGATACCACATAAGGCATGCATGCACCACACCTAATATGCACATATTGCACTACACCACTATAATAGTGTGTGCAACATTTGTTAGGGATGGATTGATGATCTTAGATGTACCACAAACTTTTGGAGGTTGTTCTAGGGTACTGCAGACTGTTGAAGAGGAACCAAAATAGCCATAAGCTATGAAAATGCGCTTGGTGATATCATTGAAACTATTTTTGGGAGATACTCCCAGATTAGTCACCCCACCTTGTACAGCAATAGTCTTGATTGTGTTAGATTCACAAAACAAGTGTGGAAACCTGGATTCTAGTTGAATTTGTGTGAGCTGTTTCACTTTTTATGGGAGTTTCCATGCTTTGACAATTTTGTACATTAGCATAGAACACTTATTTGTATACATAGTTTCCAAATTTTGATGTCTTGATCGATTGAGGTTGTGTGTCAGTAGGAGGTGAAATTATGAATGTTGAATATGCATAGTTGTATTAGGAGTCTGCACGACAAGATAGAGCATGGAATCACTTCAAGAATATGATATGTCTTACTACCCACTAATACAACTACACTTTGAGGAGTGATGTTGTACACACACTAATGACTATGCATGTATGAATTCATAAGGAGTACATCAGAAACATCAATTGACGCTACATCAAAAACTCTTCTTTGAAGGGATAAATAACATATGAGAAATGACATTAAAGAGGGGTGTGTTTTCATTTGTTGTTACAAAAACTAAACCATCCCAATTTGTAAGACTATGAATGAGGCATGGTTGCTTCAGAGATGAAGTTCTTCATGCTACCACCATTGATAAAAAAATTACAGTGGCTACCCTGGTACCTACATCTAAAAATGGAATAGGCATTATGCTTCAACATATTGCACTATTGGTGTTGCTTGTGTGGTGGATACTACAACATTTGGATATTTATCAATGATTCCATTAGAGGGCTTGACATTATAATCCTTTGTTTCTATCCATGTAAGCAAACTTTTTAGAGTGTGGCACTTTGTGTATGAGAGGTGGTTGTTGTTGTGCTTGTCACACCCTTTACTTATCTTAGACTTGTGGCTTTCTATCTAAAGAAAGCAATTTCTTTGTTGTATACCATGTGTCCCGCTTGCCCTTCATCTTGAACTCCTCTTCAATGGTTGATGCATAGCGATAGGCTTCTCCCATTATTTTCACCTTCACTAGCTTCAATTTGGACTATATGGATGGTCGTAGGCTGTTGGCTTCTTCCATTGTCTTCACCTTTGCTAGCTTTAGTTTACATTGTATAGATGGTCGTAGGCCATTGTAGTACTTGAAGACACTATTACTCTAACTCAAAAGGAGTTGAGTCTTGCATACAGGTCATGGAAGGCATCAATGTAGGCTTGGACTAATTGGTCATGTCCTTTTGGAAGTTTTTGCCACTGAATATAACGATCCGCATAAACATCTTTAGGATAGTTTTCATCTTTGAAGGCTTCTAGGAATTTATCCTAGTTTGGGGTCATATCCAGCTTATGTTGGGTCTTTCACCCACAAAGAAAGGGCTTGCCACCACTTTTTGACTGGTGAAGAAACTTTAAGAAGTGCAATCTTAATTTTCTCTTCATCAAAAAATTCATTCATAGAGAAGTATGACTCAAGTGATATAACCAACTATTTATTTCACATTTATTTTCCCCTCAAACATAATAATCTCTAGATTTACTTGAAACCTTGTGGTGATTCAACCACCAAAAGCTTTTTTAATTTGTGAGTCAATGGAACCACTCTTTCAAGGGCTTCAAAATTGGTTGAATATAAATGTCTTTTGATCTTGAAGTGCTTTTGCAATTCTATCATTGATCATCACTTGAATTTCATCTTGTGGGTTACTATCTCTTGCCATATGAACTTGTTTGAAATGACATGTCATGGAGTTTGATAATCTGACCTCGTTTGATGGGACATGCACTACCAAGAAGAACCTCTATGATACCATTAATATAGGGCTTAAGAGGAACCCAAGAGACAACACCCTAAATGAGAATCAAATGTGTTGTGTGCATGCGTGGAAGTTATATGAGATAATGTTCAAAGAATCAAGAGAGAGACAATAACACTAAAACAAAAATATATATTTTATGTGTTTTATACATGGTATACTCTTGATAAGGATGTATTGTTGTCAATCATCTACTTTAATTGCTCACTAAAAATATAAATGTGTAAACACATATTACGACGCTGTGAAGGCATGAGTGATTTTTATGGAAGTTGAATTTCTTGGGGATTCCATGTGACTCTTCATTTTTCAATGGTTATGTGGCTTAACTGACAGATTTGTGACATGTTGATAAATGTTCTTACATGACGTGAGCCTTTTAAGTGCCACCTGGCATGGCATAAGAGTTTAATGCTCAAAGAATGGACATTATAGGTTATCGACACTTAAAAATACCTTGTGGTGTGAGTTGGTCTTGGTAGTGTGGCATGGAGGTGTGTACGACCCTACCAAAGCCTCTGGTGGATATTGCATAAGGTTTGACACACATATGGGTGCTGCTACTTTGGATCTATATAGATTGCTTGCACCACTATATAAGTGTGTGCAGTATTTGATGGCGATGGATTGATGATCTTGGAGGCACTGTAAACCTTTAGAGGTTGTTCTTGGGTACAACAAACCATTGTAGAGGAACCAAAATAGTTATATATTATGATAATGGGATTGGCGGTATCACTTGAACTAGTTTTTGAAGATCCTCCTAGATCGTCTACTCTTGTTTGCCATAGAATAAATGATACTCAACTTTAGAGTATAAAAACAATCTTGCCTTTCCACACAAAATTGTTAGATGAAAGCATGATTTAGTTAGGATTTCATTTAAAATCTAATTACTACTTAATTAAGGATTAGTTTTAGATATTTGAGAGAGTGGAGAAGGGATTGTTGCATGGTGTAATTGATGGTTGTCCATGGGGGGAAGGTTGACTCTTATTAAATCTATAATTGAAGCAATACCAGTTTATTAGATGTCATTGCCCCTCATTCCCAAATGAATTTTGAACAAAATCAGGAGAAAGTGTTTTAGATACCTATTGTTGGGAAGGAAGGAAATATCCAAAATTCATCTTGTAAGGTGGCAAATATTTACAAACCCTGAGTGATCGGGGGTTTGAGGCTAAAGAATTTATATCCCTTCTCTTTGGATTTGGTGGCCAAAAGTGTATGGTGAATGCTTGAAATATATAAGTTGTGTAGAATGTGATGAAATCAAAATATTAACACCCATTAGGCACAGAAGAATGGATCAAGATTCCAAATAAGAAGGTCAGTGGGAGCTCTAACATTTGGAAATTAATGATAGATTCTTATTATATCAATGGGGAGAACTTGGAATGGTTGATAGGTGATGGACAAAGGGTAAGGATAGACTTTGATTCTTGGATAGTGGGGTTAGATACACCTAAAATCTCAAGGGTGTGATTAATCGTCAACACATTAAGGGCATTCATTATCCATTTTATGCATATGACAAGAATATACCAGGTTTATGGTGTTTGGGATGGAGGTCTATAAATCATTTGGACTTCATTGATGATTGGGGTGAAGAATGGGTAAGATACAGGGCTGCACTCATTAAATCTTCAATCAAATCGAGGGATACTCAAGATGCCATTGTATGGAGCCCAAAAAAAGTTGGAGGAACTTATGAGGTTAATATAGGATACAAGGTAGCCATCCCAAATACTAAGAGACATAAGCATTAGGGTTGGCATTTTTTATGGAAGCTAAAATCTCCACTAAAGTCAAGGGTTTTCCTAGGGTTATGCTTATAAAATAAAATCATTACCTAGGATAATTTATAAAAAAGATCATGGAATGGTCCGAACACGTGTCTACATTGCAAAGAGCGCAAGGAGACTGTCTCTTATATCTTACTTAGCTGCCACTTCATGAGATAGGTCTGCTCTGTTGTCAAAAAACTTATTGAAGGGAAGGGAAGATGGGAGGGAACATTATAGGAAAAGGACCTTACACATTAGATGGAGGATGGTGAGACTAGGAATGATCACCAATTATACTCTGTTTGTTATATGGGCTATCTGGCTTGTTAGGAATACATCCACTTTTTAGGACAAGTTTTTTTCTCTAGAGATGGTCTTCGACAAGATATAAGGGGTGTAAAGAGATTTCAGAGAATTTTATAAGAATATAAAACACAGGGTTGTGCATGAACTTGAGATAGATAAGACAAAAGAACTTGGGTTCTTTGATGGAGCTTCATAAGGAAACCCTAAATTGAGTGGAAAATATTAAAGTAAAATATATTGATTGAATTATTTGCATTACTTTTCCATCAAAGAGATGAAGTTATTTTATAGATGCAACATACTATACTTAGTTCCTCCTATCTAGAAAGCTCACTTATAATTTACAATGTATATTATTCTAGTGTTTAACACCCCAACTAATCAACCTAGAAACTAGCATAAGTATTTTCACCAATTACAACTTTTTTAAAAATATACTATGATCTAATTAATTATTCTAACATAACCCCCCCTTAATTCATACTAGTATTAAAAGTACAAGAGAATTTTTTTGAATGTATCAAACTTTTCATGTACAAATGACTTGGTGAAGACATCTACACATTGATTTTGTGTGGGGCAAAACTTGAGATGAATATTGCGTTGTTGAACATGCTTGCATATGGAATGGACTTGAACCTTGATGTGCTTTATGTGATTGTTACATCCCAATTTATTGCTAAGCAAATTAATCTTGTGTGATTGCATTATGGATAATGAATGAAGATTTAGTGTAGAATGTTATTATGTGGTTATGTCATTCTATCCATAATTATAAATGTTTTGTGAGAACACAAATTTGCATGAATAATTCTCTGGAACTACCTATGTAGACTGAGTTATGAACTAAACCTAGACATTGTTTGGAATGTCTAGTCGATTGCTTAATAGAAGATCGAATGCATAGACAAAATTAGTGGCTAATTATTTTTAAATCATTATAGCAATAGTTATGCTTTAAAAGCTTTTGGAAGATAAAATTAATTGATTTAATTATTATCATTTTGGAATTTGAAAAATAATAATATGAAATAAAATAAATAAAAATAATTAGGAAATAAATAAAAAAAGCAAAGTAAGCTTTAAAAAAAAGAGAAAACACAAAAAGGAAAAAAAAAGAAAGGCAAGCTTTAATGGAGAAGGCCGAACTTTAAAACAAGGAAGCAATCTTTAAAGAGATATTCATTTAAGGAAGGAGGAAAAAAAAAGGAAAGGAGGAAGCACAACACACAATAGAAGAAGAAATTAGGGGGAGTGAAGAGGAGAAGGCAATGCTGAAAGCAAAGGGAGGAAGTTTCATTGATCATACTACTCAGCTTGGACGTAAATACTAGGGAGGTGGCACCTTTATTTTCTTATGTAAATTCACTTAACATTTATATATGAAAAGTAGGTGGCATCTAGACTGAATATTAATATTTATGGTTATGAAAATATAGTGATCTGATAAATATATCAACGAATTAGCAATCTATAAATATATAACAATGAATTGGAAATGTTATAAATATAGAACAACAATTTGATAAATATATAACATGCAATGATCTATAAATATAATTTCATAGAATACGTCATTAGATATTGGCAATCTATGTTTTTTGGGATCTCCTATAACCAACTATTTGTGTATATGAAACTATACAAGAATATAACTAGAGGTATTCTCATAGAATTATAATAATCATATATATGTATAACGATATGCAAATTGTGATTCAATAAATAATATATAGTGATATCAAGTAATTATGGTAATTTAGAACTATGATATGGGGTGATTTGTATATATATATATGTCTCAATTTGTGTAGTAATATATTATGGTTGGTTTGTGATTTATATATATTATAGATCTGTAGCATATATACCAAACACAGATTGCAAGTTAATTATAGCTTGTATGTGGTGATATGTGTATATATACCAAACTAGGTATATATGGTGGTTTTAATAGAGTTATAATAACATGTATTTATAAAATAAGGAGATTATGTTAGTAATCGTATTACTTATAATAGTGATATAATTATGCAATGAACTACATTGAATTTATACAATGAACTATATTATATATATACAACAAACTACATTGAATATATGCAACGAACTAAAAAAGATATATTATGCACAACAAACTTGAATAATATGAAAGGTGCACCACTTTGTAAGATCTAATTTGAGTATTGAAAAATACATATTTGCGTTTAAAGAATTACCTAGAATTATTATAATTAGCAGCATACATAACTACCTATTACAATATTGAATATAGAACTGCATTATACTATTGTGTATTTTATAATTGGCAGTATATAGAATTCATTGACATTCATTTAACCTGTGCATAATATAAATGCACCATTATTTGAACCATGATATACTATACAACAGTATATTTGTTGATATATATATATATATATATATATACACCTGAAGTATGGCGAAGTATAGGTGGAATTTAGTAACTTATATATATATATATATATATATATATATATATATATATATATAGTTTGGAGTATTTATGCAAGCATGTAGGTTATCATATAACTGATTATCAATGAACATATAATTGATAAACAAATTTATATCAATATTAATTTTCCATATATGTAACCTAGACCATAAGATCTACCTTAAGTTTACGGATCTTACTTTATCTGACCATTTGTAAATATATACTATTACTCCCATTTACTATTAATAGCAATAGTAATTTTCTAATCGCTAGAATGTGACTTATTATAAAACCATGAAACTGCACGAAAACTAACATGGGCATTAATAGAGTTTATGAGGAATTATAAGTGAATCGATATATATTGAACATTGATGTTATAAATAGTAAACTGGATGAAAAGGTATCGACTAAGAGAGTAAACTAAAAACCATATCAAGTGAGTATATATATTTAGTTATGGATTTTTAGGTACTGTGTGTAATTATACTCCAAATCGACTACATATAGGTATGAGTTCATTTGGTACAAGAACTAAATTAAATACTGTATTGAATGTACCCTCTCAACTTGATGTGCTGAATATAAAACTCTTCACTCATAAGTATACTTGTATGACTAAATAATTTAACTCACAATAAATTACTAAATATTGATCTAGTGGTTAGTGGTTGGTATATGCTATGATTATTTCATTAATGGTTAGTATATTTATGGACTATGTGTACCACAAATGATTAATATACTGTAGCATAAACCATAAATACTTATTGAGAATTATTGGTTTGTGTATTATATATTGTTCCATTGTAAACTTGTGTACAATATGTACCATGAGTATACTAATATGTACGAGGGCATATACATATATAACTTACACACACACACACACACACACACACACACACACACATTGAGATGCATGCCTATAAGTATGGATTTTGACCAGTATATTGTCACGAGTTTAGTGATTTGTATATATTTGATGAAACTTTTATGTATCATATAAGAGCAATTTATGTATTGATGAATACTTATATGTGAACCACAATACGAAAGACTATGTTGTCTTGTTAACTTATGTGTGGAGTTATATATGCTTTGAAAATATCAGGATGAAAATTTAGTTCGTTAGAGGTAAAAAACCATGAAGGAGAATTACATTATTGAATCCCTTATCTTATAAAGATCATCAATATATTTTTGTGAATAGAAAGTTATAATGATTTTGAAATCATATGGAGTTCTTGATTAAGAAATATAAATGATCGTTGATATATTATTTACATATAATTTGTGTGCTTATATACGATATATATTATGTTATACAAATACTCATATATAAGAAACATATACGTATATGGATTCTAGTATTCATATGAAAATATAACATATATATGTGTATTGAGTCATAAGTCTATACCTATAGTTAAATGGATGGTTAAAATAAATCATAAAGATTTTGAGGGATAAGAAAACATAACCATATGAATACAATCTCCTAGAAATGAAATAAATTTTTTTAGTGAAAGATTATGTTCATACGGGGTATAACTTGGTTTATGAGTTATTCAATTCTCTAAAAATGTTGTGAGTGGTTGTTGAGATTGAGTAATGTGTACTTGAAAATGATGGACTATGATGTTATTGTTTGTCATAGAAAGTACTATATTTGTATCTACTTATGGGAAATAGAATATGTAGTCTAATATATATTATACCTAATTGGTATAAATTGCACTTGTTTTCTTATTATTTATGTGATAAATAATATTATGGAGATTCGTTCATACGTTTGACGGACTAAATATATGCATTTTGACTATTCATGTGTTTAGCATGTTTCATGACTGCTAGAAAGAAGTAATCCATATGAATCTATTGGTTATATTTATGTTAACCAAATCTTGTATTGTTGGTATTGAGAAAGTAGTGAGACATACTTCACTAGCTTACTAGCATCATCAATGTCAGGTGAAGGTAATTCGATCAAGTGGCGTGTTTAAAATTGATTGATCTTAGAGATGAATAACTATTGAAAACTTTGATCAAAGTAATGTTAGTTAGACATTGTCATTTCATATGTATGATTTACATGTTTGTGCAATATCATGATAGAATGGATTTCTTTATGGTACGCTATATGTTCTTAAAAATCATACAACACACGGGTACTAGTTTGTCTCTCTGAATTATCACACCGTCACCATCTACTCATCCATGAAAGGAGGATCATTTCATGATAGAAAATTATGTGAATGATCTATGATTGGTGTGGAAAAGCACTCAGATGATGCTATCCTTCTATACAACAATACTTCTTTGGAGATGATACTTGAGATTGCCATAGATACTAGAGTTCGAAAAAATCATACTCCGTGGAGCTTTATATCTTGTACATTATATTGTATTTATTATTATTGAAACATTATACATGATGAGATGTAATTATTTACTTATTGTAGCATGAAATTAGTGACTACATGTTTATACCAACCATGACTATAATCTATAATTAGTTTCTATATTCAGTTATGTTGTGTTCATATGATGATAGTGATCAATGACGAATATATGTCACATGCTTATTTTATAGTTATCATTTTCAGAGTGTTTTATCTGGATCACTAATTAGATTCTTATGGTGTATTCTAATAAAAAAATGCATTGATTAAATTTTAGAAAAAATCATGTTATTCTAGGTAGATCCTAGTGGGGATGTTACAATGATCATGAAACACTAGATTAAAAACAAGTTGAAAAATACATTGATTGTCATAATACAAGATCATTTGTTGTTCATGTGGTACTTTCAATCATGAAAGTATGTGACATATCCATATTGCTTCACAGACAACTCTTATTACATGATATTTTGCCTCGATAAAAGATGGAAAAATAAAGTTTTGCTTCTTTCCACCTTATGAGATAGGACCAAATACTAGAAATAAAATAAATCCAAATGTGAATTTCATGTCATCAATTGAACCTACATGATCTACATTTTTATATCCCATCAAGAATAAATTATCATTAATCTTGTATTCTAGGCCATGCTCCAAAGTACCTCGAATATATCTCAATATTCACTTTGCTACTTTCCAGTGACTCACCTTTGGCTCTTGCATTAATATTGAAATATAACTGACAACATAATTGATATATAGGCTAGTTTAAGTGAAGTAAATGAGATTCCCAATCAACTGACAATAGAGAGTGACATCTCCTAGTGGTGATGGATATGAACAAGACAACTGAAGTCTTTTCTTTGTGGGTATTACAATAGGCTTACAACTCATCATGTGAAATTTCTTGAGCATTATGTTGGGATATTGATTTTGAGACATAAAGATGCAATGTCATTTTTTCCATACCTCCAAACCAAGATAGTAATGAAAAATCTTGAGTTTTGTCATGTCAAATGATTGCTTGAGATCATTATTTGTTGCATCAATCATTTTCAATGAGTTGCTAGTGATGACTATATCATCAACATATACTATTAGAATCATAACCTCCCCCTTGTTGCTTTATAGGTTTGGGTCATATGGAATTCTCTAGAATCCATGATGAATGAGGTACTCATCAATCTTGATGTGCCAAGCTCGAGGAAAATGTTTGAGATCATATAGAGACTTGATAAGTTTACAAACCTTTTGTTCCAGACCAAGTACGACAAAACCCTCTAGCTGGGTCATGTATACTTTCTCTTGTAAATCTCCATTAATGAAGACACTTTTTACATCCATCTGATGGAATTTTGATCCAAATTGTGCAACCATATCAAAGACCATTCTGATGGTCTTTATCTTGGTTGTGGGAGCAAAAGTATCCTCGTCATTAATGCCTTTTTTGTGCATAGCCCTTTACTACCGTTATTGCTTTGTATTTGTCAATGTTGTCATCTACTTTGTACTTGGTATTAGAGACCCACTTGCAACTGATAGGATTATTCCCTATTGGAATATCAATAAGATACCATGTATTGTCCTTCATCAATGACTAATACTCTGCATCAATGGCTGCTCTTCAAGGTTTTGACTTTTCAACTTCACAAGCTGAGGGTTCTAATGATTTTGGAACTATGCTCATAAGGGCCAAATTCACCTCTTCACGAGCCATACTACAAGTTCTTGGTCCTTAAGTGGAAGTGTTTGGGACTCCATCTAATTTTTAATCTTGAATTATTATTGTATACCACTTGGGCATACATTGAACAATATTAGTAGATCATGGAGTTGGAGGACATTTATAATCATTATCATTGTCCTCATCTTCACTGCCACTATCAAAATTAGAAATGTGTATAGATGTATGTATTAGGTGCTTGTGCAGAGGGTGGAATTGACTCACCCTTCTCATCAAATACAACATCTTTATTGATATATAATTTTTTTATCTTAGGCTCGATGAGTTAGTAGACCTTCAAATCTTCATTGTACCCAATAAATATACATTTTAAATATTTTTCATCCAAATTTTATTTTTATTATTTGGAATATACATATGTGCTTTGCAACGAATAAAACAAAGATGATATAAATAAGCCTTATTCCTTGACCATGCTTCTATTGGAGTGACCGCATTGAGAGATTTGGTGGGTGCATGATTCAATAAGTAAACTACCTTTACCCAATATGAATGTGCTAGGTGGTCATATTTTAACATGGATCACATCATTTTAACAATGGCATAATTATGTCACTCAACAACACCATTTTATTTTAGCGTTTAAGGAGCATTTAGTTGATGGTGAATGTCATGTGCATTTAAAAATTAAAGGAATTCATTATTGATGTATTTACTCCATGCTATGAGTGGAGGATATGTATTGATGACTAGATTGTTGCTCCAATAGAGATTTAAATTGTCTAATTACTTAGAAGGCTTGATCCTTGGTATTCAAGAAGTATACCCACATTTTGCATGAGTAAGCATCAACAAAGAGCTGAAAATAATTAAATCCATTGACACTAGGAATGAAACGTCTCCATGGACTAGTTCCATAATATGTACTTATTCCAAATGGATCTTTATGTTATTTTCTATCTAAATAACTAGAGCACATATCATTGGTATTTTTAAGGGAGGGAAGGCCTCTCACCATGTTGTGTTTGCTAAATGCAATCAATTACCCAAAACTCAAATGTCCATATCTTCTATTGCATAGATTGGTTGACTCTATCTTTGAAAACTAGAGCTTGATTTTATTTATGGACAACATCAAGCTGAAACATTTGAGCTACACTAGAATATCTTGTACAATTTTCTAGATTTGAGACTTGTCTCAAATGAGACATTTTTTGTCATTTTCTTGATCAAATTCAACCATAAGGTTGTGATTGAGCAATTGATTTATAGACAATTTTTTTTATTAAGCTTGAAACATATAGGACATCAATAATTGTACATCCATGATTACCAAGTGGTAAGAAAATATCACTTGTACCTTGGACAATATATGATGTGTCATCTCCAAGATATAAATTACCATGATATGTTGAATGGTTCAAATTGGTAAACCAATATTTTTGCCTAGTCATGTGCCTTATGGCACTATAATCCAAGTACTAGATTAAATTTAGAGGACATATCTCCTCACTTATTTGTGTAGCATACACACAATCATCATATGAGGAATCATTATCTTCTGCAATGTTCCTGTGCTACTGTTGTAAAAAAGGCTTATGTTTCCAAGTACATGTGGATTATGGTTGTTGCTGTAAAAAAGGCTTATGTTTCATTAGAAGCTAGGACTATGGGAAAAACACTAAAGATGTTTTGTTGGGATAGCGATATGGAGATAAACCTTCATAAATCTACTAATCTAATCAATGGGGAAATTTGGTGGACAACATTTTAAATGAAAATCTAAGTGTGTTTTATACACGTGCACAAATTATATGAGATAATGTATAGAGAATTAAGAGAAAAACATAATATAATTAGAATATAAAGTCTTATAATATGTGTATTTTGTACATGTCATACTCTTGAAAAAGGTGTATTGTGGTTGTTTAACCTTAAAATTGGATAAGGGGGATTGTCTTATTTTTTGGTAAATGGGTTAATAATATAGAAATTACAATGCAAAAGGATGATAATTAGATTTATTGTAGGTCAATTAGGTGTTAAAGTTAGATATAAATATACACTGAATATAATTACATTGAGCATATATTAAATATATAAAGAACAACTAAGCTATGCATGGAAATGACAAGGAAGTAATAAACTTAGTTGATTATAATATTAACATAGTGTTAGATCTAGAATAGGTAGGGAACAAGCTAGAAGATGGTTCTAGAACAGTCGTTAGATTTTGGATCTAACACTTTTGGTGCTCTAGACACTAACGTCAGTCTGCGATAGTTATATCAATGTTATTGTATGAGTTCAAAGTAAGTGTCATGCATGTAATACATGTTGGAAAAGGATGTGATCACTTGTACACTTCTAATTTTGTCTTCACTTTTGCTATGGCACATTCAATTTTGATTCATGGATTGTCACTCATGAATTTGTGAAACCCTAGTTCTTTATCTTCATAGTGACCTTAGGGGAAAATGGGTTAATAGGCACATGATGTTGAGCTAGCCCCAAAGACCCCGTTGTCATTGAGCACTACCTACATAGCCAATACTCATGTAGTTCTTTCCTAGGTGTTGGTTTATGTGTGAATCATATAATATTGTGCAAAGCAAGTACACCAATGACCTAACTTGTAACTTGATAAATTAGATTCTTGGGATGTTCCTTTAGTAGTTTATACTTGTATATGTATTATACCTATGACTAGTATGGAAATATGGAAGTTTTATTCAATTGAATGCTTGATAGAGTGATTTTAATAAATTGCCTTGGTTTCTTTGGTCTTTTTCTAGGTGTTCCCTGGGTAAGGAATGAATAAGGGTTGATCTTGTATTTATATCAATTATTTTAGAGTAATAACCTGTATTAAATCACTTAGGCCAACTATTAAGATACATTTCATTTGAAAATTAGATGACTTTAGGACACTAGACACTTGTTTTAGATTAGAATACTAACATTAACGATAGTGTATGTCTCAAATGTTAGTGTCAAGGGAGTAGGAAAGTAGATATAGGCTCAAAACTTGTAGGAGTGAAAGATAAATACATTTTAAGCATTTTTTGTAAGATAAAAAGCATGGGTCATCAATTTAAGACTAGTCAAAATAAGACGTATAGGCTAAGGGGCACAAGATAGAGCAGATGCAAGATTTGTGGAAGCATAAAAAGTTTAGAACTAAGAAGAACATCCAAGGTTTGATTTTATCAAGTGTACAAGATTGAGGTGCTATATAATCCAAAAATATCATCTACATTTGACCCCCTTTAATTTAGTAATGAAATTGCTATTTTAAAGGAAATGAATGCGTACCTCATTGTGTATAACACACCTTATATTTATATGTGCCTAACTTGAGTGTTTTGTTAGTGAATGACTCACAACCAAGAGCATGTTACAATATATAATCAGTGCATATAATATGAGTTGAAATTACTTGAAATAGATTGAAATTGAAAGAAAAAGCTTTATGAGTACTCATGTATCAATGTAACTGCCTTGCCTATTGATAAATTGATTTAAAAAAGATGTGTCATTGTAAGGATTTGAAATTGAGATTAGAACAAATATAGATAAATCTTAAAAGTTCATAAATCCAAGGAGATAGAGAGAGAGAAAGAGAGAGATTGAAAGGACCATGCCTCTAACATTGGAGCAAAAGTGAGTTGCCATATAGCAGTTGAGATTAGCTCAACCATGCAATCTAGTGATACTTATAACCTAGTGAGGTTGGATGATATAATCCATTACAACTTGAAAACTTGTTAAGATTGAGTGATTTGATCACCTCAACCATACCAAAAAAAGAACCAACTACTACAGTAGATTGGCTCAATAAAGTCCATAAAAGTATGTGGAGTATCAATACAAAAAAATCTATGATGTGATAACAGTCTATAAAAGGGTTTTGGAATCTAAAACTAATTTGAATTGTATAATATTATGTGCACATTGCATATCATATGCACATTATATATGTCTCATTCTAAAACTATGTATAAAAATGGTACTAATGTATAAAATTCTATCACAACTATGAATCTAAATCATATAACTGTGTGTTTTAGCTAGTTCAAAAAATTGTGTAAGTATGAAGAACATGCTTCCAAAACATGTCCCCATTGTAATCTAGAGATGATGAATACTGAATAGGTGTGGAGAACATACTTCCAAAGCACACCCCCATTGAATTTGAAAATTGTGAATGTCTGGAAGTCATGCCCATATGACATGCCCCCACTAAATCTGAAAACTATGAGTGTGTGAAAGCCATGCTTATATTACATGCCCCCACTAAATTTGAAAACTAATATAAGTATCATTTATTAAATGAGTGTGGAGAACATGCTTCCAAATCATGCTCCTACTGAATCTGAAAACTGTGTCAAGTATAGAGAACATGCCTCAATGACATGCCCCCCATTTAAGGAGAGGGAAAGATAAGAACTAGTAGTTACCTCATCTCAAAAGGCTAAGACAACTATATAATCTATGAATGTAACCGTGTAACATATATAAGGAACATGTCTAGGTAGATATAACATTGAATCACATAGAGTCAACATGATCACATGAAGGCCTAAGATGCATGATAAAGATCATGATAATGTCTATATAGTGACAATACAAGCTCAACAAATAAATAAGTATACACATGAGAGCACTCAAAAGTAAGTCAAAAAATAATGGTCCAAGGAGACCAAAAACAAGGGGCATGTTCCAATGTCACATAATTCAAGGGACATGACTTAGTCAATTGTCCATAAAAGTAATGATGACATATTAAAAATGTCCATACAACAAATAATTCCATGTACAAATGTCAATAAAGGTATACATAAGCATAGGGGCCGCAAAAAAAGGAATATATTCAAATGCATGAATAAGACAAACAATAGAAAGGTAAGACACTCAAGGAAGTGCATAAAATAAAAACATAAGCAACCAACATAAACATGTCATAGTAGCCCATGCATCAAATGTGTTAGGAAAAAAATGTCAAGTGTATGACATATCAAGTACCCTGTGTAAGATATAATTATGGAAAAAAACACGTGTAAGTACATATATAAGCTCCAACATGATAATGTAGAGTGATAATTAAATCATATAACATGTGTGTATCAAGATCAAAAAAGTGAATGCCCGCAATGTTTGCATGATATGAGTAGAGGGAAGGCCTAACGTCTAAAATACGGATATATCTTATATCTATTTATACATGTATCACACTCAAGTAAAAGTGCAACATGTGTGTATATAGAAGTAACTGAGTATGCCATCCATTGTCATGGAACTAACACATAGATTCTAAGGAGGTAATAAAATATGTAAGTGCCAAAAATATTTTTGAAATTTTGAATGTTTTTAATTTTTTGGGGTATATTTTGAATGTTTGAAAAGGAAAGGATCATCATATGATGTCATCCAATGGATTGTCATAGATATCTCCCCAATGTGAACCTGGTATAATAATCTTGTGATGTTGTTGAGGAACATGTATAGGTTCAATATTTGTCATAGTAGTATCAATGATGCTATGTGTATGTAAAATATGACTCAATGGTAGTGAATCAGTATTAGGAGTAGGGGCTCATAGAACCCATCATTGAGTGCTATGTGGTTTCTTTGGAATAACAATGATATTGACATTTATAGGTGATCTAGATATTTGAACATGGTATATAGTATATAGGGATTCTAGGGAATCCACTAGACATCTCTGATGTAATGGTCTCTCGAGTACTAACCACCTAGTAAAGGGGATTGTATGTTGCTTACCCTTTTATGGTGAATGGGCCTTATTAGGATTGGTAATTAAATTTTTGGGTATAAGTTTTTTTATTCAAGAGAATGTTCATATGGAATTTTAGAAACTGTAACTATCTGATTGGCATGAATGTATTTAATTCACCTATGTATTATAGAAGGTATTACTTGAAGTGTATGGATCCAAGGTCTTCCTAATAAGACATCAAAGATTCCCATGGAAGGTACGATTGAAAAGGTAGCAATCTCATGTGTGGAATTGAATTTTAAAGGTAGGTCAATCTCTCCAAGAACATTATTGGAGGTTATATCGAATGATTTAATTGATCTAGTAGAAGTGTGTAAATCATTATGAGTATAACCCAAGTGCGTTAGTAATGTCATGGTATAAACATTATCGCTTCCATCATTATCAATCATAAAACTGCATACAAGGTGTTTATCAAGGTATGATCAAATGAATATCAGAATCATCATCCTTAATTTCACTATCATTAAAATTAATAGAGGGTCTCCGAACTATAAGAGGTATATGTCATGTGTAAGTACCAATAATCTCATATAGTCGATGTCCATAATGTGGTGAAGGATATGTGTTATATGCCATTTGCACTTTTGGTTCCTTCTTAGAATGGTCTTATAAAGGATTGTTAACTATTTTCTATTTATGGTGATCACCATGTTGTGAACCTGATTCTTTTGAAAGATCCTCAAATGTAAGCTTTTGGTCATTGATAAGATCTTGGATATTGTGATTCAAGGTAAAGTATCTACTTGTAGAATGTCTTGGGCCTTGATGATAATCACAATAAGCATTCACATTATATCCTTTAGGTAGAGGTCGATTCATATCAACATCGATATGATGAGGGAGAGATATAATTTGGCACTCTATTAACCACATGAGTAATGAAGCTAGGGACTTAGGTAAACATGCAAATTGTCTCATAAGTGCATTGGATAAGACAAGTTGATTAGTTTGTTTTGAAATTGTGTTAACCATGGTGGTTTTTTTCATTTTTAGGCACAGGGTGTTTTACTTTATAACTTGGTTTGATTGTAAATATGGTATTAGATCACCCTTGCCATCATAAAAGGTTCAAATATGTTTTTTAGGATCACCCTTGCCATCATAAAATGTGAACTTAGGGGTAACAAATCTAGTTGGAAAAGGTTACAAAGAGATCTCAAGTGCATGAGGGTTATGCAACACATCTTGAAAATATATAGCATGAGGGGATTTTAAAGTTTTTTTTTAAATGTTTGTAACATTGTCTTCCAAGGACCTTATAACTTGAAGGAGTGTTTAAATAGTAAACTCAATGGGATTTAGATTAGCAATTTGAGTATTCACCAAAGGGGATGAAAACATGTTTTGAGTAGTAATAGGTATTGAAACTGGTATTTGTGTTGAAACAATTGGTAATTTCATGATAGATGTATCAATAGTAGTTTCAGGAAACAAATCTTTAAACACATAACATGTGGCCCCACTAGATGTGTTAGGTTGTAATGTGTTCAAGGGGAGGTATGTTTCCACTATAGTTTTGGAACTTTTTACTTTGAGTATAGTTTTTAGGATCTCATCAAGATCTTCAAGTTTTTTTCAAATACGCTCACAAAACAATGCAATTTCTTACACTTGATCTTTGTCTATTTGCTCATTTTAATTTGTTTCATGGTTTTCATTTTCAGAATCTTCTTCTATGATAACCCTATTAGTATGTTTTTCATTATCAACATGGGTATCATCATGACCCAAAGTATGAGATTCCTCATTGGTTTAAGACATCCTAGATGGTGGGAGGGGAAACTCAATATGTTCAATAGGCACACCTCCCAATCTAGGGATACACCTAGGTTGCATGCAAAATAGTAGATGTAATAAATTAAAAAGTCTAACCATTTAAAACCCTAGTTGGTTTCACACACTAAGATTCAAAAAAATTTGCTTTCAAACGAATCATGTTCACCAAATGTTTAACCCTAAAATTAGATAAGGGGGATTATCATATATTTTTGGTATAAGGGTTAATAATATAGAAATGATAATGCACAAGGATAATTATCAGATCTATGTTAGGCTAATTAGGTGCTAAACTTAGATATAATCATACAATTTTTTTATATATTGAGTATATGATAAATATAGAAATTACAATTAAGTTATGCATGGAAATAATAAGGAAGTAATATACTTATTTGGTTTTGATTCTAACATAGTGTTTGATCTAGAACAAGTAGGAAATAGGCTAGAAGATATTTCTAGAATAGTCATTAGATTTTGGATTTGATGTTTCTAGTGCTCTGGACACTAATTTCAGCCTAGGATGGTTGCATTGACATTATTCTTTGGGTTCAACGTAAGTATCTTGTATGGAATACCTACTGAAAATGGATGTGACCACCTAGATGATTTTGAGTTTGTGCTCACCTTTGCTTTAGTGCATTAAGATCTAGGTTATGGACTGTCGTTCCTCATGAATTTATGAAACTCTAATTTTTCATCTTTATAGTGACCTTGGGGGAAAATGGGTTAATGGACACACAATATCGAGCTAACACCAAAGACCCCACTATTAGTGGGCATTTCCTACATAGCCAATACTTTAGAAGATGACCTCAACTCATGTAGTTCTTTCCTACATGTTGTCTTGTGTGTGAATCAAATAATATTGTACAAAGCAAGTATAATAGTGACCTAGCTTGTGACTTGCCAAATCGGGCTCTTGGGATGCTCCTTTAGTACTTTATACCTATAAATGTGTTTCACCTATGACTAATATAGAATTATGGAAGCTTTGTTCAATTGAATGCTTGATAGATTGTTTTGCATAAGTTTCATTATTCTTTTGCTAGGTGTTCCCTAGGAGAGAAATGAATGAGGGTTGATCTTGTATTTATATCAACTCGTTTTGAGTAATAACTCATATTAAAGCACTTAGGCCAACCATTAAGATATGCTTCATTTTTAAATTAGATGACTTCAGGGCATAAGACATTAACATCAATGTTAGTGTCTATCCTGAATGCTAATGTCCAGGGAGCTAGAAAGTAGGTATAGGCTCAGAACTTGCAGGAGTGGAAGATAAGCACATTTAAACATTTTATACAAGATATAAGGCCTAGGCCATCAACATAATACTGGTAGAACTAAGAGATATAGGACAATGGGCACAATATAGAGAAGATGTGAGACTTGCGTAAGTGGGAAAGGTCTAAAACTCAGAGGAACAACCAAGGTCTGAGTTTTCCAAATGTACAAGATTGAGGTGCTATATAATCCATAAATATCATATATAGTTGTCTATCTTCAGTTTTGATTTCTAACTAGACCTACAAATTTGTATACATATATTACAAAGTAGAGAAGTCATGAATAACCATTATGGAAGTTGAACTATATGGAGCTTCCATGTGTGACTTTTCATCTTTTGAATATTATGTGGCTTGACTAATAGGTTTACAATATGCTAACAAATTATATATCATAATTGAGCCCCAAAAGTGGCCCTTAGCATAGTATATGGGTTTATTGCCCAAAACATGGAGATTGGAGGTTGTTAGTATCTAGTACTACCTTGTAGTGTGAGTTAACCTTAGAGATGTCGAATGGATATGTGTAGGACCCTCTCAAAGCCTTTGGTGGATACCACATAAGGCATGCATGCACCACATTTGATATACACAGATTTCACTACTCCACTATAATAGCGCATGTAATAGTTATTGGAGATGGATCGATGATCTTAGATGTACCACAAACCTTTAGAGCTTATTCTGGGGTACTTAATATTATTGAAGAGGAACCACAATAACCATAAGATATGAAAATGGGATTGGTGATATCATTGAAACTATTTTTGGGAGATACTCCCAGATTAGTCACCCCACCTTGTAAAGCAATAGTATAAATTATGTTAGAGCCAAAAAACAAGTGCAAAAACTTGGTTTTTAGTTGAATATGGGTGAGACATTTCACTTATTATGGGATTTGTTATGCTTTGACAACTTTGTAAACTGGCATATAACACTTTTTTGTATACATAGTTTTCAAATTATGATATGTCTTGGTCGGTTGAGGTTGTGCATCAATAGGAGTTGAAGTTATGAATGTTGAATATGCATAGTTGTATTAGGATTTTTCATGATAAGATAGATCATGGAATCAATTTAATAATATGACATATCTTACTACCCACTTATAAAACTACACTTTGAGGAGTGGTGTTGTACACATACTAATAACTATGCATGTATGGATTCATAAGGAGTATATCACAAACATTAATTGGTGATACATAAAAAAAATCTTCTTTGAAGGGATAAATAGCATATGAGAAATGACATTGAAGAGTGATGTTTATTCATTTGTTGTTACAAAAACTAAACCATCATAATTTGTAAGACTACGTATGAGGCATGGTAATCAAATTGAGTCACTTGATGGTTGTTTCAGCGATGAAGTTCTTCATGCTACCACCATCAATAAAAAAATCCAAGGGCTACCCTTTCACACACATCTATAAATGGAATAGGCATTATGCTTCAACATCTTGCACTATTGGTGTTGCTTGTGTGGTGGCTGCTACAAAATTTGGATATTCATCAAAGATTCTATTAGAGGGATTGACATTGTAATCCTTTGTTTCTACCCATGTAAGAAAAGTATTTAGAGTGTGGCACTTTGTGTCTAAGAGGTGGTTGTTGTTGTTGTTCTTGTCACACCATTTACTTATTTTAGACTTGTGGCTTTCTATTTAAAGAAAGTAATTTCTTTATTATAGACAATGTGTCCTACCTTCCCTTCATATTGAAATCATCTTCAAATGTTGATGCATAACTATAGGTTTATTCCATTATTTTCACCTTTACTATCTTCAGTTTGGACTATATGGATGGTCATATGCCAGTGTAGTACTTGAATATTCAATGAGTTTGACTCAAAAGGAGTTGAGTCTTGCATACAGGTTATGGAAGTCATCAATGTGGGCTTGGAGTGATTGGTTATGTTTTTTCTAAAGTTGTTACCAATGAATATAGTGATCATCATAAACATCTTTAGGATAATTTTCATCTTTGAAGGCTTCTAGGAATTTATCCTAGGTTGGGGTCATATAAAACTTATGTTTGGTCTTTGACCCACAAATAATGGGCTTTCCACCACTTTTTGACTGGTGAAGAAAATTTTAGAAGTACAATCTTAATTTTATCTTCATTAGAAAATTCATTCATAGAGAAGTATGACTCAACTGATATAACCAATTATCTATTTAATCTACATTTATTTTCCCCTCAAACATAAGAATCTCTAGATTTACTTGAAACCTAGTGGTGATTCGACTACCAAAAGCTTTGCTTGATTTGTGCCTTTCAAGGGATTCAAAATTGGTTGAATATAAATGTATTTTTCTCTTGAAGTGATTTTTCCATTCTATCATTGATCATCACTTGGATTGCATCTTGTGGGTTACTATCTCTTTCTATATGAACTTGTTTAAAATGACATGGCATGGAGTTTGATAGTCTGAGCTCATTTGATGGGACATGAACTAAAAATAAGAACCAATCTGATACCATTAATTAAGGCTCAAGAGGAACCCAATGGACAACACCCTAAATGAGAATCAATTGTGTTGTGTGCATGTGTGGAAGTTATATGAGATAATGTTCAAAGAATCAAGAGAGAGATAATAAAACTAAAACAAAAAGTTTCATTTAATGTGTTCTATACATGAAATAATCTTGATAAAGATGTATGGTTTTCAATCATCTAATTTAATTGATAACTAAAACAATAAATGTGTAAACACAAATTACAACACTAAGAAGGCATGAGTAATTGTTATAAAAGTTGAATTGCTTGGGGATTTCATGTGACTCTTCATTTTTTGATAGTTATGTGGCTAAATTGATAGATGTGTGGCATATTGATAAATGTTATTTTATGATTTAAGCCTTAGAATTTCCACCCACAATGGCACAAGATATTCATGCCTGAAGAATGGACACTATAGGTTATCAACACTTAAAATACCTTGTGGTAGGAGTTGGTCTTGGCAGTGTGGCATGGAGGTGTGTACGACCCTACCAAAGCCTTTAGTGGATATTGCATGAGGTTTGACACACATATGGGTGGTCCCACTTTGGATCTATATAGATTGCTTATGTTATCCTTGAATTTAGTAGGCTCAATTCATGGAATAACCCTTAAGAAACTTGTTTGTTTCATAGCCCATGATCTCTAAGCACGTGAAATGAGGCCAATCACTACCTATTTACATTTGTTTTTTCCTCAAAAATTTAGTTTTTTGGGGAGGTTTTTCACCTTGTGTAGTTTAAAGAAAATTCTTCAGACTACACCAAGTTTTAAATGGTACAATCTAGAGAATTTTCTTTGGATTTTACCGCTAGGTGTAAGAGCAGATAAATTCTCTGCAACTGTACATTTAGAGTTGGAGAATTTATTTGCTCCTACAATTGGGCCCACCATCCTTATGGTAATTAATATACATTAATTAGCTTATTTGTATATAATCACCCTTGTAATTTTATTTTTTACCTTGGTTTATTACTCTCACCATTTTCATGCTTACCTATGTCTTTCATCATTTTCGTGCATCTACATTTCATCGTTATTTCCATTCTTAATTTAGCTTGACTTGTTCACTAGTTCTTTCTCTTAAAACTTCTAGGTAAGGGTTTTGTATTTTATTTTTCCTTCCTAAAATTTTTATCTCATGATTTCTTTTATTTATCCTAGGGTCTTTTTTGCTAATTCGTTACCCACATGGTTCTGCACATAAACCCTTATATTATCCCATTATTGTGTTTTCTAATAGATTATATCCTTTGTTTTTTATATCTTTACCTCCTTCCTTCTAACTTTGAAACATTCTATGTTTTATAAATCCTTTGAACTACTTTAAATCCTTTCACCTCAAGGGTGCACCTCGAAGATTTTTCTCTGAGATGCACCAGCTTATTTAGCCTTTGTGCACCTCAGATAATTTTCTCTGAGGTACACATAAATCCTTTGACCCTTTTTCCCATGCACCTCAAAGAAAATTATCTGAAGTGCATGTAATTTACCTTTTGGTGCACTTCACAAAATTTTCTCTGAGGTGCACTGTGAACCTGAAACCCAAGGTGTTGGTCAGAGAAAATTCTCTGACCTACACCCACATCAACATTAACACCCATGGTGTAGGTTAGAGAATTTTCTCTGACCTACATGACTTACTTGATTCCCTTGTAGTTCAAAGAATTTTATTTTAACTACACCTAAGGCTTTTAGACCATGTAGTTTATATAAAATTATCCAAACTACATACTTTATCCCTACCAACACTCATGTAGTCTAGAGAATTTTCTCTGGATTATACCAAAGATATCTACCCATGGTATAGTTCAGAGAAAATTCTCTGAACTAAACAAATTTGTCTATATCCTGTGTAGGAGTGCAAATTTTTAATGTTCTTACATTTTCTCTAAGATAGATGAAAAATATAAACTTTGGAGAATTGACTTCCCCCTTGCAACCACTTGATCAATGTCAGAGGATTCTCCTACCAAGAAATTAATGAAGTACACATTCCAAGGTGTGTTTCTAGCATCTATGATCAAATCAAATATAGACTAGATATGAGATACTGAGATTGGTTATATTGACATGGTTGAGTTCTTATAGAGGCTTGGAGGGACCCTATGCATAACACATATAGGCTATCCTAAATAAAAAAATTCATTTGGTAGTTGCATTCCCTGTGTTGGCATAAGATCCATAGTTCATCTTGACAGTTGCTGCACACTTTGATAGTCAGACTAGATCAATAAAATATGCAAATGGAAAAGTTATCATTCATCTCAATGAATAATTCCTTGATAAAATATTTCATCTCTCTGATATTGAGGAGTATTCAGATATAACTATGAACTCAACCCAAGAGTACTATGATCAGAATTCTAACAATTGCAAAAGACATTAATTTTCATTGGCTCATAACTCCTTGACATTCCATTGTGAGATGGCCCAAGTAATTTTTTCATAATTATTTCCTAGAGTAAGTAGGGGATTTAATCACCCTCCTAAGTAGAGTCAAAGGGATACCAACATAAAATGTTTTCTAAGAGTGGATGTATCACTACATTTTCATCATCAAGAAGGGCAAACAAAGAATCTACTAGAAAAAATATATTAGTGATGCCATATGTCACCATCTCTCTGAGGTGACCTCTTCTCTAAAATTCTATATGACTTCCTATTTGGTATATTTTACAGTCAACATGAAATCTTTCCAAGGTTAACTAGTGTTGGTGAAAGAAAAAAAGTTTTTGTGCATGAATCCTACCCATAATTGACTCTCAAGGAAAGCTTAAAGAATATTAGGAGAGTCAATGATGACTTATTTTACAAGTTCATTTGTATTTTCAATCAAGACCTCAAGAAAAAGAGAATTTAGATGCAACATGGGCAATAGTCAATAAGGTTAGTTGCATTTTTGTACAATTTTCAACCTTCACCTACATCAGGGTATGAGGGTTCGATGAATAACCTTATATGTTGCCTATCTACCCAAGTGATAAGTTAATTTTGATGGATATGTGCTAAAAAATGATGAGTGTACATAAAAAATAGTTAGATGCATATAAATGAGGCTTCAAGTTTCCCATTAGCATTAGCTGATATACAATTTCAACCACTCTGAAAGCCAAGACAATGGAAAATACAATATAATGGATCACTCTAAATAGATTCAAGAGTAGGAGAGAATTTGCTTATAGAATGATGAAAGAGAAGCTAAAACGGAACTATGCTCATGTACACAAGATTGAAGACATTTGGGAAGAATTTAGGACTAATGAAGACGTGAGACAACTAGATTATAACCATCTCATCACTAACTAAATTGTTAATCTAAATTTGGTTGATATTCTATAAGATTTGTTAGATTATGAAAATGTTTTGGACCCATCATATTAGGGTAATCAAATTTATTTAACTCGTCTCCCCCCAATCCAATGGTCCATAAAAGAATCCATATCTATTAGAGATAAATTTCAAATTGTTCTTGCAAAGACTAATGCTTGTTGGAATAATAAGGTATTAAGTTGAAATAATTCAAAACTAGATCTAAGGAACTCAAAGCAAAAATTAATGAGGATGCTTCCACTTCTACATAAAAACCAAGGTTTGTGTTCATGAGTAAAGGCAAAAGAAAAAGCAAAGAAATTGATATAGAAAAAAGTGGTCAAGTAGAGAAGGAGGAAAATCTAATCACAAGTGAAGAATCACCTCGACCAGTGAATTCATAACCATCTTAGCCAGTGGCCACACTACTAGAGATTTCTTTAGTTGAAACTTCATAAATTATAACATCATAGGTAGCTCTTTTATTCTTTCCCCTGTTACTCCAATTATAGAAATTATTTCCACCATTCTTCCCCAGATTTTTCTTTCATCCCCTCCATCATCTACTAGTGCCACACTTTTCCAAGTCCCATTTCAAGGTACTTTAGATCAAATTTTTGATTACCTTTCAAATTTACCTAGTCTTTCTATGTCATTGGGATTTACCACCAATTTATATTTTACCCAACAAGATATAGATAAATTTATGTCCACACCATCTTCTAAATTGACAAACCAAGTTACTATTACTCCTGTATCCAACTTGCCAGTAAGGACCAAAATTTATGTCATTCCAACTCAAAATCCACCAATCATAACCACAATTTCATTGGTGTCTACTCCACTATCAAATACCACCATCCCACCTTCTATTCCACCCATTTCACAAACCATTGTCCTTCACCAAACATCACAATCCTTGGTATCCTCCACACCAGAAGATACATCAACATTTCCTCTTTGGCTTAGGACTTAAACACCCAAGAGGAAGAAACAAGCTATATCTCCTGATGATTTTGATTTTGGTTAACTTGTGCTAGTAAAACCAAAAACAAAAAAGAAGGCTAAGACCATATCAAGAGTAATTTTTGATGCTAGACACAAATATGCAGAAGTTATATTGCCTCCTGAAGATAGAATTATTGAAGATATTCAAGCATCTAAATATGTAGTAAGATGGATTGATCTTAGGAAGCAAACTCATGAAAGTGCAAAGGAATATTTACAAGAAGTAATGGCATCCTTGATCGAGAAATATGACAAGGATAATAAAATCAAGGATCAACTCAAGATACAAGTAGAACAATTGACTGTAGTTCTATTGAAGATCACCCAATCATCTAAGTCTATTAAACCTATTGAGAAGGAAACCACAGAAAAAAAATTTAACAGGTAGAAAAGATTGGATCTCAAGGTCAGGCAGTAAATGCTTGGATTGAAAGATTGTCTACATAAGGTACTCAATGGTTATGTTCTACCATTGAATTTTTGAATAACTTGAGTGAAGTGAAAATGGAAATCAAAAAACACTTAAAACACTCACTCAAGACTTGGAGTTGACCAAATAGATATTCATACATGGACTTAACTACACCAATTCAAGTTGGAACTCTTGGTTGAACTGAAGGTCATTCCAAGCAGGAAAGTGTTTATAGAATACAAAGAAGCAATTAAGAATAAGAAAGAAGTTCTTGAGAATCTAATTAAAGATATTGACGAAGCTGAAGATACGTGCACTGATAAGGCATTAGAACTTATAGATGGGATTGGAGATTTTCCTTGTGAAGTTAAAGACGACTAATAAGAAATTCTTCCTACGGAAATAATAGTTCAAGAATTCACATCCTTGATTCAAACAAAGATTAAAATAGGAACATTTATGTTGGACTCCATCGACAAAGTGATTGAGTTCCAAGTCATAATGGATGAATTGTAAAGAATATTGGATAGAAGTAAAGGCATACTTGCTGATCTAGTAGACTCCATCATAAGGGTCCTTGCCATCTCCAAAAATATGTTGGGGCTAGATAATAATGAGTTTTAGGCCACCCTGAAGAGATACGAAGCATATCTAGAGAATAACAAAAAAGAATAAATTCTTGTGTCTAAGGACACTTAGTTTATTTTTGTAACTTTTCATATGTAATTTTGTTTGGTGTAATTTGCACATAGAAAAAATACACAATCTTAAATCAAATTCGACTATGTCAATGAATAAGTAAATGTATTTATGTTTTTCCTATTTTTATTCATAGCTCCTCCCTACAAATAGGAGGATGCTCTTTTGGAAATAGGATCTCTTGAGGGCTATAGAAGTGAAACGCTGTCAAATTGAGAAACAATTTTTGAAACTTTGTATTCATATTGTATATCTTGAATTCCATCAATATAAGAAAATTAAGTGATATTTTAATCTTTGTGTTTGAATATAATTGTGGTGTATTGGAAATGTTCTTATGTCTTTTTCATTACATTTTCTTGTGCTTTGATTGGATTATGGTGTGAAATTTATATAAAATGGAAAGTGTCAGGAAGCTGATTTAGGAGTCTTTGAGCTACATTTTAGTTACAAGATTTGTGTTCATCATTGAAAGTGACTTACCATGGAGACTTTGGGCCACAAGTTATTTTTCTTTGGTGATTTTATCTTTGTTGGAAATAAAGTGAAGACTTTGGGTTTCACTTTATTCTATCTATTCACATTACTTTGATGGTATCATTCTAGTTAATATTTTAGCTAACTAATTTGAATATCGGTTATCTTTGCTCCATCAAGTATTTTTGTGTTTTTACAATACATTGTAAGGAATGAAAGAAAGCTTGTAAGTAAACATCAATTCTAAAAAAAGAGGATTAGATGATATGACAACACCCCCTTTGATAAAATTAGTGTAAATAATAACTTGTTATGTTAGTTAGCAATAAAAAGGGAGCCTCCCCTTTCCTTGAGGAGAGATTTATCTCATCACACTGTGGCTAAAAGTACTATTTTGTTACTATTCTATCAGTAATAAAATATTCACGCAATAGTTTTTGGTGAGTCCACTGGGGAACGAACATGCAACCAAGAGTTACACTCATTCGATTGAAATAGGACCAACACCTTATTTTTTGCTACTATTTTATTGTAGTTAATCTCTTTTATTTTCTGGATACTTTCACGTCTTGGTAGAACAAAGCTATACTCGTGGCAAAAGGGTAGCGAGACACATTGATATAAAATTTTAGTTGTTACAAGAACATAACTTTGATCTTTTACTGACACATACAAGGTCACCTCTTCAACATATAAGAAGTTTTCTACCTACCAATACAAGATCTCTTATACCAGAGGAAGCTTCCAACATTTGTAGGGTCTTAGTTTGCCTTTGCAAAGATTTGTTATTCCTCCTTATAATCCACATATAATGGCTATTCAAGGTCCATGGGGAATTGATTTTGGTCTATTGAACTTGACACCACCATCTCATGAACTTCCTCGTGGTTCACAATTTTTTTTCTTAAATTATATGGTGATGGTAAGCAACATCCAGATGAACACATTACCATATTCTATATCACATGTAGATTTCTTAGAGTGGAACATGAAGATGTTTCTGTGAGGTTGTTCATAAAAACACTTCAAGGTGTTGATGATGATTGGTTTTACCATCTTACAATAGGCACCATCACAAATTAGGTAACACTTAAAGCTGAGTTTGAGGCAAGGTTTAAGCCAACAGAAGATGCTCATGCCTTGTTGGTTCAAATTACACAAATGAAGAAAGAAACACATGAGCACATGTGTGAGTTTTTGGAAAAGTTCAATAAGTTGAAGAATAGAATTCCAATGGTTGCTCAACCTACACCTGATAACTTGAAATGCTTCTTCATCAAATCTCAATTGCAAAGGTAAGTTTTCTTTTGAGAAGAGTATCCCCAACCAACATTGATGATGCTCAAAGCTTAGCCACTAAAGTAGAAGATGATTTGATCTTGGTGGGAAAATTAAGAAATAATTCAAACAATCCTAGAGGGTAGCCCTCTACAACTTCACCTTTTACTAGCACCATGGATTGTATGGTGAAAAAGTTGGAAAATGAATTGCTAGCACTCAAGAAGCAAATGTCCCAAGGTATGACATTTTATTCATACAATGATGTTCCATTAAGAACATATCCAAATGTTTCTAACTATTCTAACAATGCTACAAGAAATCAAAATCAGAATAAGCTTTCTCCACCACAAGCAAGGCTTGCATTGAAGGCACAACTGGATAATGCAACAGTCAACTAGTTGGAACCTAAAAATGATGATGTTCTGAAGCTAGAGTATGTTCTTGAAGATGATGTTAGTCCCTTCATGGGATATGAAGAAGGAGAGGCTGGCAAATCCAATATCAAGTTTCTAAAATTTGAAGAAGAAGAAATTGAACAAGAGGAAGATACACATGGTGAGTCTTATGTTTTCTTCACCCATTCTCAAAGTTAGCCGAATCAACAACAAAAGGTTGATAAAGCTAAGTCCAAGGATGAACCACATAAACAAGTTACGATTTCCAAAAGAGGAACTCCTTTGCTAGTTCAACTAAAGGAAACAATGATGGATAAACAAGTAAGTATACCTCTTCATCCTACTTCTTCTCCTTCTACGTCTAGACCCAATGCCTAAAACCCAAAACTTAAAAATTAAAATTCCTCATTTTCCTTGGCTGCCCCATATCCAAATTTTGATATCATAGACCATGCTAAGAAGACAAACATTCAAAGGTCTGAGGCTGAGTACCTCTAATATAATCCTAACCAATTTGAGAGATTGGTAAAGTTTGTAAAAAATAAAGGGACCAATTCTGATCAGACCTCATCTGAGAGTGTACCGATTGACCCTAAACCAAGACCAAAGAAAAATAACCTAGTTATAACTCTTGCATCCCATTTGGAAAAAATAGAACCTTTTTATATTTCCCTCTTTGTCAATGGTTATAAGCTTAGTAATTGTGTCATTAATTTAGTTGCTTTCAATAATGTGATGCCAGCCAAATTAGCCACTCCATTGGGGTTAAATTTGACAAAGACTTTTGGTCATTGATTTTCAGTGGAAACTAAGAAAGTACCTCTCATAGGCTAGATCAAGGATCTAAAAATTTTATTTATCATGTTTCTAGAGAAGAAAATAAAAATGATGGTTCTTGTGGCTACTGTTCTAACCTCATATGGAGTTATATTAGGACGTAAATTTTGCAAAGATGTTGGTAGTGAAATCAACATGGATTGGTCTAAGGCTAGAATACCTATCAAAGGTGTGATGAGAAAAATTCATCTAGAGAAGTAAGTGAAGTATATTGTGACAAAGACCAAGGATCCAAAAGCCTATATTTTCTTTGAAACCTTTGGAGTGGGTATGTATTTATTAACCATGATGAATATCTAGTATCTTCAGATGATATTTTAGATAAAGGTCAGGAAATAGATGAATCACCCTCTTCTAATGAAGAGGTTTTAGATTTTGAAGCTATCAAATTTGAAAGTTCAAATGATGTTTGGACTTTGGAATTTGATGGTACTTGTTCTTCAACTAGATTTGGAGCTAGGATAGTCCTTATATCCCTGAAAGTAAAAATATTCCCTTTTTCTTTCAAGTTGTAGTTTGATAACACTAACAATACTATTAAATATGAAGCCTTGCTGTTAGGGATGGAGGTTGCACAAAAGAAAGGAATTAAAAATCTCCATGCATAAGGTGATGGTGAGTTAGTCAGTTACAAAGTTAGGAATTTGTATCAAATAAAGAATGAAAGGCTAAGGCATTATTGCAATCGAGTCTACGATTGAATGGAGGATTTTGATGCCTTTAATATCTCAGTAGTTCTAAGAGAACATAATGATAGGGTAGATTTTTTGGCTGTTTTAGCCACTCTCTTGATTCCTCACAAAGATTTCCAAGGAAACAAGTATACCATTGAGTTGGTTTTCTGACCTAGTGTTCCTGATAATGTTAATCATTGGCAAGTTTTCAATAATGATGAGAAACTCATCACATTCTTAGAGAAGGCATAAAATTTTAGTGAATTATACTTTGAGGGGAGTGACTCTATTGCTCAAGAATCAATCTCTAAAGTTAATGACGAAACTGGTGAAGAAATTTTGCAACTAAAAGGGAATAGAATTCCCAAAGGATTGGTATCCCTAGAGAGGATTTTTGATAAACATGATCGATTCATCAAATGTCAATAGTCTGAATTAGACTCAACAACAAAAATTGAACAAGTCTATATAGGAACAAAAGGTGATCCCAAAATGATAAATATTTGGAAATGTTACTCATCAAAGGAAAGAGAGAAGTTGGTGGTAATTTTACACTGGTATATTGATGTATTAGCATATTTATATGCTGATCTAAAATCTTTTTGACCCAAAGAAGTGCAACATGATATTCTTCTCAAGCCTGGGTCATAGCCTCGTAAGCAAAAATAGTGACAGTATAATCTCAAAATCTTAGGTACTATCCTTACTAAAATCCAAAATATGTTGAATGCTAGGATCATTTTCCCTATACATCATTCAATGTAGGTAGCCAACATTATCCTTGTGAGAAAAAAGAATAGATAAATTTGCATCTGTGTTGAATTTCATAATCTAAACCAATCATCACTTAAGGATAATTATCCACTATCGATAATGGATCAAATACTAAAAATAATGATGGGTTCGAAGATGTTGTCTATGTTATATGGCTTCTCAAGATACAATCAAGTGGAGGTGCATGATGAAGATCAACATAAGATGACCTTCACTACTTTATGGGGCACTTTTACATATCATAAAATTCCTTTTGGGTTGATTAATGTTGGTGCCACCTTTTAGAGGGATATGGACCTAACATTCTGGGATATTGTTGGTAAGTTCATTATGGTCTATCTTGATGATTTAACTATTTTAACAAAGAAGTGTCAAGATCATTATGATCATTTACAGTAAGTGCTTTAAAGGTGTTGTCAACATGGGATATCCCTTAATCCCAAAAAATCCATTTTCGGGGTTACTGAAGGTAACCTCTGAGAACACATTATTTCCAAAGAAGGAATCAAGATGGATACTAAATGGGTCAAGTCAATTTAGAATCTTAATATGCCATCAAGTAAGAAAGGAGTGCATTCCTTCTTTGGAAAGGCTAACTTCTTGTGAATATTTATACCCGATTTCATTGAGAAGACACGTCACATTATTGATATGATGAAAGGGAAAACAATTTTTTGTTGGAACACATAAGGGAGAGTTACCTTTCATGATATTAAGGAATTAATTGCTCTTGCTCCCATCTCAGTCTACCCTGATTATACCAAGAATATCATCATGTATAGTTATGCTTCTGAGCATACTCTATTCACAATCTTGGTGCAACCAAAAGAAGAAGGGATTGAATCTCATATAGCTTTCATGAGATGACTTCTAAATGCTCATGAGCTCAAGTACTCACCCATGGAGAAACATGATTATGTTGTGGTGAATGTGACTAAGCATTTTAGGTATTACATCCTTAATTCTCATGCCATTGCACTAGTACCAGATTCTACAGTCAAGTCCATTCTAACTCAACAAGAATTTGGAATCAAAAGAGGTAATTACAAGATCCAAGAATATGATATGGAAATCAAACCTACAATTCTAGTGCACAGAAAAGGTTTGTGTCAGCTCATTGTAGAAAAAAAACTAGAAGAGACATCCAATAATGAAGAAGACACAGAAGAAGAACTACCCATGGTCTTGTTTGTGAGAAAAACAAATGAATGGTATTATGACATTGCTCATTTGCTCACATATGGAGAATGTCTAGAGAATTTGTCTCATAAAGAGAAGAGGACAATCAATCTTAAAACTACAAACTTTATTCTTTGGGACAACAGTTTGTACAAGTGAAGCATTGACAAATTTTTTCTATGGTGTGTAAACAAAACATAAGGTAAGTTGTTGGGATCCTTTCACAACCTAGAATGTAGAGGACATTTCTTAGTTCCAGTCATAGCTCACAAGATTTTGTGGTCAAGGTACTACTAGCCAACACTTTTTTAGGATGCATTTGCATGGGTATATAAATGCAATAAATATCAGTAATTTAAAGGGAAACCCAAATTGGCAGCCCTACCCCTGAAGCTAGTAGTCATTAAAGAACCTTTTTAGAAATGGAGTATTGATTTCATTGGTGCAATTAACCCATTATCAAGTGCAGGTCACAATTAAATTCTCATGGTTACTAATTACTTCACAAAGTGGGTGAAAGCAATTCTAACCAAACATGCCACTTCAGAGGTTGTTTGTAACTTCCTCAAGGAAAACATCGTCATAAGGTTTAGAGTGCCTAACAAAATAGTAACCAATAATGCTTCTTATTTCACATCCCAAGAGATGAGTCAGTTCTATTTTAAATATGGGATTATTTTATCTCACACCTCTAACTACTTCCCTCAAGGAAATGGTCAATCTAAGTTTAGTAATAAGAACTTGGTTACTAGCATCTGAAAGTTGGTAGAGGAAAATCAGAGAACCTGGCACAATGTATTGTATGACACATTGTGGGCTGATTACATCACTCCCAAGTGAGTTATTAGTATGTCTCCTTTTCAAAATTTATATGAATTGAATGTAAAAATAACCATCACATTGGAGTTTCCCACTCTTAGATTGGCAAAAGCAATTAAAGATGAAATGTTTGAAAATTCCTTAAACAAGTGTATCATGTACATTGCCAAATTAGAGGAGCAACGTACAAAGTGGTGGATTGCATTATTTAACATCAAAGCTAAGTCAAAAATATTTTTGACAAGAAGGCCAAGCCATGAAATTTTTAAGTTAGGGATCTAGTTATTTTATGGGACAAGAAAAGAGAGTCGA
The DNA here is from genome assembly GCA_037957365.1 of Torreya grandis. Classification (NCBI taxonomy): domain Eukaryota; kingdom Viridiplantae; phylum Streptophyta; class Pinopsida; order Cupressales; family Taxaceae; genus Torreya; species Torreya grandis. The sequence goes on along the minus strand of JARHVA010001864.1, from coordinate 272,379 downwards.
AAGGAATGCATGAAAAAATTGATTCTTTGTAGAGGGGCACTTTCCTCATCATCTTTCTGGAGAACACAATTTCATTTTGGTATATCTAGATGGAACACCATTACCACTTCCTTATAGTGGATAACATCTAAAGCTTTTCACTCAGTGAAGTTTTAGATAAGTTTGTACATTTTGTGTATATCTGTATATTCTTTTGTTTTATCTTTACTCTAGTCAGTTACCTGACTTCGTGGCCCAATGGAGAAAGGCACTTAGAGTTTTGGGATTTTTTTTCCTTCAAGCATTTCAAAGAATACTTAAAATAAATTCCCCAGTAAGAGCTAGCTATTATCTTTGAATTTAGCAGGCTCAATTCATGGGATAACCCCTATGAAACTTGCTCATTTCATATCCCATGAGATCTAAGCACACGAAATGAGGCTAATCACTGCCTCTGTGTATTTATTTTTTTCTCAAAAAATTAATTTTTTGATGAAGTTTTTCACCTCATGCAGTTCAAATAAAATTATTTAGACTACACCAAGTCTGAAACGGTGCAATCCAGAGAATTTTCTTCGAACTACACCCATAAGTGCAAGAGAAAATAAATTCTACGCCACTACAGATGTAGAGTCAAAGAATTTATTCATTCCTGTAAGTGGGCCAACCATCCTTGCAATAATTAATATGCATTAATCACCATATTTATATATAATCACCCCCATATTTTTATTTTTTACCTTATTTTTTTACTCTCATCATTTTCATGCTTATCTATGTCCTTTGTCATTTTTGTGCATTTGCATTTCATCATTATTTCTATTCTTGAATCAGCTTGACTTGTTCATTGGTTCTTTCTCTTTCAGCTTTCAGGTAAGGGTTTTATTTTTTATTTTTATAAGTTCATTTATATCTTCAATCAAGACCTTGAGAAAAAGAGAATTTTAGATGCAGCATGGGCAACAGTCAATAAGGTTGGTTGCATTTTTATACAATTTCCAACCTTCACCTACATAAGGGTAGGAAGGTGTGATGAACAACCTTATATTCTGACCATGTACCCAAGTGATAAGTTAATTTTGATGGAGATGAGCTAGTAAATGATGAGTGTGCATAAAAAAATAGTCAGATGCCCACAAGCAAGGCTTCAAATTTCCCATTAGCATTGGTTGATATATAATTTCAACCACTCCAAAAGCTAAGACAATGGAAATCAAAATACAATGGATCACTCTAAAGAGATTTAAGAGTAGGAGACACTTTGATTACATAATGATGAAGGAGAAGCTAAAAGGGAACTATGCTTATATACATAGGATTGAAGACATTTGGGTAGAATGTAGGACTGATTAAGATGTGAAAAAGTTGGATTACAACCATCTCACCATTGACCAAATTTTCAATCTAAAGTTGGTTGATATTCCAGAAGATTTTCTAGATGATGAGAATATATTGGACCCATCATATGAGGGTAATCAAATTACTTCAAATCCTCTTCCCCCACTCCAATGGTCTATAAAAGAATCCATATCTATTAGAGATATATTTCAACATGTTCCTATGAAGACTAATGCTTTGTTGGAATCAAAAGGTATTAAGTTGAAACAATTCAAAACTAGGTCTGAGGAAGAATATGATGAAGACACTACTAAGAAGCTTGAGGAAATCAGGACAATAAACAAGGATGATGCCTCCACTTCTACATAGAAACTAAAGTTTGTGTTCATGAGTAAAGGCAAAGAAGTTGATATAAAAAAAGTATTCAAGTAGAGGAGGAAAATCCAATCACAAGTGAAGCATCACCTCAACTAGTGACTTCACAACCATCTCAGCTAGTGGCCACACAACCAGATATTACTTTAGATGAAACTTCAGAAATGACAACATTATAGGTAGCTTCTTCCATTCTTCCCCTTATTACTCTAATTATACCAATTATTTATACCATTCCTCCCTATACTTTTCTTTCATCCCCTCCATCACATACCAGTGCCACACTTTTCCAAGTCCCATCTCAAGGCACTTTAGATCAAGTTTTTGATTCCCTTTTAAATTTAAATAAGTCCTTCTAAGTCATTGGGATCTCCCACCAGTTTATATTTTACCCAACAAGATATAGATAAATTTATGTCCACACCATCTTCTAAATTGACAACCCAAGTCTTTGCTACTCCTATATCCAACTTGCCAGTAGGGACCAAAATTTATATCATGCCAACTCAAACTCCACCAATAATATCCAAAATTCCATTGGTGTCTACTCCACTATTGGATACCACCATCCCACCTTCTATTCCACCCACTTCACAAACTATTGTCCTTTCACAAACATCACAATCCTTGGTATCCTTCATACCAAATGATCCATCAACTTTTCCTCCTTAGCTCATGACTCAAACACCCAAGAGGAAGAAGCAAGTTGTTTCCCCTGATGATTTTAATTTTGGTGAACTTGTGTTGGTAAAACCAAAAACATCAAAGAAGGCTAAGACCATATCAAGAGTAATTTTTTATGTTGGATAGAAGTATGCTAAAGTTACAGTGCCTCTTAAAAATAGAAATATTGAAGATATTCAAGCATCTGAATATGTAGTAAGATGGATTGATCTTAAGAAATAAACTCATGAAAGTGTAAAGGAATATTTGCAAGTAATAATGGTATCCTTAATCGAGAGATACAAGGATAAGTAAATCAAGGATCAACTCAAGATACACGTAGAATAATTGACTACAGTTCTATTGAAAATCATACAATCATCTGAGTCAATTAAACATATTGAGAATGAAACCATAGAAAAAGCAATTCAACAAGAAAAAAAGATTAGATCTCAGGTTTGGGCAGTCAATGCCTAGATTGAAAGATTTTCAACACAAGGTACTCAATAATTTCTTTCTACCATTGAAAATTTGAATAACTTGAGTGAAGTGAAAATGGAAATTTAGTAAACACTTAAAACACTCACTCAAGACTTGGAGTTGACCGAAAAATATATTCATACATGGACTCAACTACACCAATTCAAGCTGGAACTCTTGGTTGAACAGAAGATCATTCCAAGCAGGAAAGTGTTCATAGAATACAAAAAAGTAATGAAGAATAAAAAGGAAGTTCTTGAGAATCTAATTAAATATCTCAAAGAAGATAAATATATGTGCATTGATAAGGCATTAGAACTTACATATAAGATTGAATAATTTCTTTGCCAAGCTAAAGATGACTCCCAAAAAATTGTTCTTGTGGAAACAATAGTTCAAGAGTTCACATCCTTGATTCAAATAGAGATTGAAATAGGAACATTCACACTAGACTCCATCGAAAAACTGATTGAGTTCCAAGTCATAATGAACAAACTGCAAAGAATATTAGATAGAATTAAAGGCATACCATTTGATCTAGTAGACTTCATCACAAGGGTCCTTACCATCTCCAAAAATACATTGAGGCTAGATAACAAGTTTTATGCCACCCTAAAGAGATATAAAGCATATATGGAGAAGAATAAAAAAGAAGAAATTCCTATGTCTAAGGACACTTAGTTTATTTTTGTAACTTTTCATATGTAATTTTGTTTGGTGAAATTTGCACATAGAAAAAGTACACATTCCTAAATCAATGAATAAGTTAATGTATTTCTGTTTTTCCTATTTTTATTCATAGCTCCTTCCTATAAATAGGAGGATGCTCTTTTGTAAATATGATCTCTCAAGGGCTATAGAAGCGAAATGCTACCAAATTGAGAAACAATTTTTGAAACTTTATGTTCTTATTATAAATCTTAAATTTCATCAATATAAGAAAATCAAGTGATCTTTCAATCTTTGTGTTGGAATATATTTGTGGTGTATTGGAAATGTTGTTATGTCTTTTCCATTACATTTTCTTGTGCTTTGATTGGATTGTGGTGTGAAATTTATATAAAATAGAAGGTGCCAAGAATTTGATTTAGGAGTCTTTGAGCTACATTTTAGCTACTGGATTTGTGTTCTTCATTGAAAGTGACTTACCATGGAGACTTTGAGCCACAAGTTAATTTTCTTTGGTTATTTTATCTTTGTTGGAAATAAAGTGAAGAATTTGGGTTGTAATTTGTTCCATCTATTCACGTTACTTTACTGGTATTATTATGGCTACTCTTTTGGCTAACTAATCAGAATATCAGTTATCATTGCTCTATCAAGTATTTTTACATTTTCACAATACATTGTAAGGAATGAAAGAAAGTTTGTAAGTAAACAAAAAATTTGAAAAAAGAGGATTGGATGATATGATAACACCCACTTTGATAAAATTAGTGTAAATAATAATTTGTTTTGTTAGTTAGCAATAAAAAGGGAGCCTCCCCTTTCCTTGAGGAGAGATTTATCTCATCACACTGTGGTTAAAAGTACCATTTTGTTACTATTATATCGGTAACAAAATATTCACCCAATAGCTTGTACCACTATATAATTATGTGCATTATCTATTGGAGATGGATTAATGATCTTGGAGGCACTAAAAACCTTTGGAGTTTGTTCCTGTGTACAAAAAACCATTGTAGAGGAACCAAAATCCTCCTAGACTAAATGATACTCAAGTTTAAAGTATTAAAAAAATCCCACCTTTCCACACAAAATTGCTAGATGAAAGCATGATTTAGTTAGGATTTCATTTAAAAAATAATAACTACTCAATTAAGGATTGGTTTTGGATATTTGAGAGAGTGGAGAAGGGATTATTGCATGGTGTAATTTATAGTTGTCCATAGCGGGAAGGTTGAACCTTATAAAATCTATAATTGAAGCAATACCATTTTATTAGATGTCAATACCCCCCATTCCCAAATGAATTTTGAACAAAATCATGAGAAAGTGTTTTAGATACCTATTATTGGGAAGGAAGGACATATCCAAAATTCATCTTGTAAGGTGGAAAATGTTTACAAAACCTAAGTGATCAAGTGTTTGGGGTTGAATAATTTATAACCCTTCTCTTTGGTTTTAGTGGCCAAAGATGTATGGTGAATGCTTGAAATATATAATTTGTGCAGAATGTGAGGAATCAAAATACTAACACCCATTAGGCACAAAATAATGGACCAAGATTCTAAATAAGAAGGTTAATGAGAGCTCTAAAATTTGGAAATCAATGACAGATTATTATTATATCAATGGGGATAACTTGGAATGGTTGATAGGTGATGGAAAATGGGTAATGATAGACTTTGATTCTTGGATAGTGGGGTTGGACACACCACAACTCCTTAAGGTTTGATTAATCATCAATACATTAAGGGCATTAATTATCCATTTTATGCATATGAAAACAATGTACAAGGTTTATGATGTCTGGGATGGAGGTCTGTAAATCATTTGGACTTCATTGATGAGTGGGGTGAAGAATGGGTAAGATATAGGTATGCACTTATTAAAATATTCAATCAAATTGAGGGATACTCAAGATGCCATTGTATGAACCCCAAACAAAGTTGGAAGAACTTATGAGGTTAATATAAGATAAAAGATATCCATCTCAAATGCTAAGAGACATGAGCATTTGGGTTGACATTTTTTTATGGAATCTAAAATATCCTTTAAAGTCAAGGGTTTTCCTAGGGTTATGCTTATAAAATAAAATCATTACCTAGGATAGTTTGTAAAAAAATCATGGAATGGTCCAAGTATGCGTCTACATTGGAAAGAGCACAAATATATTGTCTCTCATTTCTTACTTAGCTTCCACTTCATGAGAAGGTTTGCTCTTTTGTCAAAAAACTTACTAAAGGGAAGGGAATATTGGAGGGAAAATTATAGGAAAAGGAAATTACACATTATATGGAGGATGGTGAGACTAGGAATGATCACCAATCATCACTCTCTTTGTTATATGGGCTATCTAGCTTATTAGGAATACATCCAATTTTTAGGATAAGTTTTTTTGTCTAGAGATGGTCTTATACAAGATACAAGGGGCATAAAGAGATTTTAAAGAATTTTATAAGAATATAAAACATGAGGTTGTGCATGAACTTGAGATAGATAAGATAAAATAACTTGGGTTTTTTAATGGAGCTTCACAAGGAAACCCTAAATTGCATGGAAAAATATGAGAGAAAAATAGAATTGATTGAATTAATTGCATTACTTTTCCATCAAAGAGAGGAAGTTATTTTATAGATACAACATATTATATTTATCTCCTCCTATTTAGGAAGCTAACTTCTAATTTACAGTGCATATTATTCTAGTGTTTAACACACCAAATAACCAACCTAGAAACTAGCATAGGTATTTTCACCAATTACAACTTTATTTAAAATAGATTATGATCTAATTAATTATTCTAACATGAACCCCCACTTAATTCATAATAGTATTAAGAGTACAAGAGAAAATTTATGACTGTATCAAACTTTTCATGTGCAAGTGACTTGGTGAAGACATCTACACATTGATTTTTTATGGGAAAAAACTCAAAATGAATGCTATAATGTTGAACATGATCACAAATGAAATAGACTTGAATCTCGATGCGCTTTGTGTGATCATGAAAAACTAGACTAAAAACAAGTTACAAAACACATTGATTGTCAGAGTATAAAGTCATTGATTATTCATGTGGTAATTTTAATCCTACAAGTATGTGACATATCCATATCGCTTCATAGACAACTCTTATTACATGATATTATACCTCATCATTGATAAACAAAGTTTTTCTTCTCTCTCCCCCATGAGTTTAGACCAAATCTTGGAAACAAAACAAATCCAAATGTGGATTTCATGTCATCAATTGAACCTACATGATTTGTGTTTGTATATCCCATTGAGAAGAACTTATCATTATTATTGTATTCTAGGCCATGCTCTAAATTATGTATTGTAGGTTAGAATTGCATCCTCTATGGGAGAGTTTCTTAGGCTCTCTCACACTTAGCTACAAGTGTTGGGACAACCTTAGGCTGTGGGTATCCTATAGTGAGGTTGAACCTCTAGGCTTCTAATGAGGCTAGTTCCTTAGATGCTTCACTTTAGCTCTTATTTCCCATGCTAAAATCTACTACTAACTAAGGAAAAGGGATAGGAGGATAACATAAAGAGGAAATCTGAGCTAAGGGAGGTGATGCTAGAGAGTGATCGACATTTAGACTAGGAGCCTTAATGACTACTACAAAACTTAAACAAGACATAGTCTAGCTAATCTTATTTCAAAGACGCAAGTATGAGTAGTTGTGTGGAGGTTAAAGGGGAGGATACACTTTGAAGGGTAGGAAGGAATAGGTATATAAGAGAGCCACTATAACTTTTAATGCTTCAAAAAGGCACCAAAGGTTAACACATCACATGACATGCAAGAAACCAAGAAAACTAAAGTGAGGTACATAGAGAAAACACATGTGATGAGAGAAAAACATACATTATGCAAGTTAAACTCCAATAATACACACTTGACTTTAATGAAAATTAGAAAGTTATCTGGTATTGATTTAAGAGAGTGTTACAAGGAAATTTTGATAGAGTAACTCTATCACTAGTTGAGGGATCTCTTTTAAGGCTCAAAGGCCTCTATATATATCAAAAAGGGATGAGAGAAGAGGGGGCTTGTGTGAGAAAATAGAGAGAGAGATCGTAAATGGATACAACCACCACTATCCTTGAACTCTTTTTGCCTTTAGAGCGTGCAACTACTTGACCATGAAATGAACCATCCAAGATCACTGTAAATCTCCTCGAGCCCTTCACACATTTAAGTCTCCCTTTTTGGAGCTGAGAGAGTCATGTCATGGGTAACTGCATGCTACCATCAAGTGTACATGATTTTATCTCTTGCATTTAAAACTTGGCATGCTCTTTACTATTGTTTTGGACTTATATATTTTTTATTAAAATTGATACCTCGCTTGGCTTTTTGTATGTCCATTGATTTACTTGTGCACAGATGCCTATGAGTCATCAATCTCCTGCCAATTGAATGTGTCTTTGACACTTGTCATGCACACTTTCACCTTTGAGATTTTCTAAATCCTTTGACCTCCACTCACTGTTGATATTCAATGTAAGATTGATTATGCACCATTGGATCTAGCTCTTGAAATACTACCATGTGTCATCTCTGCATTTGGCTAGAGACCCCTTTGACAGTTTTTGAAAGCCAATGGCTATTTTATGAGATTGACCTTTGACACTGGCAAAAATGTCATATTTCCTTTAGACACTTTTCTATGAGCCTTTTTATTTCAGTCTCTTTTCTTTTGAACAATTTTCTTGAACAATTTTGTAGACCTTTTTTTTAAGGAATCAAACTTTAGACTTTTTTAGAATGACCCTTTAGATTTATTTGCTTTGGCCACTTCTTTGAAAGAAAAGATCTTCGGGACTTTTTGAAAGGTCTACTTCCTCAAGAAATACCCTTTGGAAATGCTGCATAAGACACCTTGGCATGGAAATGAATCTTTGAAAAAAGTGTTTTGGCCCCTTACTTTGAATGTGCCTTTCAAAACTTGAAAAAGATCCCATTTTCATCGAGAAAAGTTCCCTTCAAAAAAAAAAAGTGGACCATTTTCCTGAGAGAAGTAACCTTTAGGAAAAGTGTATAAGACACTTTGTTGTAGAAGAATTCCTTTGGGAATTTTGAAAATGGCCACTTTATTGAAGTGTTACTTTTTGGGAAAATTATCTCAGATAATTTTCTTGAAAGAAAACGTCTTTGTCTTTTGCTTCAGATATTTTGTCTAAAAGAAATATCCCTTTATAAAATTTGTCTTGGACAGCTTGTCTATAGGAATTCAACACAGCCAAAAATGTCCTAAAATAATCAATAAGTAAAGACTTAGTTGAATAAAAGATTTTACACTTAGCTTCTGGTTTGCAGGCTTACCCTTAAACACTACTTCTGGATCCTTAGAAAACCTTGCTTGGATCCTCTCTATTTACAAATGTTGGATCCATTTCTATGCCTTTGATCCACTACTTCATCACACTATTCAATATATTTATATGTGGGCCAAAAATGGCCAACATCTTTGGTAACTCATAGGGGTTACATGCTTGTCAATGCAAGATAACCTAGACTAGTTGGTCAGAGTCTAATCCATTGGGCATGGAGTATCCATTTGTGTTCAACACATTTAATTGGTGCTAGTCCTAATCTAACCTCTCTTGAAACAAAAATAAGGGCCCAAAAGATTAAAGTAGAACAGAGTTCCCAAGGTGCTTATTGAAAGGAAACTAGCCTAGAACAAAACAAAGACAATAGACAAATGTGCCTAGAACAACACTTAGAGGGATTTGAACAAAACTAATCTAATATATACACCCTAAAACTACGTGTACCCTTTCATCCTGGATCAAAAGGAAAGTTTGATACTTTTATTGCATCATGAGATAAGGGATTGAATAAGGCATGTAGCTTCTTAACCCTTGCTCTTGATGCCTACTTTTTCTTTGTTGCAACTGCCAGGTTCTTTATCATTATGCTTAATGAGAACTGGGTAGCTCTAACTAGGTCAGCTATGTGAATCTCGATAGTCTCAAATTCTTCATATGTCTCCTTAAATACAACCTCCAATGGTGGCTTAACAAGGCATACCTCTTTGATTTTTATGGTGTCTTTAGTATGACTAGACTTATAATTCATTTCATATTTTTTAAGTTCATCAAGGAGTTAATATCCCATTTCAAAGACTTAAAATAAGTCCACATCTGCAATGAACTCTTGAGGTGGTAGAGTTGAAAGACTATCCACTCCATACCCTTTGATCTACTTGATAAGGTTGCTCTCTTTGGATGCAACCAGACCATAGTTACCTTGGAGAAGAAAATAGTTGGCTCTTAAGATCTCAAACAAGTCCTCAAATGAGCCTTTCAATTGATTGGTAACCTCTGGGTACTTCACAAGTTCATCAATTTGATCGTCTATTTCATTCATTTCCTTACCCTTTTTATAATGTGGTAGTTCAACCAAGGAAACAACAACCTTGACCCCCTCATTCTCAACAAAAAGTGGTAGCTTTACATCCTCAATAGTGCAATCTATTTCATGCACAACTACAAAAGAGTCTTCAATATGTTCGCCTTTGTTCAAGAAGGCTGAGTTAATTTTTTGCTTACCAAGGGGGGGATATGGTGATTTCTTGCTTGTAGTCACTTGTGACATCCTATTTCTCAACCTTTTTGGATGCATCTTCTTGGTTTTCCTCATATAGGAGAGGTTCTTTCTCATATAATGGCATAATAGATTCTTGAAAACACTCAATAGGGTGAGAAAGGTTCAGGGAAGTTACCATAGGTTCCTAATTTTATTCCTAAAATTTCTCTAATTAGATCACCTTCACCTCCTCTTCCTAATTCTTTGCCCCTTGAATGACTCTCCATGAAGGAAAGGCTCTGGGGTTTTGAGGGGAAAGGAGTGGAGGTTGCAAGGTCTCTTGTCTGACTTTAGGAATCACCACCTTTTCCTTCTTTTTCTTGCTGCTATGAATGAATTTCCAAGGTGGGAAAAATAGAGGCTCTCTTTTGACCTTTTGATTCTATTTTCCCTCTTCTTTCCTTATCTTCACTTCTAACTCTCTTATTTATTTTGCCATGATTTCTTAAAATAGATCCTCCTTAAGGTTGTTAGGAATATAAGAAGGCTCTTAAAGAGGGATGATGGAAGTTTGTAGGGGTTCATATCCTTCTTTTCTTTAGACTCTTAATTCTAGATCTACCTTCTTTTTACCACCCCATTAATTTACCACTTTGTTCCATCTTGGAAACTTGATTTCATAAAGGGTTCTTGGGTAATAAAGGAGCCTTGGATCTTAGTAGCAGGCTATTCTAGAACAATCTCTTCATTTTTTTATAGCTCCTTTGAATAGATTTCTAAGAAGGAAAGGTCTAAGGAACATATGAAGGACTTGAAACATTCAAAGGAAAGGTCACTTGAGGAGGAATGGATGGTGTATAAGAAGGCTGAGGTGGTGTATATGTAGGCACAAAAGGTTGGTGAGGTTTCCCCTATTATTCCTCAAGTCCTTTCAGCTTGTTTTCAATGCTCTAAAAGTAACTAACTATATCCATCATGTCACTTGTAAGATTGTTCCAATTTTCTCTCTCAATAGGTGCCCATTGTGCTTTTATTTTTCCTAATGACCCTCTCACATAATGGATTTGGTGAGTAGGGACATCTTGACCATAACATCTCTATTAGTATAATCCTAGAGCATGCTTGTCAAGGCTTATTAGAGTCTACCTAAGTGCTGATATGGATGGCAAATGATAGGGTTGATGAGGAGAAATATTATGATGGGCTTGTTTCCCATAGGAGGGATCAAGGCAATATTCTTTCATATATGGATCATGAGGAACTTACCAAGGTTTATCATCACCTTGATAGGGTTCTTGATAGGGTAGATAAGCATTATATGGATATTCACCATAGCTATTCATATTAGCCTCATATGTCAAGTGAGATGAAGGAGATGATTAAAATCTACAAAGAGACAAACCTAGTCTACTCATAACCAAAAGCTTTGATTTTGAGTCACCATTGGTGATAGTTACTTGCTTCCAAAATTTGATAGAGGAGAGACACACCAACTATCTTCCTCACCTTGGCCCCAATGAGTGTGCCAAAAACTATTGTAGGCTAGAATTGCACCCTTTGTGGGAGAGTTTCTCAAGCTCTCTCACTCCTAGCTACAATCATTTGGACAACCTCAGGCTATGGGTATCCTATAGTAAAGATGAACCTCTAAGATTTTAATGAGGCTAGTTCCTCAGATGCTTCACTTTAGCTCTTATTTCCCACACTAAAATCTACTACTAACTAAGGAAAAGGGATAGGAGGATAACATAAAGAGGAAATTTGAGCTAATGGAGGTGACACACCAAATAGAGAGTGATCCACATTCAAACTGGTAACCTTAATGACTACTACTAAACTTAAACAATACATAGTCTAGTTGATCCTATTTCAAAGCTGCAAGCATGAGTAGTTGTGTGGAGGTCAAAGCAGAGGATGCACTTTGAAGGGTAGGAATGAATAGGTCTGTAATAGAGACATTATAACTTATAATGCTTTAGAAAGGCACCAATGACTAACACATCACATAACTTGCAAGAAAATAAGAAAACTAAAGTGAGGTGCGTAGAGAAATCATAGGTGATGAGATAAAAACATACATTCTATAAGTTAAACTCCAATAATACAGACTTAACTTCAACAAAAATAAAAAAATTGTTTTGTATTTCTTCAAGAGAGTGTTACAAGGAAATTTTGATAGAGTAACTCTATCACCATTTGAGGGATTTGTTTTAAGGCTTAAAGGCCTCTATATATAGCAGAAAGGGATGAGAGAAGAGGGGGCTTGCTTGAGAAAATAGAGAGAGAGGTCGTAAATGGCTATAACCACCACTATGTCCTTAAAATAATTTTGCCTTTAGAGCATGCAACTGCTTGACCATGAAATGCACCATCCAAGATCACCGTAAATCTCCTTGAGCCCTTCATAAATTTAAGTCTCCCTTTTTGGAGCTGAGAGAGCCATGTCGTGGGTAGCTGTATGTTCCCACTATGTGTACATGATTTGATCTCTTGCATTTAAAACTTGGCATGCTCCTTACTATTGTTTTGGCTTATATATTTTATATTAAAATTGATACCCCCTTGGCTTTTTGCATGTCCATCAATCTGCTTGTGCATAGATGCGCGTGAGTCATCGATCTCCTACTAGTTGAATGTGTCTTTGACACTTGTCATGCACACTTTTCCCTTTGAAATTTTTTGACCCCTTTGACCTCCACTCATCATTTATATTCAATGTAAGATTGATTATGCACCATTAGATCTAGTTCTCGAAATGCCGCCACACATCATCTCTACAGTTGGCTAGAGACCCCTTTGATGGATTTTGCATGCCAATGACAATTTTATGAGCTTGATATTTGACATTGGAATGCACATCATGTTTCCTTTAGACACTTTTCTATGGGCCTTTTTCTTTCAGGCTCTTTTCTTTCAAACAATTTTCTTGAACAATTTTGCAGACCTTTTTTTTCAAAGGAATCAAACTTTGAACTTTTTGAGAATGATCCTTTGGATTTATTTGCTTTGACCACTTCTTTGAAAGAAAAGGTCTTTGAGACTTTTTGAAAGGTCCACTTTCTCAAGAGATACACTTTGTAAATGTTGCATAAGACACTTTGGCATAGAAATGACTCTTCAAAAAAGTGTTTTGGCCCCTTCTTTTGAAAGTGCCTTTTGAAACTTTAAAAAGATCCCCTTTTCATTGAAAAAATTTCCCTTCAGAAACCTTAAAGTGGTCTATTTTCCTAAGAGAATTACCCTTCGATAAAAGTGTATAAAACACTTTTTTGTAGAAGAATTCCTTTGGGAATTCTAAAAAGGGCCACTTTATTAAAGGTTACCCTTTGAGAAAATTGTCCTAGATAATTTTTCCAAAAGAAAAGATCTTTGTTTTTGATTCAAACATTTTATTTGAAATAAATATCCCTTTGAAAACTTTGTCTCAAACAACTTGTCTGAAAGAATTCAACACTTAGCCAAAAAGGTCCCAAAAGAATGAACAAGTAAAGACTTAGCTGAATAAAAGATTTTACACTTAGCTTTTGGCTTGCAAGCTTACCCTTGAACATTTCTGCTAGATCCTTAGAAAACCTTGCTTGGATCCTCTCTATTTGTAAATGTTGGATCCATTTCTATGCCTTTGATGCAATGCTTAATCAAACCATGCAATAGCTTTATATATGGGTGAAAAATGGCCAACAATACCTCAAATATATCTCAATATTCACTTTGCTACTTTCCAATGATTCACATTTGGCTCTTGCATTAATATTGAACTATAACTGATATCTAAGCTAGTTTAAGTCAAGTAAATGAGACTCCCAAACAACTAACAATAGAGAATGACATTTACTAGTGGTAATGGATATGAATAAGACAATGGAAGTTTTTTATTTGTGGTTGTTACAATAGGATTAGAATCCATCATTCAAAATTTCTTGAGCATTATCTTGGCATATTTATTTTGAGACACAAAGATGAATTGTCTTTTTTCCATACATCAAAATAAAGATAGTAATACACAATCTTGAGTTCTATCATGTCAAATGATTACTTGAGATCATTATCTATTGCATCAATTATTTTCACTGAGCTTCTAGTGATGACTATATCATTGACATATACTATGAGAATCTTAACCTCCCCCTTGTTATTTTAAAGGTTTGGGTTAGATGGACTCCTATAGAATCCATCTTGAACGAGATACTCATCAATATTGATGTACTAGGCTCGATGAGCTTATTTGAGACCATATAGATACTTGATAAGTCTACACACCTTTTGTTCTAGACCAAGTGTGACAAAATGCTCCGGTTGGGTCATGTAGACTTCCTCTTGTAAATATGCATTAAGGAAGACACTTTTTACACCCATCTGATTGACTTTCCATCCAAATTTTGCAACCATAACAAAGACCATTTTGATAGTCTTTATCTTAGTTGTGGGAGCAAGAGCCTCCTCATAATCAATGCCTTTTTTTACATACCCCTTTACTACAAGTCTTGTCTTGTACTTTTTAATGTTATCATCTAATATGTGCTTATTTTTAAAGACCCACTTGCAACCAATAGGATTATTCCTTATTGGAAGATCTACAAGCTACCATGTATTATTATTCATCAATGACTAATACTTTGAATCCATGGCTTCTTTCCAAGGTTTTGATTTTTGAGATTCACAAGCTATCAGGGGTTCAAATGATTCTACAACTATGCTCATAAGGGTCAAATTCACCTTTTCATGAGTCATACTAAAAGTTATCAATCCTTAAGTGGAAGTATCTAAGACTCCATCCAATTTTGAATCTTGAATTGTTCTTGTATACCACTTGGGCATACATTAAACAATATTAGTAAATAGTGGAGCTAGAGGACATTTATGGCCATTAACATTGTCCTCATCCTCACTACCACTATCAAAATTAGAAATTTTTATAGGACTAATGTATGTATCTGGTGTTTATGTAGAGGGTGGACTTTAATCACCCTTCTCATCAAATACATCTCTATTGATATATAATTTTTTTGTCATAGGATCCATGAGTTTGTAGACCTTTCAATCTTTATTGTAACCAAAAAATATACATTTTAAATATTTTTCATCCAAATTTTTATTATTCTTCTTTGGAATGTGCTTATATGTTTTTCAATGAATAACACAAAGATGATAGATATAAGGCTTATTATTTGACCATGTTTATATTGGAGTGACCCCATTGAGATATTTGGTGGGTGCATGATTCAATAAGTAAACTACCTCTACCTAATATGGATGTGCTAGGTAGACATCTTTCAACATTCATAAAATCATTTCAACAATGGCATGATTATGTCACTCAAAAACACAATTTTGTTTCAGTGTATAAAGAGTAGTTAGCTGATGGTGAATGCTATGTGCCTTTCAAAATTCAAAGAATTCATTGTTGGTGTATTTAATCCACAATCTGAGTGGAGGATATGTATTAAAAACTAAATTTTCACTCCACTATAGCTTTAAATTGTTTAAATAATTAGAAGGCTTGATATTTTATCTTCAAGAAGTATACCCACATTATGCTTGTGTAGCATCAAAAAAGAGCTGAAAATAAAAAATCCATTGACACTAGGAGGGAAATGTCTGCATGGATCAGTTCCATAATATATACTTATGCCAAATTGATCTCTATGTTATTTTCCAGCTAAAAAACTAGAGGACATATTAGTTTTATTGTTAATAGAGGGAATCCCTCTCACCATGTTGTGTTTGCTAAATGCAATCAAGTACCCAAAAATCAAATTCCCATATCTTCGATGCCATAGATTGGTTGAGACTATATCATTGAAAACTAGAGCTTGATTTTATTTATGGACAACATAAAGCTAAAACATTTTAGCTACACTAGAAGCTCTTGTATAATTTTCTAGCTTCGAGAATTTTCTCAAATGAGACAATTTGTTGTCATTTTCCTAATAAAATTCAACCACAAGGTTGTAATTAAATAATTGATTTATAGATATTTTTTTGTTAAGATCGAAACATATAAAACATCAATAATTGTACATCCATGATTACCAAGTGGTAATAAAATGTCACTTGTACCTTGGAAACTATATGATGTGTCATGTCCAAGAGATAAATTACCATGATATGTTGAATGGTTCAAACTAGTGAACCAATATTTGAGCCTAGCCATGTGCCTTGTGGCACTAGAATTCATGTTTTAGATTGAATTTGGATAACATATCTCAATTCTTTGTGTATCATATATAAAATCCTCATATGAGTAATCATTATCTTATGCAATTTTCCCATGTTGTTGCTATAAAAAAGGCTTATGTTTCCAAGTACATGTGGACTATGGTTTTTATTACTTCTTTCCTTGTGGAGATTTTTTTTGTGTGGACCTTTTTTTTTGGATGAGCCTTGTTTAAACACAATATACTAGCATCCTTTAGTTCATGACTTGTCTATCTAAAAATTAGATAGACCTTCTATGAATGAAGTTTGCTCTCTTTTTGGTGTTGTTCGTTATTTTGTTTAGGGGATTATTTTGAAGGCTTAATGGGAATTTTTCATTTATTTCAAAATTCCAATGAATGTTCTTCTTCATCGACTTCTATTATTTGTATGGATTCTTCCTTTTGTAACATATTAACCAACATTTAAAAAGTTGGTTTCATCTCTAAAATATTTAGACTAGTCACAAAGATCTTGTAGGTGAGGGATAGTACTTTGAGGATAATAGACACTAAGGATTCAGTTGACTCTTCTTCACACAAATCCTAGAGCAAGGCCCATAGTGTTCCAGTGTAACAATGAAAAATTTAATTTTTTTCACTTGTCTTCAACTTGAAATAATGAAGCTAGCTTTATAGATTATGAATGATATTCCAATTTTTGGATTCATAGATATTTTTGAGTTTTTATTAATCATCTTTGATTGAATTAACATTTCAGCTATAAGGTTGTACCTTATACAATACCCTAAACATAATGATCAACTTTGCCTTTTGGTTCACTTTGTCAAATTTATGCCACTAGTCATTATATGTGGCATGGTAGGTATATGTGTCATTAAAAAATAGTCAAATATTTTCATATTCCATGTGAGTTTTCACCTTAGTCTTCCATGCAACATAGTTATCACCATGAATAAGTTGTGAATCTGGTAGAAAAATCCTTGATCATGTCCAACCATTTGAACAAAACTGTTTGTAGGAGATGGATTTGATCCTTATTTCTCTAATAGGTCTTTCTTTTTATATACCATTAGACTGATATACCAAATCTATCAATATGATCGACATTTTTATATACCCAATAATATTTGAATCAGCTCATCGTTTCTATGTACTCGATAGAACATGAAAGAGACATTAAAGTACATGAGAGCAGATTGACACATGGCACTTAGATAGTACGTGAAAATTATTTGTTTCATCAATGACACTTGCTCAGGAAAAAATACTTGTATTTGAGAGTAACTTCCCAATATAATCATATTTTAAATCTTTTAATATTTATATCTAATGATAGTGACAAATGGATAATGAAGGGACATGTACAAATAAAATTGTGATCCTTATTTCTCCTTGATGATTTAAAAGGATGATGCCATATATTTTATTGTTGTAGTTATGTTAGTAATTAGATGTATTAGTTCAACATGACATATATACTTGTAAACATGCACCAGATGCACCACATAAACCAAAACTACATGTGTGCAAAATGCACAATTTTATAGAGTTTAATTTTTTTGGTTGCTTTCTTTATGCCACATATTTCAAAATAAAATTGTGTAGAAAAATATATCTTAAATTTTATTTTCAACTACACAAAATAACACATGATTTTCTCACCCAGAATAAAGATATGATTTTACCCAAATCACACTAAAATAACATCACAAATTAGGTTTGAAAGGTCAAATTTAGATCGCAATATCTACCTTGATACCACTCAAAATCCTTAGTGTGGCCAATTTTATGAAAGCTCTCAAAATCATGTTTCCAATTGTGAAAAAACTGTTTGAATTAGAAAATTATGTGAGGAGAAAAACCTTTTACAAGGTATTCATGATTTTATATAAAAAAATATTTGAAATATCTCCAAAAAATTCTCCAATTTATTAGGGAAAAAATAGAATTGTTTTGTCTATTTTTCAGATCTTGTCTTAGAAAAGAAAGAAAGAAAGAAAGAAAAAGAAAATTATTGTGTCACTTGAATCTTGAACATGTAAAGAATAAGAATTCAGGTGTAATGGTGCTACTCTTTTTTAATTCTCACTCTTCCTTTGATCTATTTCCCAATCAATTTAGATCTAAATATATTTCCATAAGATAGCCTGCACTTCTTATAATTATAACTAATCTCTTTCTTACTTTGTATGCCTCTGATGGGTTTCTATGCTCTAAAGTAAATTTTGTAATGCTTTGGAATTCTTATAAAAAACTAAGAAATGTAGATATATATCTAGAAAAAAATATGGAGATGAAAGCAACAGTGTATTTCTCATTTCAATTGCAAGAAATATGAGTGGTTGGGACTCCTCACTAAAATTATTACTTTTCCTTGATCTCCTTGTTTTTGACTGCATACCAAATATGAGAGAAAAATAAAATTTATTGAATTACTTGCATTAATTTTCCATCAAAAATATTATGTTATTTTATTGATACAACATACTATATTTAGCTCATTCTATTTAAGAAGCTAACTTCTAATCTACAGTGCATATTGTAAATACTGAAACTTGAGGCTAAACTAGAAACCAAGAACAAATTTGAATTCCTACTTTAAATCTCACATAAACTTCCAATTAATCAATAAAAGATAAATAATAAAAACTTACCTTCACTTATCGAATGCAAGATTCTCCTTTGTAGATGTAAATTTGATCATGATATGTGGATTGTGGTTGTTGTCAAGTAGTTATATGTAATAATTCCAACAACGCATACCCTTGATTTATTAATTTTTTGATGACAAAATTGTTGATTTTTTACTCTCTCAACATTATCATTTGAATAAAATAGGGAAGGTCAATTTATAGATTTATTAGATGGAGAATAGACGGATAAGATAAATCTAGACTTATTTGAAATATTCAATTTTAGATCTTGGAGTTTTAGTCTATGGGTCAAATGCATTCAATGGAGAGGTTGAAGAATTTGTGGGATTGGTTAGATGATTAATGAGAGGTTTTAATGTCTTAATGAGGGAGTTTGAATGTCTTAAATAGGTTTATTAGAGGGTTGAATGTCTAAAATGATTTTGTTAGGGAGTTGAATATATTAAATGGGAGGTTTGAATGTGTTTAAATGTTTTAAATAGGTTTGTTAGAGGTTTGAATGAGGTTGTTAATGATTAATGAGGAGGTTAAATGGATTAAATGAGGTGGTTAGCTAATTTTATTATTAATTTTTTTGTTTACTTGAAATTATGTGTGTATGGATTAATTAGTGACTAATTAACTAATTAATATCGATTAAGTAGTTAATTATTTAAAGTATAATGTTGGTGGGGACTATATATAATTAATCCATATTTTTGACAAGGGACAGATTAGTTAGTGAGTGATGAGTGTTGAGATAGTAGATTAGTGATGACACTAAGGTGGCAAAATTATGGTGTTTACATTTCCCCCTCTTTAGAAGGGTATTATGACTATAATAAGTAGCAATTTTTCAAATAATTTAAAAGAATAAGACACGAGTGTAAAAATATGCCCAAAGTGGCATGATTGGTTAGCTGGTTAGGTAGATGCCCCCTTGAGAGGGCATGTGAGGATGAAATACATGGATGGGATCTCAAAATGAGAAGGGGTAGAATGGATGAAGTGAAGGGGTTAGGGGGTAAATTAAGAGGTTTGGGTTGAATAAATGGGAGGTGGGTGGGTGAAATCCAAGTAATTTTCACTCTTACCACCTAAGAAATTGGAGCTTTGAGCCCACACAAGACCCTGAACAAACATGAACCATATTCATTCCAAATAACACTGTAGTGAGCATGTGATGGAGTGCCAATGACCAAAGGGAGATAAGAGACTGATAAGTACCTTTTTTATTTTATAAAATTTTGAATTTTGGTGTAAATAATACTAAAAACACAAACACTACAAGGAAATATTTATTTGTGGTGTTTACACACACCCTAACAACATTTATGCTTATGTAAACAACATTTATATCAAGGTAAATGATGTTTACACAAATGTCATTGCATTTTTGCAAGTCCACAGTTTACATAAAATTTGTGTCACTTAAACTATAATGAATGATGTTTGTATTCTAAGGATGACATATGTGCATGAATGACATTTATGTATGTTTGGTTAAATGATTGATGACTTTGTGCAAGTTAGGGTATTTTTTTTAGTTTTTATGAGAAATTTGACTAAGTATCTTGGTTTGGATGATTGTAAGAGTGACTACCATTCATTATGGATCGTAAGCGGTGATCAATAGTGTTAGGATTGTTGTGAGACTTTATGATAAAAGAGTATGGATTTTTTGAGGTAATTGGTTTATATTATATAGCTTGGATGCTAAAGATCCCAACCAACATGGCTCTTTTGATAACATTAGTAGAGCGGTGGTACTCAAAAGATGAGTACTTTTTATTTATTAACTAGGGATATGATGATCATATTGGAAAATGTGTGGAGGATTTTGCACATCCCAATACATGGGGCCATGGTATAATGGAGAGAAATGATGTGATAGGCATCAATGAGGAGATTAGTTGATCATAATATCATCCCAATGATGAGATTAGGGGTGGATTTAGATAGGTGTTTGGTAGGAAGAAAGATAGATCAAATACCCTTTGTGCTTATGGCTCTTGTCAAGAACATATTGATGTATGAAAAGAATGGGAGATTCTTTGTGATTGGACTAGGAAATGTGGTGGGGGATATGTTAGAGGTATGTTACAAAGTTTTCATAGGGACCTTGTGTGTTAGTGTAGTTGTACATGGATATATACACAGTGGCATGCAAGAATGAGAAGAATATTAGAGATTCTACATTATTACAACAATGGGCATGGAAGCACATAACTATAGAGCATCTAGTATAGTAACAATGATAGATGGCCTATGAGGAGCCCTTTGCTTATGAATGGTATATTGTAGTGAGTGGCCAGTGATGACATATGGGGGATTTGAGATAGTATAGGAGTGTTGTAGATGACTTAAGGCTTGGGGACATTACATGGAGACCATAAATGGAGGCAAACCCAATATGGGTGGATAATTAGATGTACTTGGACTATACAATGGTTATATGTTATATTATTTATTGACAAGAGTACACTATTAAGAGATATAGGCTTGACAGAGTCTTGAGGTAATATGGTGTACAACAGGGTATTCTAATAGGACCTCAATTTTTTTCATGAGCATATAGGGAGTGGTGATAGTGGGGACCTTTAGTGGATTTGAGAGCATCTGTAATGGACTAGTTATCTTTGTAATATGTTCTATTTGATAGGTGATAAGGTGTTATAGATGAAAGGGTTATGGAGGAGTGTAGAGCATGGTGGAAGCAGACTTGGTCGATGAAGCTGACTATCCCAGATCAAAGGTTAAGGACTTTACAAGATTGGATACAGGGGATTTTGAGGGCCTAACCTCAAAGGGTGTGTAGACAAAGGATCAAATAATAGACATCTAGGCTAGATGGTGATGAGGCTACAATCAAAGGAGATGGAGAAGTAAAGGGAGATGTAACAGTTATATAGATAAGGAGTGATGGGGTTAGACATGGAGGGGATACATGTGTGGAAGGAGATGGAGGTGATGGAGGAATAGATGGAGGAGATATAGGCATAGCTAGGCCTCTAGTACCACCAGTGTTGATGGTTATATGGATAGACAAAGTAATACCCTTAGTACAACTGATTCAAGTGGAGGATTTAGAGTTGATAGAGACTCTATAGGGGGAGATAGTAGTTTAAGAGGTAGAGATAGTGGTTATGAAGAAGGATGGAGGGATTTTAGATAGTACTCACTAGGAATTGATAGTATCTTGTGGTTTTAAGATCACATGATTGAACATGAAGGTGACATGGATGATGATTGAGTTAGAGATGATGAGAGGAGAGATGGGGAAAATATGAAGAGATGTGTAGAGATTATAAAGTGAGTGAGATGTAGCTTGATCATTAATGGTAGTATAGTGCTTTAAAAAGGTCATTTTTGATGTGATAAGTGTGATACAAGAGGTATCATACTAACAAAAAATGTGTGAGGATACAATACCTACTGATCAAAAAAATTACATATGTAGAGTAATGATCTAGTGGACAAAGATATTCTCAACACAAATGGATTTGTTAGTACACTTGGTGAGGTATCCCCCTAAGAGGATTCCACTAGGGATTCCACCTTTCAATATTAATCACAATACATGACATGATGTATTTTTTAAGTCACTAAAATGTTAGGATGTGAAGTCACTATTCATAATTACCATTCACCATCACTATTCATTTGATGAGGTGGCAGTGTGAGTTGGTGATGACTATGCATATGAAGTGGCACCTTATTGATGTGGCATGGTCCACATGAAATATTATATTGAATAAAATATTAAGAGAGATAAATGGGGCATAATTATATGATTGGTGACTTTTGGAGGCATGTGGGAACAAGCATCTTCACCCATGTGATTGTGGGGTACATTTATCTATGGGACATTTTGGTTGGAGTCAAAAATATGATTGAGTCATATTTTTGACTCATGTGAGTGCACATGGGTTATATGTACATTGACCACTATGCTTTATTGGAGTCACATGTGAAGTAGGAACAACATGTTTAGGTCACATAGATGTGGGATCCTCAAGTGAAAAGTGGGAGCATCTTTTGACCAACACATGTGAGGGAGAAAATGGTCTTATTCATGAATAATAAGGTCACATGGAGGGTGGAGGATATCCTTATCTCTCATCTTTACCATCTTTGAGTTCCTTCTCTCCTTTTATTCTATTTATGTATGACACTCTCTTTGGTATGTACATGAAGTTGAAGCTTGAGAAAATAATCTTGTATTTTTTCTAGTTTGCTAAAAATCTTTGCATAAATTGTATGCTTGAGAGAAAGAATTTTAAGAAGAGTGTGTTATGATGAATAATTATTGGACAAGTTTATTTTAAAGCTTATATAAGAATACAACTACTAGTTACCCCATGGTTCCTTGCACCTTGAAAGGTTTCCATGTAACTCTCTTGCAATGTGTTATTTTTGTCATTTATTTTAGTATGTTGTTTATTTTTGCATTGAATTTTATTGCACACTAGTTGGATATATTTTTCCTAACATCTGGTATCAGATCTAGGCTATTTGAAAACATCTTGTGTTGAGTGTTTTCTATTGAGTTAGGGAGTTGTGTGTAAGTGCGATCTACTATAATGATAGGAGGAGTAACTAGGTTCAAAGTAGAGAAGTTTAATGGCCATAATTTCTTCTTGTAGAAGATGAAGGTGGAGGATTTCTTATTACATAATGACCAAGCTCTAACCTTGAAGGGTATTGCAATCAAACCCAATAATATGACAAATGAGGATTGGAACAAGATGGATATAAAGGTAGTTTCTACCATCTATTTATGTCTTGAAAATTATGTGCTCTTCAATGTTATTTAGGATAATACTATAAAAGAATTATGGGAGAAATTAAACATGATGTACTAGACAAAGTCAACTACAAACAAAGTTTTCCTGAAGAACCAACTTTACAATTTAAGGATAAAAGAAAATCCATCCATTGCTGATCATCTGAACAAATTCAACACCATAGTCAACAAGCTAGTCTCCATCATTATGAATATGGAGGATGAAGATAAGGCAATTACCTTGTTATGCTTACTTCATGATGGTTGGGATCATCTTGTGATGACCATTAGTAATGCATCATAAAAAACTCTCAAATTTGATGATATATTTAAAACTTTACTTGGAGAGGAGATGAGAAGAAAGTCTTCTAGTGCATCCTCAATTAATGAAGCATTGTCTATAAGAGGGATATCCAGTGTGAGGAGCAAGCAAGGTAGATCACCTTCCATATTGAGGTCTAAAGGACACAAGCATAAGGTGAAATGCTATCACTATGGAAAACTAGGACACATAAAGAAGAATTGTTGGAAATTAAAGGACAATAAGGATGGAAATGAAAACCCACCTTTAGTTGAGGCCAACACTACAAATTTAGAGTAAACAAACACACAAAAAGCATTTTTCCTCAGTAACAATAAATCAATTTCAAATGCCTAGGTATTGGAATCAGTAACATCATTCCACATGTCTTCACATAGATATTGGTTAATGGGATACCATCATATAGTGGAGGGTCTATTTACTTGGGTGATGATCACCCTTTGGATGTTATGGGAAGAGGAGATGTAAGGATCACACTAGATGATGGTATAATCAAAAGATTGAAGGATGTGTAGTATGTTTCTGATTTAAAGAAGAATTTGATGTCCATAAAGGTGATGTATGATTTGGGGTATTCATGTACATTTGGTAATGGTAAATTCAGAATTATGAAAGGATCTCTAGTGGAAGCAAAAAGAGAATCTTATGGCTCCTTGTATCATCTTTGTAGAGATTTAGTGACAATTACTGCAATAACAATAACTATAAAGAATGCTCAAGATGATATGATGATATGACATCAACAACATGGACACATGAGTGAGAAAGGCTTGAATATATTGCATGACTAAGGTATGATATCTAGGATTATGTCTTATGATTTCAACTTTTGTGAGAACTGTATCTTCGGTAAATAGATGAGGGTAAAATCTATTGCAAGTATAGGTAAAAGTTTTGATTTTATACAACTTATCCATTTGGATATTTTTGGCACTATCCCTACTCAATATATAAATGGTAGAACATAATTTATTTCCTATATAGATGATTATTCTAGAAGAGTATGGGTTTATTTTTTGAGAAAGAAATCAGAAGCTTTGGAAAAAATTAAAGAATTTGAGTCATGGGTAGTGAAAAGTTTGGGAAAATCCATTGTATGTCTTAGGTCTGATAATGAAGGAGAATATTGATCTAGGGAGTTTGATAAATTTTGTATGCAAGGATGTTATAAACATTAAAATATGGTCCCTTATACTCCACAGAAAAATGGTGTAGCTGAGCGGATGAACTGCACTATCATAGAGCATGCAAGAAGTATGTTGAGTGCATCAAAGATAGCAAATGGATTTTGGGTGGAGGTTATTAATACAACTATGTATATTATTAAAAAATGTCTTATAACTATGTTGGATGGAAGGAATCTAGAGTAGAATTGGCATGGTAAGCCAGTTGATTATTCTAATTTACATATTTTTCGCTGTGAAGCATTTGCCCATTTGCCTAAAGAAATAAGGTCCAAGCTAGATTTGAAATCTAGGAAATGTATTTTTCTTAGCTATGACAATACAATGAAAGGGTATAGATTGTGGGATCTTACTGAACATAAGATAATTATTAGCCAAGATGTTGTGTTTAATGAGAAATCCTTTAAAGGTAAGGAGGTACAACAAATACCTAAAGTTGTACTAGTTGAAGTAGTCAAGAAAGAAGAAGATGAAAAGGAACAAGTTGATGATTCATAGTATAAAGTAGAGCACCAATTACAACAACCAAAAGTTAAAATGCCCACTCGTACCAAGAAGTTTCCAAATAGGTATACTCTTACATTTCAATCCTCTTTTGATTTCTTTACTTATATGGGTGAACCTAGTTCATTTCAAGAAGCTAGAGAATCTGATAATGTAAAGTAATGGAGGAAATACATGGAGGAGGAAATGAGATCACTCCATAAGAATGAGACATGGGAGCTTGTGGATCTCCCACCTGGAAGAAAGAGTTTTGGTAACAAGTGGGTGTACAAGCTGAAGAAGAACAATGATGGGTTCTCAGGATAATATAAAGCTTTGTTGGTGGAAAAAGGCTATGTAAAAAATTTTGGTATTGACTTCAATGAGATCTTCTCTCCTATTGTGAAAATGAATACTATTAGAGTGTTACTTGCATTTGTAGCTTCACATAATCTAGAGCTAGCAAATTTGATGTGAAGATAACATTCCTACATGGTGATCTCGAGGAAGAGATTTATATGGATTAGCCTGAGGGCTACAAGGTAAAAGGAAAAGAGTAGACGGTTTGAAAATTGAAGAAATCACTATATGGTTTGAATTAGGCACCAAAAATGTGGTATAATAAATTTGACACCTTCATGAAGAGCCACGAATATAGTAGAATCAAAGCTGACCATTGTGCATATCATAATAAATTCAATGATGGGAACTTTGTTGTTTTATTACTATATGTTGATGACATGTTGGTTGTAGGCCCCAACATGAATAGAATCAATGATTTAAAGGCTCAACTGGCTAGGAATTTTGAGATGAAGTATTAAGAGTAGAAAACCAATTTTTAGGGGTGAAGATACATAGGGATAGGAAAGCAAGGAAAATTTGGTTATCACAGAAGACAAATGTTAAGAAGGTTTTGCAGTGATTCAATATGTGGAATGGAAAACCAGTCAGTACCCCACTTCTTACACATTTCAAGTTGTCTTTTGAGCAATGTCCTAGTACAAAGGAGGAGAAGATAAGTATGTCTAATATACCTTATTCATCAGTAATAGGGACCTCATGTATGACATGGTGAACACAAGACCTGATACTTCCCAAGTAGTGGGAGTTATGAGCCAGTTCATGGCAAATCCTAAAAAGGATCATTGGTCTGTGGTGAAGTGGATACTCAAATATTTGAAAGGCACTTCAGATGTTACAATCTACTATGGAGGGGAAAATTTACAGATGAGATTTTTTTTTATTATAATTTTGGTGGTGATAGAGATGGATAAAAGTCCACTATAGGATATGTTTTTACTCTTATTGGTGGATCTTTGAGTTAGGATTCTAAGTTATAACCAGTGGTGGATTTATCAACCACTGAAGTAGAGTATGTTGATGTAATTGAAATTTTTAAGGAGGCAATATGGTTAGAGAAATTATTGGGTGACTTTATAGAGATATAGGGAAAGATTACCTTAAGTTATGATAGTTAGAGTGTAATTCACTTGGTGAAGGATGTAACATTTCATGATCGTATGAAGCTTATTGACATCAAGTACCACTTCATTAGGAGCATGGTGGAGGATGCTAAGATCCTCTTGTTGAAGGTAGACATCAAAAAAATACTACAAACATGTTAACAAATTCAGTCAGGGCAAATAATTTTGAGTGGTGTACAACTTCTTTGGGCTTGTTAAAATTGTGATGAAGGCAGCATCGAGCATGGTAGGTAACTAAATTAAAGAATACACAAGTATGGAAAATCTTGTTTATATTGACTTAAAGAGGGAGAATGTTATGATGTGAAGTCACTATTCATTGTCACTATTCATGTGATGAGGTGGCAATGTGAGTTGGTAGTGACTGTGTGTATGAGGTGGTACTGTTGGCCATTTTTGGCCCACATATAAAGATCTTGCATGGTTTGATGGAGTAGTAGATCAAAGGCATAGAAATGGATCCAACCTCAGTGTTTAACGATAAACCTGCAAGCCAAAAGCTAAGTGCAAAATATTTTATTTAACTAAGTCTTTACTTGTTCATTTTTTTGGACTTTATGGGGACTAAGTGTTTCTTTTCTTTAGGGACCTTTTTTGGCTAAGTGTTGAATTATTTTGGACAAGTTATCTAAGACAAGGTTTTTGAAGGGTACTTTTCTTTTAGAAAGTGGACCTAAGTAGAGTTTCAAAGACTTTTCTTTCAAAGAAATGGCTAAAGCAAAATTTTGAAGGGACTTTTTCAAAACTTTGAAGGGCACTTTCCTTTCAAAAAGGGCATTTCAAGTGGAAAACAAGGGCACTTTACAAGAAATCTGAAGGTCCATTTTCAAAGAAAATTGTTCAAGGCCAAAGAAAAGGAATGAATTCTCTCAGGAGAATTGTATACAAAAATAAGTTTTGAATGAAAAGCCCAAAATAAATTCCTCCAAATAGAAAGGCCCAAAGACATAATTTCCTTTAGACTTTTGTTTGAAGGAATTGTTCAAATCAAAAAGTCAAAGAATTTATTTAGGGAGAGAAGTCTGAACTAATTATTTCAAGTCAAAAATGGCAAAGAAATATGTCAAAAAAAAAGGAAAGCAAATGGCCTAAAAATAAAAGTCTGAAGGAATTAGTGACAGGCCTGTAAACATCAAGTTTGAGCCCCTGCAAGTAGCCATTGCCTTTGGTCAAGTTTTTAAAAAAGGTTTCATCAAGGTTTCTACAAGCTTGACACTTATCAAGATCTCATGATTATAGATCGATAGTTCATAGGGGTCCAAGCTCGAGAAAATCAATGGATGAGAAAATCCCAGGTTTTCAAAAGGATCCTAGTGGGATTTTGATAGCTAATTAGTAGAAAAGGATGAGAATTTCTCTTTTCAACTCTAATAATGTGGTCTACAACTCACAGTCAAAACATGTAAAGTGGTCAAACTAAGAATATATGTGTCTAGGTGGAGGATCAAACATGTAAAGTGAAGGAACATGCCAAGTTTTAAATGCAAAAGATCAAATCATTTACATTTGGTGGGAACATGCAACTACCCACGACATGGATTTCTCAGCTCCAATTAAGGGAGAATTTATGCATGAAAGGCTCAAGGATATTTGCTGTGAT
The DNA here is from genome assembly GCA_037957365.1 of Torreya grandis. Taxonomy (NCBI): domain Eukaryota; kingdom Viridiplantae; phylum Streptophyta; class Pinopsida; order Cupressales; family Taxaceae; genus Torreya; species Torreya grandis. The sequence continues at coordinate 243,681 of JARHVA010001864.1, read as the reverse complement.
CTTGGATGATTCATCTCATGTTTAAGGTAGTTGTAATGGCATAGTGGTGGTTGCAGCCATTTATGACATCTCTCTTCATTTTATCACACAAGCCCCCTCTTCTCTAATTCCTTTTTGATATATATAGAGGATTTTGAGCCTAAAAAGATATACTCATTTGGAAAGGAGAAAAATTATCAAAAATTTGTAAGAAAGAGCTTTTGAAGCAATAAAGATCAATTTTTACCTATCTCTTTCCTGAAAATTATGCTTAGCAAGGTTGTGCATGATGGCCTTATGAAGAAGTGTTCTTCCATGTCCATTATCCTTCTTTCTTGCCTATTTTTAGGTGTTTTCAAGTTAGTTGTAGGTATGAAATTGAGCTCTTTCCACCATTAATAGATGCTTGGTGTGTATTTTGAAATTATTCTTTGCTTCATGTATTGTTTGGTGAGCCTAGTTTATGAAACATTTATGTAAATTAACTAGTTTGTGAGGTTGTGTGAGCAAGAATTATCTTATGCTAAATTAATGTTTATTTCATGCTTATGTGAGTGTCAACAAATTTTTTATATCACTCATTTATCACTCTTAGTTACCCTATACCCCCTATCTACCTCTTTTCCAAGTAGAAACATTGGTTTAGGTGATCTACCAAGAGGAAGCCGGCCTTATTCAAAGGATCAAACTCATTACAGGATACCCACAGCTTGAGGTTGCTCCAATATTATAGCTGAGAGTGAAAGAGCCTAAAAAAATCTCCCACAAGGGTGAAATTCTATGTACAATAGGTACCTTATTGATGTGGCATGGTCTACATGAAATATTTTATTGAATAAAAGATCAAGAGAGATAAATGGGGCACATTTGTATATGGGCCCTTTTGGTTGGAGTAAAAAAGATGATTAAGGCATATTTTGACTCATGTGAGTGCACATGGGTTGTAGGGACATTGACCACTATTATTGATTTAATTCAAAAGTGGGAGCATATTTTGACTAGCACATGTGAGGAAGACGAGGGTGCTTATTCATGAATAGTAAGGCCACATAGAGGGTGGTGAAAATCCTTCTCTCTCCTCTTTACCATCCTTGATTCACTTATCTCCTTGTATTATATTTATGTATGATACTCTCTTTGGTATGTACATGAAGTTGAAGCTTGAGAAAATAAGCTTGTATTTTTTTTAATTCGCTAAAAATCTTTACATAGCTTGTATGCTTGAGAGAAAGCATTGTAAGAAGAGTGTGTTATAAAAAATCAACCTGAACCATCCATCTCAAGATTGAGATGTGTGGTTGAGGATTAATTCAATTTTTGGAATTAAGTTTCTAATTATCCTCATCATGGCATTAGAAGAAGGGGCAATTAAGAGGCATGGAGGGCATCATGGAAGGCATTGATAAGGCATGGGAGGCATGAATCCTGATATTTATGGCATTTATGGCCTAGGGATGTCTTCCCCTGAAATGAGGTCACTTGATGATGCAAATATTTAATATTAATTTCCAAAATTGGCACTTGAATATGTTAGTTTCTCATCATTTTATGTGTTTTAGTGTTTTAAAGCCAAATTGTGCATTTTAGGTGGAAATTAGCCAAAAGACTATTTGGAGGTTATCGGTGGCCAGTTTTAGGTGTCTACAGTTTACCCCTATTTGAGAAGATGTTGCAAACCATAGGAAAATCAATGCATTCTCAAAGAATGAGAATTGGCCTGTATGCCAAAAAGAAGATGATGGTTGAAGAACAAAGCTCTAAATGGTTTTTAGGAAGCCTATGATGATGCCCCCCTCGAGGGAGTGGTCATCATTTGTTGATGGATGGTCCTAAAAAATAAACAAGAACAAAGGTGGAATTAACCCATGGTTAAGATTAATCCAAATGAGAAAATGCTTGTATGCATTGGTGTAAAAAGGATACTTATTTACCCAAAGATAGTTATAATTAGTAATAAAAGTCAATATAATGATTTTCCCATAGGTGGTTATAATCATTAAGAGGACCTAGATTGGCTAAAGATGATTGTGCCCAAATTAGGGTTGATTAGCAAGCATAACTCAAGGATATAACTTGGAATATAGATTAAAGATGAGCAGGTGCAAAGTAATGAAATAGATGAATAGAAGAATAAGATTGATCAGTGCGAATGATTTGGTGGTACTTACCAATGAAGAGATGCTCATCCTTATTAGTAATGATATAACTAGAATGGTCATTGGGTTGATTTGATCAAGGGTGGGATGGAAAGATTTGCCAAGGTGCTAAGGAGAAACTTCTATAGCTCCATTGATTATAGACCTTCTTGAAGCTAATTTTTGCTATAGCATGTGATGGTAGGCTTCTTGATAGAACACCATGACGACTTGGACAAAATATGCATATGGAATAACTCTCAATATCCAATAAACACTCAAAAATAATACACCAATGATAAAAACCATGATGATAATATTGACATATGAATATAGATAAACTCAAGAATAATGTGTGTAAGGAATCACCCAATGCATACATAAAAATTGAGTCCAGGTAATAGTGCCAAAAGAAAACAAATAAGCAAGCAGACATACAAATAAACAAATAGAAAAATAAATAAACAAACAACCCAAAATAAATAAACAAATAGAAATCTTGAAAACAAAATTAAAAGAAATCATCCTAGCAATGACAATGCCCGAGTAAGGCAGATCAAGGATAATTGACTAGGCTTAAACAAGACAAATGTTTTTGGTATTTTTGAAATATTATGAATGTTTTTGGCATTTTGAGGTATCTTAACTCATTAGAAAATTATAATATATCTGCTCACAAAATAGTGAGAGCATTTAGCTTAGGTTACTCACAAAAATGGTGAGAGCATATGGAAAGGGGGATAGAGGTGACCTCAACATGAATTGAGCTTGACCCACATAGTCCCAAAATGACCTCAAGTCATAGTAATTCCATCCACACAAAAGGTAGAGAAAAACCAACTAGGTCCCAACAAGTTCTCAAATCTAGCAAATGGCCAGTCAAATGAAAATAGCGAAGGCAAGGTGATGTGGTAATGCATGATAAACAAGTGTTACCCCTAGTTTTCCCATAGGTGGTTATAACTAAGATACAATGGCATATATAAATGATACTAATTTTTCCATAGGTAGTTATAGTTAGTAGCAAGAGTGGTGAAACATTGATTTGCCCATAGCCGGTTACAATCAATCTCACATAAACAAACATGGATATAAGATGAAAGATATCTTGCCAGATTAACTGTCACACTACTTTCATAGACTATCATTATAAACATGGATTGGATTAATTGTTGAAACTTGATTGGAACCCCCCCATAAAAGGTATATGAAGAACCAAATGTACTAAGATAAAAAATAGGATTGGGTAGGATGACTAAAAATAGACTTTGGTCTAAATAGGAATGGAATGATAAGATGAAATGGCATTGCTAAGGATAATGATGGTCTAGATAGATTGGATAAAATGGTAAGAGGATTGCCCTCAAGTGATGTGGGTAAATGGTTGGGATCTACAGTAATGGCAAATGGATATGTAACAATGACAAAGGCATGGCAATATGAAACAATATGGTACATGTTGTTGGCCTAGGTGTGGTTTTTGATTATGTTGCTCCTATTGATGGGGAGATGCATGTCCTAATCAATAAATGATACAAAAAAAATACTTGATCATGTTAATTACTAGCCCACACCTTGTCTGAATAACTAATTTGTCAAAAATAACCTACAAGTTTAGTTGTCAAGAATACTTTTGTGATCTTCATTGGTCATTAATTCTGTTTCCTTCAAACATTGAGACAAGATATCTTTATAGCCTTTGCAAAGGACAATGCGACCATGGATGGTAAAAAAGGACAAATAATGGATGGTAGGTTTTATTTTGAAATGGAATGGTAAATGATAATGGAATGTGGAATGGTGGGAAAACAAATGAGGATTAGGAATTTTGGTCATACATAATGTTGTTGATGCTATATTCGACATATTTTTGGTTGTGGTAGGGCCAAATACTTATTCTCTTGATAGGATGACCAAATTTTTCTATCTTTTGATCTTGAGAGTAGTTAGCATCTGATTAGGCTGTAGATAGGAAGCTATTTTGATTTGATCTTCAATTTTGTCTTCATCAAGTAGTGAAGAAATTTTGTGCTTAGCTATTGGTGCCTCAAAAAGGTTTTCACCAATAAATTTGTCTTGATTGTCCCATAACACCTCCAAGAAGGTTTCAATAATGAACGTTGGCTTTTGACTTTGATTGTCTTCTAGAACTTCCAAAAAAGTGTCACTAAAAGAGGCTAAGTTTGATCTTTTCTTATCCCCTAGCGCCTCCAAAAAGGTTTCACTAGGAGAGTGTTCTTCTGCTATATGAATGTGGTCTTAGCCTCCTTGATCTTTTTAAACTTCTATGTCACCATGGATATAGTTCAATAAAGTGTGATTTTATCGATCCCAATCAAAACTTGTGAGAGATGAAATGTCAATAATATGGTTATCTTGGTTGATGGTAATGGCCTGTGAAACGATAATGGAATGGGGAGAGGTTACAAAATCCTTGTAGAAGATACTAGGATAACTTATGTCAAAGTTGAAGTACTCATCCTCAAAAAACATAGAAAGATCATAAATGTATTCAAATTGATCTGTGAGGCATGCATAACCAATGTTGTAACAACCATGAACATATTCTTCTTCTAAATCTGATTCTAACTCGATGAATTCTAAATCTGATGTTGAGATTGATGTTGATTCAGATTCATATTCTGATGCTAAATCTGATGTCAGTTCAAGAATAGAACCTGACTCTAATTTTTATTATTCATTTGATGGGTATTCTATTATAATGATGTCTTGTTGAATATTTGGCTTTGGATAAGTAATAACCTATGATGGCATAATGAGCTCTACAAAAACTAGTTTGTCAAAGTGAGATTCCTCTAGGATGGGAAATAGGTCAAGAGATAACTCCTCATAGGTTGGATTATTAATTGAAGGCTCTTGAAAAATAGGCACATATTTGAGGTAATTATTTTCCCAAAGGTGGTTATAATCATTAAGAAGCAACTCAATAAAGATTGGCTCATCAGTGTGAGACTCCTTGATAATTGGTAAAGGATAAATAGGTAATTCATCATAGGCTGACTCATCACAAATGGTTGCTTCAATAGAAACATCTTGGATCAGTTGGTTTCCTTGGCTTTCATTTCCAATGAGTTGAAAAATACCAATTTTGAACACATCTTGGTCTTTGAATGATTAGATGGGTTGAGGTTTATATGGAATTGGTACTGGATGAGGAATGACTTGTGTTTGGATAATGGTAGGGCCTTGGGGAGCATGATTTCTCACACAAGATAAAATACAAAGTCTTGAGATGGTAATGATAGGGCAGTTTGGAGATTGATTGCTTGCATAAGCCAAAGGATTAGGTCTTGGAATGATGAAGGGGCATTGTAGATCTTGATTGTTCGCACAAACCAAAGGATGAGGTCTTGGTATAGAAATGGTATTCCTTGGATATTATGGAGCTTGATAGCTCACATAATCAAAAGGAGGGTTATGGGTAGCTGATGATTAGATAACAAAAAGACATCATAAAACTTGATTGCTTGCATAAGTAAAAGCATCCAAGTCTTCCACATAAACCATATCATCCCAATTGTGAGTTGGCTCATAAGCTAGTTCTTGACTGTGTGCCATGTACTAATTTTTGAAAAAATGGTATGGATTCATATCCCAAATAACACTATTTGTAGTTGGGTCTTCAAAGTCCTCTTCACAAGCCTATTCATACCAATCAAGGTCTCGAGTTGGATAGTAAGTTGATTCGTGACTTTGTTCCCATGAATGATTAATATGAGGCATATATAAATCTATCTCACAAACCATATTCACATTAGTGAGGTCTTGACAAAATCCATAAAAGTCATTTTGTGAAACCATTCTATCATAAGTTGGATTGTAAGTGACTCCACCATAAGTGTAGTGAGACATATCCATGTAAATGATGAAAGCTCTGAAAATAAAAAGACTTGGAAATCTACAAACTCTGAAAAACTATGTCCAAAGGACAAATGGTTTAAACTTGGTCTAACTTGGTCAAAATGTGGAGCTATATATCCAATGTGGTTTGTGCTAAGACTTGGCATAAAAAAAACTAACATCAAATGTCTAATGTCAAATGTCATATGCACAAAAGGTCAAGTGTCTCAATAAAAACTGACATGTCAACGGTCTAGGTAAAAGTGTTCCAAAGAAGGTCTAAACTAGGAAAGAGAAAAGTTGAGTTGCTTGGTCTTTTATCCAAACATGGAGTCAAAATATAGGCTCAAACAAACAGGCATACACTAGGACTTTTGGCTAAATGGCATCAAATCTAGACTTGAAACAAAGGCTGATATGATTTGATTTAATCTAACAAGTTTGAAAACAACTTTGACATAAATCCAGCACATATAATTAAACATAAACATGATCAATTGGCATAAGGCATAAGATAAAAGGCTCTTTGATAAAGGCTATGTTCTCCTAAACAAAAGCATAAACAATGATGAGGATAGGCATTAAACAAACAAACCATCAATAGTTTTCAAATTCGGGTAATCGATTAACTAAAGTTATGCAACCCAAAAGAGAAAGATCTATATATTATCCCCATGAATTGAGGCCTAAATAAAAATAAATCAATGTTTGGATCAAAACTTTAACAAGGCTAATTGAAAACTCAATGTTGAAAACTAGCATTTGACCAAATAAGTTAGACAAGATTGGACATCTTGACAACACAAGACAAAGGTCCAAATAGTATACACAAAATAGTTTGAAACAAATGGTTTTGATATAATGGTAAACAAGTCTTGAAAAAAATTGAGCAGCTTAACAATGTAAGCATACTTGAATGATGTGGTCAATGTTATGCTTCAAAGACTCAAAAGAAAAATAGTTCTAAAGTGATTTGGTCAGCATAACAGTAACCTTCAGAACTCAAATACATTGTTTTGACATGGATTATGAACAAACAAACAAGTTTTAGTCTCAAAACATACCAAAAAAAATGACCAAAATACACTAAGTATAATCACCCAATTCCTAACAAAGTTATGGCATGTGGGGTTGACTAAACTATCAAGTTTTGAATGTTTTAGGGGAATCAATTGCATAATGACTTTCACGTCAATGATATAAAAGATAATCATATAAATTAGGTGACCATGGTATTGGTTAGTTGTAAAAAGGTCTATCCCTTTTTATAGCCACTACATCCTGCTATTCGCTCATTGTAGTGCAATGTCCAAATATAGATACGTCCCATGTGTAAATCCAAAGGAGACAAATGAAGTCAATTCTAAGAGATGAAACCCTGGGTCAAAGCTTCCCTAAAAAAATCATGGGAGGCAATGTCATCCCCATCACAAGCCAAGTTACATAAAAATAAATAAAACATGAAATTAGGAAGACTTTAGGGTCATTTTCAAGATCACCCAAACTTTGACAAATTTTTGGGGAGTGCTATAGATGACTTTCTTTCTAAGCCTTAGACTAGGCTATTTGCAATATGAATGGTGCTTTTGGTTACAAGGGTTCCCTATAGGGGACAAATGGAAGAGCATACATGCAACATTCCTCTTTTTTCCAAACAAGATTTGATTAACCAACTATTGCAAACAGAAATTGACAAGTGTATTCAATTTTAAACCCAAAACAAAATGTTTGGTGGTGTTCATTTGACCCCTTGGTCTTAGTTGCAAACTTTGAAAACATTCACCAAAAACACATAAATTCTTTGCTAAACACCAAAATAGAATTCCTAATTAATTTTTAAGCATGTAAAAGGTGATTTAAACATGTTCTAAGCAAATATTCAAGTTTGGTCCTGCAGTAAAAATGTTAGCATGTTCTTTAGCTTTGAAGCTCTTTTTAGCTTGAAACAATGAACTTTGAAAAAGTAGCTCTCATGTTTGTGTTTTTGGAAAAACATAGTGACTGACGTCAGTTACTTTGGATAACTAAGATGTAATCGATGTCAGTTTTGTTGACCAACATCAGCTAAGTTAGGCAGTTGATGTCGGTATTCCCTGTTGACGTTAGTTATTGTGTAAACTTATGGCAACCAAAAATGGCAAAATAAAGTTATAAAATCAATTTGCAAGAGTTTTAAAGGCTCAAATAAATATTTTAGAGTTTCAAAATGATCTCCTTTAGGTGTGAAATGTGTGTGGTCCCATCGGGTGTGCCATTATGTGATCTATGAATTTGACTCAAAAAGGATGTTTAGTATGGTGTTAGTTCCAAAATGAAATAAACACACTAACTAGCTTAACATCTCTAGGCCTAGACACTAGGGAGAGCTTAGTTAACAAAATCAAATGAAAAACACAACTAAAAAGTAAGGAATTAAAACATAATAATTCCTTCACCTTCCTTGGATGCTCCATATGCCCTTGTAGTGGTGGCTTACTCAGCTTGTGCTCATGAAATCCTTGGCAATGGAAGCTTGACAACCTCCATCTCTCCTTGGCACCTTTGGCTTGTGGCTTAGCTTGGATTGGAATCAATTTGTCATGATAACACTAGTTGCATGAAGCTTTTGGAACCAATCCTACATTATAACTTTGCACAAATTAAACTTTTTGAAATGATGTTGTGAGGCCTCCTATTTATAGATTTTTGGATTTGATCAGAATCAAATTGAATCATCCATCTCAATATTGAGATGTGTGATTAAGGATTAATTCAATTTTTGGAATTAAGTTTGTAATTATCCTCCTCATGGCATTGGAATAAGGGGAAATTAAGAGGCATGGAGGGCATCATGGAAGGCATTTATGAGGCATGGGAGGCATGAATCCTGATATTTGTGGCATTTATGGCCTAGGGATGTCTTCCCAAGAAATGAGGTCACTTGATGATGCAGATATTCAATATTCATTTTTAAAAAAAAAATTCAACAAGTTTCCATGGAATTCTTGATTAGGCTCTAACTTGGATTAATTAGCTCTTAAACATGATTAAGCACTTTGTGCACAAATTACTCAAATTGATCAGAATGTCTTGTTATTGTTCCAAAATTTGACTAGATTGGAATTGGAAGGCAATGTTAGATGCCTTGGAATAATATTACTAATTAGGATGTTGTCAACAATAAATAACAAAGCCAGAAGTCTTGTGCAAAATATTTGATAGGGAAGAGCAATCTAGAGCACCTAGGTGCAAATTTGGCATTTTGACTCGACAAGAGTTGATCAAAGTTAGCTGGCCCATAAATTGCATTACCCCATTTAGGGATACCCTGGCCAAAATTGGCACTTGAATATGTCAGTGTCTCATCATTTTATGTGTTTTAGTGTTTTTAGGCCAAATTGTGCATTTTAGGTAGAAATTAGCCAAAACCCTATTTGGAGGTTATCAGTGGCCAGTTTTAAGTGTCTACAGTTGGAAAAGTTTATTTTGAAGTTAATAAAAGAATAAAACTACCAGTTTCCCCATGGTTTTTCTTTACACCTTTCAAGGTTTCCATGTAAGTCTCTTGTAATGTGTTATTTTTGTCATTTGTTTAGTAGCTAATTTATTTTTGCATTGAATTTTCTTGCACACTAGTTGGATTTTTTTCATAACAAAGATCACATGATTGATCATGAAGGTGACATGGGTGATGATAGAGTTGGAGATGATGAGAGGAGAGATGGGGAAAATATGAGGAGATGTGTAGAGATTACAGAGTGAGTGAGATGTAAGAGGAATAATACTACCAATAGTTGTGTGAGGCTATGGTACCTATTGATCATAGAGTGGCATCATATGCATATTGATCGATTTGGAAGATAAGGGTATCTTTAACACAGATGGATTCATCAGTAAACTTGGTGGGGGATCCCCCAAGGAGGAGTCTACCTATTGAGAGTCATGGTAATACGCAACATGATGTATTTTTCAAGTATATGAGATGGATGGACATGGACATTTTTATTGATATACAGTGATTATTTTTAAGTGTCTCATGTGTATCATTATGATGTTAGTTGATGATGTTTATAGAAGTTATGATATATGTTATGATTGGTTGGACACTTCTACTATATGTATGATGTAAACTTAGTATATGATGATGAAATGTTTAGTTAGGAATTAATTTTAATTGTGGATAGTTATTATTTAATTTTTTTGAATGATTTGTTCATAAATGTATGTTTAAGAATGAATATGATTGGAAGTAATGTGATTATGTGGATGCGTATGAATGATTTTTTTAAATATTAGATAGATTTTCAAATGTTTTGAGCAACTTGAATTTTTATATATCATATGATAGGATGCATCATGATATGGAAACCCATGATGACACTATTGTAATACACATTAGGGCTGACACAACATAAAAAATAAGAAAACACTAAACAATCAACAAGCAATAAAGAATAACACAAACTAAAAATTAAGAAAAGTGATTGAGTTTTTTATTATTTGATCAAGTTAGAAACCGTATGTGTAAAAAGTGATGATAATGATATTGACAACCTTATTTTTTCCCAAGCAATAATACATTCAAGGGGGGTAGATTAGGAAAGATATATCTCAATAAAACTACAATGTTTTGTTTTAAATTTTGAATAAAGGTTTGAACTAGACTAATGACAAGACAAAATGGATTTTTTGGGGGATGTTTAGATTTTTTTCTTATTTATTTGTATTTGATGGGATTTTAGACTGGAAACAAAGCTACGAAGAAAAGGGGAAAATGAGTTCTAGCATTGGGGAACATATATGGTAGTAGATGGAATGGGTTAAAGATGTAGGATGGAAGGCATGAGATATGGAGGATGGATCTCCAAAGAATACATTGCATAGGAATCATATGCCAACCTTATTCATATTATGGTTGATATTGTGTTGCTATGTTTTTTATAGAAGCATAGAAGTACCAATATTTTTATGAAACATGTTTCAAGACCTCTTTCATATCCTTATCAAGGTAAAAAACATGAATAATAATGGCCATGCTAGAATGAATGGGATGATTTAGTTAAAGTTATGTGTTGGGATGCTTGGGTTTAGATGGAGAAATTAACCTACCCCCAAGTGTAGGGTACTTATAGATATTAGACATTATGCATGATGCCAAAAAATGGGTTTCATCATGGTACTTGCCCTGTACCAGTACAACTGGAGGATGAATCTAGATAACTTGTGGAGGAGACCATTGATATTGATATTAGGACATAGGGAACTCCTAATATCATTAAACTTACAACAACTCTTATTCTTGAAGAGAAAGAAATCCTTGTCATTCTCTTAACATAATTTTTAGATGTTTTTGCTTTGTCCTATGTTGACATGCCAATATTAGATCCATTTCTAATAATACATCACTTAGTTCATGTGGATGCAAAAACTATCAAACAAAATTTGATAAAAATGCATCCTAAGGTGGCCCTTCCTATCAAGTAATAACTACATAAAATCTTGGATGTTGGATTCATAAGAACATTTAATTATTCAGAGTGGATATCAAACATTGTTTCAGTCAAGCAAAAATCAATAATAATATGATTATGCATTGATTTTTAGGGAACCAATAAGGCAAACCCAAAGGATGACTTCCTTCTACCTAACATTGACATGATAGTTGATTCAATAATAAGAAATGAGATATTGTCTCTTATGGATGGCGTATCAAGATACAATCAAATTAAAATTACACCTGAGGATCAACATAAAATGATATTCATCACACCATGGGGCACAATTTTCTATCAAGTCATGAATTTTGGTTTGAAAAATGTAGGTGCTACTTATTAAGTACATATGATTATCATCTTTCATGACATGCTGCATGACATTATTGAAGACTATGTGGATGATATATTGGCCAAGTAAAAAACCATATTATAACATCCAATCATATTATGTAGAATATTTGAAATATTAATGGAGTACAAAGTTCTCTTAAATCCTAAAAAATGTGTATTCAACATCATGTCAAGAAAACTACTTAGATTCATTGTTTGTAGAATGGATATAAAGGTTGATCCTAAAAAGGTAAAAGCCATAAAAAAATTACCTCCTCCTATCAACCTAAAATAATAACGCATCTTTCAAGGAAAAATTTAAGCAATCAAGAGATTCATTTCACAACTTACTGATAAGTGTCAACCATTCACCCATATTTTCAAAAAGGATTGTCTTTCACTAGAATGAAGGATGTCAATAGGCATTTAAACAACTCAAGAAATATCTTTCAAATCCACTAGTATTAATGCCACCTACTCCATGGAAACCTTTGTTAATTTATATATCAGAAACTCAATATGCATTGGGAGCTCTCTTAGCTGAACATTATGATCAAAGAACAAAAAGGGTTATGTACTACTTAATCAAAACTTTGGTAACTTACAAACTTAACTACACTACAATCAAGAAAGTATGCTTAGATGTTATATTTTCTTCACAAAAACTATGAAACTAGATGCTCAATAATCAAATAAAAATCATTGCCAAAGTGGATCCTCTAACATATCTCCTATCCAAAACAACTATCACAAGTAGACTGGCTAAATGGGTCATGTTGCTAATTGAGTTTGACATTGAATATATACATCAAAAGGCTATCAAGGGATAAGTTTTTACATATTAGTTTTTAGAATCACCCATATCAAAAAACTAGTCGTTAACTATTAGATTTTTGGATGGGTATATCCTATCTATTGATGAGGCATCAAAATGGAAAATGTACTTTGATGTCACAGGGTGATCTTATTCCAAAATCATTTAGAATCAAGTGAAGTATTTTCGGTTTATTATGAAACATTAGAATATGGAAGTGTTTAAGATGCATGATGTTCATGGGTTCATCATGATCTTATCCATCTTGTGTAGCTATTTTTTATGCTCATGATCCTTACTTGGAAATGACAACATAGGGGCCTAGCCAATTAGGCTCAAATTTGCCTTTCTTTTCACACTCTTGATTGGTATTATTCTAATTTTATTTTAAGACAAGGTCTCTAATTTTAAATTTTTGGCCTTGATTTTATTGTTGTATATGTGTTGACATTGTGGATTACACCCTCTGAAAGGATACTTAGCTTCCTTCCTCCATGTGGCACAATGGAGACATTCCTCTTGCTGTGGGTGGCAAATTTAAGGAATAAATCACTAGATTAGGGGCTAGCTCCCCTTGATGCACCTTGAGGCCCTATATTTTTTACTACTAATAATGGGGGGGGGGGATACAAAGAGAGAGAGATACGATAAGGAAAAATAGAACCTAACTAAAGTGGTGATGCACCAAAATTGATTGGTCTACTCAGCTTTCACCTACACTTTTCACCAAAAGAAGCAAACAAACACTTCATTTGAATGAGAAACTAACTACGTCAATGCTTCAACAAGGGGTTTTATGGAGGTATGAGGAAGAAACTACCAGAGGTGTTATAAATACACACTATTGGATAGTTTCTCAACTGCACCTATACTTCAATCATGACACTTCTTGTTGACCTGAAGAAAAGAATTCACAATACACTAGATATGTTGGTATAAGCTTATGAAAGCATTTGAAGAAATGAATGAACATAAGATAAGACCACAGGAAAATGCAAAAGTGCAAGCTCAAATGGAGGTAAAATAATTATTTTGATTAAAGGTAAATTCTTTAGGGCTTCACCATACAATTTTGAGAGATCCTTTCTCAAAATGAGAAGTTATAATATATAGAGAACTTGGAAAAATATCATTGACCGGTCAAGGGAAAGAAACCTATGCTGCATTAATCAATCCTATGGTGACCACTAGCCCATGCTATTTCCATTTCTCCTTAAATGCATCTGTGAAAGACATGTTGTATGTGCTTAAGTCTTTTCCCTTGTTTTTTGGACTTGTAAGAGCATGGGTTGCTTCTCCTAGAAACTGATAAGGCCATCCCTCCTTATGTTGACTAGGCCATGCTCTCTTGAATTCTCATGCAACTATCTACTCATTAATTTCAAAATAAGGAAGCATGGGCCACTCCTTGAAATGTTCACAACCAACTCTTTTAATGGTTCTTTGGTGGAGACTATTCCACCTGAAAGCATTTACTTCTCTCGTTGATGACTCCTATGCCACCTACCCTAGTCTAGTTCATCCCTATGCTTGACTTACTACACCACCTAGAGAATTTTGAGCATTTGTCTTATATGTGCATGGCCATGTTCTAGGTTACCCACTTTTATTTTCTCTTTTCTTGCTATTTTTTGTCCTTTTCTTGGCAATTTGGGCTCTCGAGGCTTATAAATTTTCTCTCAAGCTCCTTCTTTGGTGGGTCACTGAGTCTTCCCTTGGGCTTTTGGGATTTTGAATTCCTTCAAATAAAATGTTCAAAGTAATTCCTTAAGACATTTTTATGAATGAATTCTTCCTTTGGGCTTTTCACTTTTAAAAACCCTCCTTTGACGAGCCTTTGGGCTTCCACTTATGAGTTCCTTCAGACAAAATGTTCAAAGGAATTCTTTTAGACATTTTATCTGAAAGAATTTCTCTTTGAATTCTTTCCAATGGCTATCTCATCACCTTAAATTTTACATCTATGGGCTTGTCACTCCATTTTAATTCTAAAATCTATTTTAGCACACTGAATTTGACATTCATGGGCTTGTCACTAGACATTTGTATCGCAATGGCTAGCTTATCACCTTTAAATTGATGTTTATGGGCCTATCACCCCCTTTGGAAATTCCTTTAGATTTTTTACAAACATATATTTCTAAAGGGAAAGTGACCCTTAAAAAGATGAAAAGGTCCTCTTTTCAAGGATAAGTGCCCTCCGCAATGGCACCTATCCTTCAGACTTTCTTCACTTGTCAAATTTATTCGAATAAAATGCCTGAAGGAATTCTTTCAGACATTTTTTTTGAAAGAATTTTCTCTTTAGGTGTTCATCTTTGCCTTCAAAAAAAATGTCCAAAGGAATTATCTCTTTGGCCTATCAATATTTTTGAAGGGAAAGTCCTTTTTGGGATTTTTGCCTTGACCCTTTGCTTCAACCATCTGCCCTCCACAGGGACACCTTAAGCCCAAAGTTGCTCTTCGAACTTTTGTAAAGGTCCATTTTTTTGATTCCCTACCTCTTGCAAGGGCTTCTTGGCCTCTAAGTCACCTTTCAAAAGAATTACAAAGGTCCTATTTGGCACCTAAGTGCCCTTCGTAAGGGTACCTACCCTTTAGACCTTTTATAAATGACCCCTATCCCTTTGAACTTGGTCCATTTTTGTCGATAAAAATCCCTCCAAAGTAACTTACTTACCCTGTTAAAACCCCCCTTAGATCAAAATGAGTTTCAAGTTGACTCTTGCTTGCTAGACCTAAAGCACTTGGCAACTAGAAGAAGAAAACACTTGGTTTTTTTCATGGAAAAGGCCTGCCAGAGAAAATTCTACTCAAGGAAGCTACGAGATGAACTTGTCAGAATCTGGGTCAAAGAATTTGCAAGGAAAAGGAAAAAGAGGTGCCTAATTTTGGCCTACAGGACCAAAATTGGTCAACACATTTAGAGATTCATAAGGGAAGCATGCTTTCTATGCTTGAGAAGACTGGTGGCTTAGAGATCCATTTGGCATGGAGTCAGGATGCAACTTGAAAATATGGCATCAACCTTGTAAAAACCTAAGAACCAATAAAAATTTTACCGTAAATGATAAAAAAACACAGACAAGGCTAAAAAACTATAGACATACATAAAAGCACTTAGGGAAAATAAGGAAAAGACAAGGAAACTATGTACATAACAAGAGAAAGTTAGGGACAATGTTTAAGATATATCCCATTGACTAGGATATGTAGTTCTTCACCATCCAACTTGGAGAGTTGGAATGTGTTATGTTGCTTGCATTGGGTGATGACATATGGGCCACTCCATAAGGTGTCAAATTTTGTGTGCCTTCTAGGTTTGGCTTGGTCCTCATCCCACTTCAAGATAGTGTCATCTTTTGAGAAGATTTTTGGTGAAGATCTCTTGTCAAAATGCTTAATTATTTTTTGTTGGTGGCTAGTCATTGCATCCATGGCTTGGTCTCTTACCTCTTGAAGCTACATTAGTTTATAATACCTTACCTCTAAGTTGTCACTCTCCACCAATTTAAGTTGATGGGCAAGATTCAAGGCTGGTAACTCATGTGAAATATGAAGTCTAGCTTCCCTTCCATACACAAGTATGTATGGTGAATTGCCAACCACCCTTTTTGGAGTGATCTTGTTTGCACACAAAGTTATTTTCAACTTGGCATGCTGAGTCCTTTAATTTTACTCCATTATCATTTTAATGATCCTAATCAAGTTCTTATTTATGGACTTAGCTAGCCCATTCCCTTGTGGGTAGTATTTAAAAGAAGTGTTGAGCTAGATGCCATATGTTAATGCCCACTCACTTGTCTTTATTCCAAAGAAAGCTAATGCATTGTCTAAAATGATTATGGATGGGACCCCAAATCTCATCACTATGCCTTCATAGAAGTCTAGGACTACACTCTCATTGGCTTCCTTCAAAGCAATGGCTTTTACCCATCTTGTGAAATAATTTATAGTAGTCAAGACCCACTTTTGGATAGCACTAGAAGGAGGGTTGATCATCCCTATGAAGTCCAAACCCCATTGCATGAATGACTATTCCACTTGAATAGGATATAGAGGCATTACATCCAGCCATTACTTCCCATCAAATAAATCACATTTTTGACATTTCCTCACCCAAGCAAGAGTGTCTCTAAACAAAGTGGGCCAAAATTAGCCAACCCTCATAATCCTTATAGCTATGGCCTTGGGAGCAAAGTGGCCACCAACTGGTCCATCATGGAACTTGGACAGTACCTTATTGACTTGATTTGAATCAATGCATCTCAAGAGTACCCCTAAAAAGTCCTTTTTAAACAACACTCCATCAACTAGGATGTAAAGAAGAGATTGGAGTCTAAAATACCTCCTCTTGGTTCTATCAAGACCTTACAAACACTCACTAGTTTGGAGGAAATGAACCATGTCTTATGCCCAACTCTTCATGATTATAGGTATTTCCAATACAACTTGATCATGGAGTACCCAAACATCCTCTTTTGGATCTTTATAGTCTGTAGCGAGGTGTTCACACAACCCTCTTCCCCTTACCAGCTTGGTGGTCTTGATGTCTACATCGTAATCCATTACTTTGGTGATCCATCCTACCCTTTTCTCATTCAAATCTTAGCTCATCAAGAAATCCTTCACACTAGGATGTGACACCATGATGTGAATCTTACTGTTAGACAACATATGTCTGAATTTATTTAGGCTTCATATGACTTTAAGCACTTGCTTCACAACATATGTATATTTAACCTCATAGACTTTTAATCCCTAGCTAAAAAATGTGAGAGGTTGTTCTAAATTCTCACCATTCACTTGAGTGAGAATAATAGATATTACCTCTTCATTTCCAAATATGTAGAGATTGAAGTCCTTGGAGATGTCTGGACTAGTTAAGGTAGGAACTTGGGTGATAGCTTGTTTGATGCCTTTGAATCTTTCTCTCCTCCTTGCTATCTATATGAACATCTTATCCTTCATTAGCATGGAAGTTAGTGGCTTGACTAGTTCAAAAAAATTAGGGATGAATCTCCTAATAAAGTTTATTTTTCCAAAGAAGTTTTGCAGGCCCTTCTTGTGTTTAGGTAAAGACAATGCTAAGATGGTGTTCACTCTTTCTGGATCAATGGTCAAGCCCTTCTTTGAAATGACATGGCCCAAGATTTTGCCTTTGTGGATAACAAATACACATTTCTTAGGGTTGAGAGATATGCTAAACTCTTTACACCTCTCAAAGATTTGCCTCAGGTGCTTCAGATGTTGACTTGCTTCCTTAGAGAAGACTACCACATCATCAAGATAAACTAGTGTTTCTACCTCAAATTTGCTTTTCAGATTATAAAGAAAGAAACTAGAAGAAAGTAAAGGACGAGGCTTGGAAGTACCTGGACATAAGATTGCGCACCGTAAATCCAGACGTTCGTGGGCACTCCTCTTTGGCTGTGGAGGAATGACACCTGCAAGAAAAAAGGAAACTAGGACAAGAAAAACGTTAGACAGATAGGCAGTGGGTTGCCAAGCAAAGGCTTGTTCCCAGAAGTGTAAAAACTTCCTTAAGGGAGGTCAACCCACTGTTTTTATAAGATAATTGACTGATAAAAGACAGAATGATAGAATACAGAAGTGACAAAAAGATTAGAAAGGAATGAAGAAAACAAAATGATTACCTGAATGAAGGAGTTGGGCTGAAGACAGTCGCCGAGGTCGGTAATGTCACCGGCGTCGGTTATCTGATCTGCCGTCGTCGGCTATCCTGCCGACGTCGGTTGGGGAAGTGACCGGCGTCGGTTGGGGTTGTAGCCTGTAGTCGGGTTTGAGCAGGGTCTGGTCTGAGTCTTGGTCTGTGGTCTGTCTGTGGATGGGTTTGAGGCTGATGGACGGGTCTGAGTCTGATGGACGGGTCTGTGGATGGTCTTAGGCAGAGATGCAGGGGAAAGGAAGAGACACAGAGGACAGGGAAGAGGAGGATTCAAATAGGAAGGGGCCTGAGAAGGCTTTGCAGCCTCTCAGGGGGAGGGACAAAGGAAGAGACACAGAAAACAATAGAAGATAGATGATTAAACTGAAGAAATGAAATAAAAACCAGACTAGCTTACCTTTAGCCTGCTGAAAGAAGAGAGAGGAAGATGTTGCTGGAGCCACTGAAGAGTTGCTACAAGGAGAAGATACTGATCCAGGACCTGCTTCACCTGTTGCTACTGCTGTACGAGGTTAAGACAGAGGAGAAATGAGAGCCAAAGCGCCGAGAGAAGCTGTTTGCGAGCTCAAGAGTCCAGGGGGTGCAACGGACGCAGGAGGGGATAATGAAGGCTGCCGACGCCGGCAGTTTCACCGATGTCGGCCGAAGGGTCGCCGACGTCGGCGGTTGCAGGATGGGCACAGAGGCTAAAAATAGCCTCTGCCCATTCTTGCACGCCGCCGAGCGAGGGGTCATGGGCAGAACGGTCGCAAGGTTGCCAAAATAGATGAGGGGGGATATAATGGTGAGATTTGGGTTAATAAATGCTAGGGGAAGGTGGAGGGATTCAAGGGAGGATCCAAGGAGGCAAGGGTAGGGTGGAAAAGGGGGCCTCAATTAATTAAAAGATGTTAATTTCTAATTAATAAGACCTAGGTGGGTTAGGGACCAAGGAGGACTAGGAGGGAGAAAGGACCAAGGGGGAGAACCAAGGTGCAGACACGTTTGCGGTGTCTACATTTGCCCCTTTTTGTCTTGTTGGTTGTTCTGGACGAACTGCAAGACAAAAACAAGAGTTGGTTGCCCCAAAAAAAGGATGAGGTGTTCCCCCCTCAAAGCGATAGTCGAGAGAAGGGAACCGAAGATCGAGTGTCGATTTGACAAAGAAATGGATAGAAGAGAGTGAGTGAAAACGCTGCCATAGTCATGATTGCGCATAGTCCACTTCACGAGAGGGTCAGGTCAAATTGTCGCATGGTCAAGGGTCAAGGAGTGCCAAAATTGAAGTAACCAGGCCCCAGCATTTAGTCGTCTGCTGATCGGGTCACTCAATCTAAGCTGAAGCTCCAAATGGTCGTCGTGTCCCAGGTATCCAGGGCTCAGGAAGTGCTCCCAGAAACACAAAAAAGCCACAAGTAGTAGGGATCAACTAGCTCGCGATCCTACACTTGTGAAGGGTCAAAAATAGTCTGCGGACAATTCTGCTAACCAGCCGTGGAATAGCATACACGCAAAAACAACCAAGGCAACATTGGCTTGGAAGTGGGTCGAGGTCGAAGGAGATAGGCATGGTCGCCAATGGTCATTGGTCAAGAGGATGGATGGACGAAAGGATGCGGCCGAGCTAACCCCAGAAGACCCCATGTCAACTGAGTGCTGCCTACATAGCCCTGGGGATAGGGCCTCAGGCCGATGTAGTTCTCCCTAAAAGGGAGGGAGGGTCAGAGGGATTGATTGGTCTTGGTCAAAAGAAATGAGTGGTCGTGGTCAAAGGTCTTGGTCAAAGTGACGAAGTTGGGCATGATAAGAGTCAAAGAAGAGAAGGTTTGTCCATCATAGAGACGAACAAACGGGGGTGGTCGAGCTAACCTCAGAAGATGTGGTATCTGAGTGCTGCCTACATAGCCCTTGTCCTAGGGCCTCAGACCAATGTAGTTCGGACAAAGAGGGTCAAAATGGTCGATGATGAGATTGGTCATGTGTCGAAATGACGAAGGTAAGATGAGGATAAAAGGATGCTACAGATGGTGTATTCTGTAGAAGTGGTCGAGAGTCTTTCATCCCTAGCAAGTTTCCATAGTCGTGATGGATATATGCTAAAAATGAATAAAGGGTCTATTTATGCTTCAGTAAGTATTGGTTTATGCTTAACATAAATTGGGTCTGGTCGATAGTTTCCATGTGTATTGGTGTCCATGGGAACTATGCGAAATGGTCAAGGATGATGCCTGATGTCATGTTGAAAATGTCGAGGCTGGAGTGAAAAATGTTGAAGTTGGCTTGGTTTAAGGATGAGTCGACAATAGACGTGGCCAAAGCGTGACCAAAGTGTAGAGAAAAGGTGAAAGGCAAATTGCTCTTTCATTGACAAGGACCAGAAAAGGAAGCATAGATAGGGGTGATTAGAACCAAAGCCCCATTCATGCATTGCGTCGTTGACCAGTATTGAGTTAGAACGGTAATCGAATCACTTTGACATTAAAGTGAGCTCGAAGTCCCTTGAGCCGGTGATAGGAGGAGGATAGGGTGACCCAGTGTAAGAGTAGGAATAACCTTGCCCCTTTTTATAGGAGACCCTGAAACAACTACAAGCCAATGTCCGTGACTCGCTTTTTTTTTTTTTTTTTTTTTTGCGCAGACTGATCGATGCGGGAAGCCTGCATAGAGATGTCATTTGATGTAATGGTCATGTTGCGAAGCTGATCGATGCGGGAAGCTTCTAAAATAGTTGCTGTTTATTGCCAGAGTAGTCATAGCCATCCTTCGAGGGAGTGGTCTATATTTTTTCTTGATAATGTTTGAAAAGTTGGCCTAGCTGTCCTTCAAGGGATCAGTCTAGTAATACAGCAATGATAGTACAGCTGTCCTTCGAGGGATCAGTCTGTCTTTTTGATTTGACTTGATTTAGAGACCATGGATATGTTTTGACATCTTGATTTGGATATATTGATAGAAATGAGAGTCACGGACAAGACTGTAGAAGCTCAAGGACGCCCCTTTTATTAGGACAAAGCATCACTGCATCCTAAAAGGGTTGTAGAGGACTTGTTAAGGGGGAATAGGGTTGAAAGGGATGAGGATTAAGAGGACGAGGATTGCTCAAGGGACGAGCTCAAGTTACGTGTCAAGTAGACGAGTACTCGACTAGCAGAAGAATGGTCGAAGATGCAACGCATTAAGAGGCTCAGGTTCTGGATGTCCGTCAAGGGAAGACAGACGATAAGTCCCTGACCCATACTTGTGCGTGATGATAAAAGGTCCAAGCCAATTGGGGGCGAATTTGCCTCGTTTACTTCGCTCCATATTGGTCACGTGCTGATTCTCTTTGAGGATGAGGTCTCCGATGTTGAAATCTCGTTCTCGCAGATTTTTGTCGTAGGCCCGCTTTATGCGACTTTGGTAGACATGGAGATGATTAAGGGCAGCCAGACGGCGCTCGTCGAGTAACTCAAGTTGAGCTAGGCGATCTTGACAAAAGTCGTCGTTGGAGAGAATGTCACGCAGGGAGATACGAAGAGATGGGATCTGTACTTCGAGAGGTAAGACAGCCTCTGTTTCGTACACAAGAGAAAAGGGAGTAGCACCCGTAGAGGTTCGGATGCTAGTGCGGTAGGCCCACAAAGCGAAGGGGATATGAACGTGCCAATCCCTTCCTGTATCGTCGACCACCTTCATGAGAATTTTGGTGAGAATTTTGTTGGAAGCCTCGGCCTGCCCATTTGCTTGTGGGTAGTAAGGCGAAGAAAAGCTGAGTTTGATGCCAAATGAGTCGCATAGTTTTTGGACAGTCTTGTTTTTGAAGGACTTGCCATTGTCGGTGATGATTTTGTGAGGGACACCGAAACGACAGATGATGTGGCTGCTGATGAAGTCAACAATTTTGTCAACTTTTGTGGAGAAAAGAGGAATGGCTTCCACCCACTTGGTGAAATACTCAGTGGCAGTGATGATGGACTGATGACGAAGAGACGAGTGAGGGTTGATCTCACCGATGAGATCTAAGCCCCACTGAGAGAAAGGCCAAAAATCCTGAGCGACTTGCAAGGCGTGGCTGGGGAGATGAAGCAGGTTAGAGTGCTGCTGACACTTGATACAACACCGAACATAATCGCTACAGTCTTGATGAAGGGTGGGCCAATAATAACCCAGGCGAAGGAGGCGCTTGGCAACCAAATTTCCACTGAAGTGTCCACCACAAATCCCGTCGTGGACTTGCTTTACGGCATGAGAAGCTTCAGCGGAGGTTAGACAGCGAAGAAGGAGACCGTCGAAGCCTCGCTTATAGAGAAGACCCCCTAGCATGGTATAGCGAGCTGTGCGCTTGATGAAAGCTCGCCGCGCATTGCTAGAGAGGTTGGGAGGAGTGACAGAAAGAGACAAGTAGTCCACAAGTTGCTTATACCAGTCATCTTGTGGGCTAGAATTGATAGTGTTGATATGGTCGATGTGAGGAGAGATGTATGAAGGCAAAGGTACGCGATGCACTGTGACAAAAAGGCGAGATGATGATGATGAAGACGGGATATGCGAAGCAAGAGAAGCCATGGTGTCGGCAAACTTGTTCGTAGAGCGTGGAACAGTCTGCAAGAGGTAATGGTCGAAAGATGCCAAAAGAGTGTCAGCACGATTCTTATACCTCTGTAAAACTTCATTTTTATAGAGATACGAACTGTTAACTTGATTAACGACGAGCTGCGAGTCGCCGAAGATGTTGATAGACTTGATGTGGAGAGAAAGGGCAGTCTGAAGTCCCAAAATTAAGGCCTCGTATTCAGCCATATTATTGGTACAATCGAAGTCAAGCTTGAAAGATAGAGGCATGGGCTCCCCGTCGAGTGGGATGAGGATGACCCCTGCACCCCCACCGAGTTGACATTTGGAGCCGTCAAAGAACATAGTCATCTGGTAGACGGTGTCATCAGTGGAAAGGGTAGCGATAGACTCGTCAGGGAACTCACAGTGCGAAGGTTGGTTGTCGGGAAGAGGGGCATCTGCCAGTTGGTCAGCGATGGTTTGCCCCTTGATAGATTTTTGTTGGATGAAGACGAAGTCAAACTCAGCAAGCAGCATGAGCCACCGAGCCATACGTTGATTCTGATATGGCTTGGAGTGCATGTACTTGAGAGGGTCGGTGTGAGTGACGACAAAGGTTTTGTGGTTGAGAAGATAGTGGTGAAGCTTGGTAGCGGAAAAGACTAATGCCAAACAGAGTTTCTCGGTATGAGTATATCGAGTTTCATAGTCGACCAGTGTTCGGCTGATGTAGTAAACCGCTTACTCGCGATGATGCTCGTCTCGATGCGCGATCATGGCACCTAACGAATGGTTGGTAGCAGAGATATAAAGATAGAAGGGTTGGTCGTCCTTAGGTGGAATGAGGACTGGTGGAGAGACCAGATAGCCTTTGAGGGCTTCAAAAGCCTCTTGACAGCCCTCATCCCATTTAAAGGAGACGTCTTTCTTAAGGAGGTGATGGAAAGGTTGGCAGCGGTCTGAAAGTTGCGAGATGAAACGACGAATGGACTGGAGCTTCCCTTGGAGACTGCGAAGCTGCTTGAGATTGGTCGGGGGTGGCATTTCGAGAATAGCGCGGATCTTGGCGGGATCTATCTTGATACCACGGAAGGAAATGATGAAGCCGAGAAGTTTGCCTGAGAGGACCCCAAAGACACACTTCTTGGGGTTGAGGCGGACATTGTATTGAAGAAGACGGGAGAAGATGATTGTGAGAATGGTCAAGTGGTCACGGCGGAGCTTGGACTTGCCGAGAAGGTCATCCACATAGTCCTCCATGATTTTGTGGAGGAGATCATGGAAAATGTAGGTCATGGCGCGTTGATAAGTGGCACCAGCATTTTTCAGGCCGAAAGGCATGACTCGATAGCAGAAAGTCCCCCATGGGGTGATAAAGGTAGTCTTGTGCTGGTCTTTCGGTGCGATCAGGATTTGATTGTACCCTGAAAACCCGTCCATAAGAGATAGCATCTCATGGCCGGCCGTAAGATCAACAAGCTGGTCAATGTTAGGAAGAGGAAAGTCATCTTTGGGACAGGCTAGGTTAAGGTCGTGATAGTCCGTGCAGATCCGAATCCCCCCAGTTGCTTTAGTAACTGGGACGATGTTAGAGACCCACTGTGGATAATCGATGGGTTGGATGAAGGAGACAGAAAGAAGGCGCTGAAGCTCCTCTTTGACAAGAAGCGCAACGCGAGGATGCATCTTTCGAAGCTTCTGCCTAACAGGCTTAGCCTCTGGTTTGGTGACAATGTTATGGGTGGCAATGGTAGGGTCGATGCCAGGCATGTCGCTGTAAGTCCAGGCAAAGGCCTTGCTATGGTTGGAAAGGAACTGGGCATAGTCAAGCTGCTCCTGAGCGTCTAAAGATTGGCCAATCTTTAAGACGTGAGGAACATCGGAAGAAGAAGGGAGGTTGATGTCAATGGTAGATTCATTTAACATAACCTGGGTCTCGGAAGGGAGAAAATGCTGGACGAAAGAGTCATCGGCACCCATGTAGGAAAGGATGGCGTCATCGTCAACGCAGTGGACATTGTGAATGGTTGCCGACTAATCCTCTACCATGCTAGGAAAGATGAGAGGGAGAGACCTGGGCACCCCATTAAGCTGATAAGTCAGGGGTTCCAGGTGGACGGTGTTTATGGAAAAAAAAACTAGGAGGGATGGAAACCACCGACTCCGTAGGTGACGAAGGAGAAATGGGCGAGTCTGGAAGAGATTGGTCAGTGGTTGGTTCAGGACAAAGGTCGAAAGGAGCCTGAGTGGGGTCATGATATCCCAGGCCATAGCGTTTCTTGGCATCGTGATCACTGAGCGGCTCGATGGGCTGATGGGAGCCCTGCTCATAACGTCTGAAACCAAAACCCTTCCATGCACACCTGTGAAGGTAAGTATGTGCAAAGGCAGGGTTGCCAAGAAATGAGAAATCAGATGTGAAAGGTTGGGGTGAAGAGAGGGAAGTGCCATAGGTAGGAGCTTGATTAAGCCCCCCATAGACAAAGTTGGTTCGGAAGTGCGGAGGACCATAAGGTATGACCGTCCCGATCCGAGGGTCGTAATTAGGACTGAGGTGAAGGCGTCCATACTCTTGTGGAGTTTGGAACATGTCGAGAGTCAACAAGCGATATTCCCCAAGCGATAGTCGTTGGAAGATGTCTTCCATGGGGTCTTTGGTCGGCGCTTGAAGAGGAGGGGTGAGGGCAACCGCCGATTGCGAACTGGTCGAAGCTTCCGCAGATGGAGGCGGTGCCGGAGTGGACGGCTTGATGGGGATGAGGACGTCGTTAGGACGATAGGTGGTGTTGCAAGTCTTGAAGGGTGAAGGGTCAGCAGGGATGGTGTGGACTTGCCCGTCATGCTCGAACTTCACACAACGGTGCAGGGTGGAGGGTATACAGGCCATGGCACGGATCCAAGGTCGGCCCAGTAGAAGGTTGTATTGAAACTCTCCTTCGATGATATAGAAGAGCTCTGGGACTGTGCGTGGGCCTACGCGAATGTGGAGGATGACTGTGCCAATGGTCGTGGCGGTGGTGTCGTTGAAAGAGCGTAAGATAGCGTCAGTTTTGGAGACGTAGTTCTGAGGAAGAGCCAGCTGATCAAAGGCGTGGGTAGAGATTATGTTGATGCTAGCGCCGTCATCGATCATAACGCGTTTAATGCGTGTCCGATCAACATAGGCAGTGATGAAGAGGGCGGCGTCCTGATCTTCCGTGTTAGATGTGGGAATCTCAGAATCGATGAATGTGATGGAAGCGATAGGAGACAAAGAATGGACGAGGGCAGCGAGTGGTTGGGGGTCCTCGGGTCGGACCTCCGCTGCTTGCAAGGCTTGGATAAGGGCTTGACGGTGCTGAGGCGAGGTTTGGATAAGGTCGTAAAGAGACATCTTCACAGGTGTCTGGTGAAGCTGCTTCAGCATGGAGTCATGGATTGGCCCAGAAGAGGAAGACGAAGAAGGTTGGGACGTGCCAAGGATAGAGATTTTAGGCTTGGGCGCAAGGGGTGGCTGGACGAAGGGATAGGTCCAAGGAATGGTAGCTTTTTCCTTGGCCTTGTCCTTTTGCGATCTAGTGGCTATTCGGACAGCATTGATTTCGAAAATGGGAGGCGAAGAAGGGGTCATGTCTTGCTGGTGAGATGTTGACGTGTTTGAAGAAGTTGGACAGGAAGGAGTCGGGGTCTGGTCAAGAGTGTCCTCAAGGAGAAGAGTGTCTTTCTCCATGTGGCGGCGAATGACAGCCTTGAGGGCACAGCAAGTCTCGGTGTCATGTCCTGGTGTACGATGATATAAACAAATTTTCGTATCGTCAAACCAGGAGGGCTTGGACCCGAGAGGTTGGAAAGGCTTGATGGGCGGAAGGGTTATGTCAGAAGTCTGGAGAAGTCGGCGCAATATCGACGAGTATGAGCCCAATAGAGGGTCCGTGCTATTTGATATGCGCGAGGTCGGTGACTTTTGCTTAGGCGAGGTTAGAAGAGGTTTCCGTACCACCTTATGGGTTGATGGCGCGGTGACAGATGGAGACGGCTCTTTCTTGATGATTGATACCGCCTTTTTAGGAGAGGGACGACTGGAGGTAGGTAGAGGAAGCAAAGGAGGCAACGAGCTTTGGTTGAAGGTCGGAGTGGGAAGGATGCTAGCCAAGGTCGAGGGATGGGGGCCCAAAATGGATGGCAATGGTGACGGAGAAGGAGGCGTTCGTTTCGGCGGTCTGGCAGTCTTCTTTGCCTTGGTCGGAAGACTGCTACTGGTCGAGGTCTGGCCTAAGTCCACCTTCACTTGCGGGTGAGTGAGGGAGGAGGTAGGACGAATGCCAAATGACTTGATGGGTTTGGACGAGATAGATGCAGGCTTTGGTTTGGACGGGTTTGGTTGGGGTTTAAGAGTCTGGTCTTTGTCAAGAGTCTGACGAGATTCCGCCTTAGGAGGATTAGCGGCATGTGATGAGAGGGCGCGGGTATGTTGAAGGGCCTTAAGACGCTCCCACAACACCTGAGGCGTCACTTTCCTCGAAGGGAGAAGTTCAATCTTCTCCACTAACCGGGAAAATGGCTGAGAGGAAGATGTTGATGGTTGCGAGGTTGAAGACGAGACGGGAGTAGTGGTCTTGGACACATGATGTGGTGAAGTCATGACAGATGAAGACGAAGGAGAGACAGGTTCTTCCCTGGGTGGAGAAGAAACTGGGGAGCGAGGCTCCTCCAGCGGGTAAAGGGCAGGGATGACGGTGCCCTCCACTTGTGGCTAAGGAGTAGGAAGGGTCGGGTCCTCCAAAGGCTGCAGAAAGGAGGATGGCAAGACTGAAGGTGCTGATAAGGCCGAGGCGTCCTCCAAGATGAGAGAGGTCAGTGGAGAACTAGCCAGGGAGAGAGGCTCGTCCACATGTGACAGACTGATAGATGGACTAACCTCAAGAGGCTGATTGGGGACGAAAGGAGAGACCGTATTGACTGTCCGAATATTGTGCTCATGATTGTCGTCAATTAAGGTCTGGACATTGTTCTGAGCTGGCGGATGATTGGGGAAAGGTTGTTTGAAGATGTCAATGGCCTGATTAGGGGGTGCATTTGGATTGTCTAAGATGAGATCCCCCTTCTCAAGCATGTCTTGTATTATGTTCTTAAAGGTCTTGCAGTTCTCCGTGTCATGGCCCTTAACACGGTGGAAGCTGCAGAAGTCTTGCTCCCTATACCACGCGGGGATGGCGTGTGAGGGATCGAATTGCAGAGGAGGTCGGGCTTGAGGGAGATTGAGGACTCCCTGTTTAAGAAGCTTTTCCAGCACAGACGCATATGATTCTCCAAGAGGAGTATATCGTCGCTGTAAGTATCTTTGCTGGAATTGCCGAGTAGCGCTCTGAGATGTAGAGGGCTCAGGCTGATTGGACGAAGAAGATGAAGGTCTGACAACCACGGCATTAGCTGAAGCCTTGGATTTAGAATTGGATGATGATGGCTTGGTAGAATAAGATTCATTGGTCTTAGAGCTGGGATTCTTACTCCGCAACTTGACTTTGTTCTCCTCGATGGCACGTAACTCTAGTTTGCGGGCCATCGTGAAGGCCTCGTCAAAAGTGCGGAAGGTTTGAACCCTCAGAGTGGAAGAGATATGTCGGGCACAGGCTTGAGAAAAGAGTTCAATAAGCTCGGCCTGGGGCAAGGAAAAGGAGAGTTGGTTGATAAGGCCTCTCCATCGAGCCACGAAGTCAGCTATGGACTCGTCCTCGAATTGCCGAATAGAATAGAGGTCCGTGATTGAGACTTTCTCGGTTATGTTGATAGAAAAGTGATCGAGGAATAGCTGAGCCAATTGCGTGAATGAGAAGAGAGAATGACTAGGAAGGGAGCTGTACCAGTCAAGTGCAGCACCTGAGAGAGACATAGGAAATGTGCGTAAGAGTAACGCATCGTCATGGCCAATGAGGTAGCAGGCGTGTCTGAATGCCCGCAAATGTTGTTGTGGGTCTTCCTTGTTTTGAAAATGAGAAAACTTCAGAAGCTCCCACTGGCTAGGATATGGTCTGATTGGGACAGAAGGATGAATGGGCTCGTTACAGATCTGTTCATATGAAAGAGTGTTGCGCGAGCCGGAAACAGAGGTCTCAAGACTGGTCATCTTGTCCATCAGCATCTTGATGATGTCTGCCGACGGATTGACGGGTTGCGCGCCCCCTAAGTTGTAGGGCGCTTGGAAGAGGTTAGAGGAGGCGTGCGACATAGTCGGTTGTATAATATACGGATGACTAATCGCAGGGGCAGAGGTGAAGGCTAAAGGTGGTTGGTTAGAAGACATAGCTGGGCCCGTTGTTGCCACGAGAGGTTGGACTGTGGTAACGGGGGCCAAGGGATAAGAAGCCACCCTGGTGTTGATAGGGGCCAGGGTAGGCGGGATAGAGACGACAAGGTTTTGAAATGGAGTGGATAGAGGTTGAGCGGGTTGAGGTTGACAAGGGGCCGGAACCCCGGTGGAAGTGGGCCCGATGATAGAGGGAGAGGCCACACCCGGAGGATTGGTCAAAGTCTGGTCAGTGGTCAAAGCGATGGCTTGAGTGTCCGAAGGTTGAACTATGGATGTTGTCGATACAGCTGTAGTCGCGACAAGGGAGGTCGGCATTCCGTAGATCGGATTGCCCAGGGAGTCCCGCATTCGGCTATGCGCGAGATAGTGTTGCAAAGCCTTGACATTGAGGTCCAAGAATCGCTCGAAGTCTTGGTCCCCTTCTTGGACAATGGGAGTCTGCGGCGGGGTTGGACGGACAGGAGTTCTTTCAGTCTCCGAGTTGAACTCCATTGTAGGCTTGGTCACGGATGGGGTGGACGGAAGTGGTTGACGGCAGGCGTGGTCGAGAAGAGCCTTGGCTTGGCTACGAGTGAAAACCATGCAAGGCAAAGAAGGTTCAGGTCTCAGGAACTGTGTTGCTCAGTTTCAGAAGACCAGGATGAAGTCTTGACAGAGAAAGGACAGGTTTCAGGTTGCTGGTTTTGGAAAAAAAGGACAGTGACAGAGACCGACGTCGGTTTAAAAACTGATGTCGGTAAGAAAATGAGGCCGACGTCGGTCAGATGACCGATACCGGTGACAGATGAAGCCGACGTTGGTATCAGAACCGATGCCGGTGACAGGGGAAGCCGACGTCGGTGGCAGAACCGATGTCGGCGACTGTGTTTTCCAGAGAGCCAAAAGGTTCTTCGAAAACAAAGAAGAAAACGTCCTCACACACTCAAACAAACAGATGAGGAGAGGAAAATAGAGAAAGACAGACAAGCCTAAGCGATAAATCCTAGGAATTAACCTTAGAAACTTGTGGCTTATGCCTTAGATGAATGTTTGGGAAGATTGGCTGAAGAACGGGTCCTAGAAGAAGGCGGTCTAAGGATGGTTTCAGGTGTTGTTTTAGGTGCTCAAAGATCTGTGTTAGGGTCTGGTACGTGGCCTGGTGCTAAGGAGCAAGCTCCCCTCACTTCACGATTCCAGTGGTTAGCTGGTCTCGCTTAGCCAAGATATACCTCGCCTAGAGTTTAGACTCCGCCAGAGAACGGAGTGGGCTTCCCCCTTGGTGATGAAATCCAAGTGGGGTCACCGGGACGGGTAAGGTATCCGCTGGGGGATGAATTCCCAGTCGGGCCTTGTCTCAGGTATGTTATATGTTTGTTTTGTGCATGTGATTCGGTAGTGTAACATAAAGTGTCTACGGTTTATTCAATATGCGCCTAAGTTACTAGATGTGGACTAATGCAAGCACAAGCAGAAATGAAAGTGCAATATGTTTTAAGCCCAAGTCGAAATGTGATATTGTTATGAAGACAAGATGGAGAAAGGGATGAGAGTATGATATTTAGACTAATCTAGAATGCAAGGAAGAAAGGTTTGTTTTAGACCTGCTTATAGTGACATTTGGAATAGAAGAAAGAGACAAGAGGAAAGGAGCCTAAATGCACCTAAATGAATGAAAAAGAAAGGAACCCAGGAGGAACCTAGGGTCCCACCAGGCGTGCCAGAGATGTTTCTACCTCAAATTTGCTTTTCAGATTATAAAGAAAGAAACTAGAAGAAAGTAAAGGACGAGGCTTGGAAGTACCTGGACATAAGATTGCGCACCATAAATCCAGACATTCGTGGGCACTCCTCTTTGGCTGTGGAGGAATGACACCTGCAAGAAAAAAGGAAACTAGGACAAGAAAAACGTTAGACAGATAGGCAGTGGGTTGCCAAGCAAAGGCTTGTTCCCAGAAGTGTAAAAACTTCCTTAAGGGAGGTCAACCCACTGTTTTTATAAGATAATTGACTGATAAAAGATAGAATGACAGAATACAGAAGTGACAAAAAGATTAGAAAGGAATGAAGAAAACAAAATGATTACCTGAATGAAGGAGTTGGGCTGAAGACAGTCGCCGAGGTCGGTAATGTCGCCGGCGTCGGTTATCTGATCTGCCGTCGTCGGCTATCCTGCCGACGTCGGTTGGGGAAGTGACCGGCGTCGGTCGGGGTTGTAGCCTGTAGTCGGGTTTGAGCAGGGTCTGGTCTGAGTCTTGGTCTGTGGTCTGTCTGTGGATGGGTTTGAGGCTGATGGACGGGTCTGAGTCTGATGGACGGGTCTGTGGATGGTCTTAGGCAGAGATGCAGGGGAAAGGAAGAGACACAGAGGACAGGGAAGAGGAGGATTCAAATAGGAAGGGGCCTGAGAAGGCTTTGCAGCCTCTCAGGGGGAGGGACAAAGGAAGAGACACAGAAAACAATAGAAGATAGATGATTAAACTGAAGAAATGAAATAAAAACCAGACTAGCTTACCTTTAGCCTGCTGAAAGAAGAGAGAGGAAGATGTTGCTGGAGCCACTGAAGAGTTGCTGCAAGGAGAAGATACTGATCTAGGACCTGCTTCACCTGTTGCTACTGCTGTACGAGGTTAAGACAGAGGAGAAATGAGAGCCAAAGCGGCGAGAGAAGCTGTTTGCGAGCTCAAGAGTCCAGGGGGTGCAACGGACGCAGGAGGGGATAATGAAGGCTGCCGACGCTGGCAGTTTCGCCGACGTCGGCCGAAGGGTCGCCGACGTCGGCGGTCGCAGGATGGGCACAGAGGCTAAAAATAGCCTCTGCCCATTCTTGCACGCCGCCGAGCGAGGGGTCATGGGCAGAACGGTCGCAAGGTTGCCAAAATAGACGAGGGGGGATATAATGGTGAGATTTGGGTTAATAAATGCTAGGGGAAGGTGGAGGGATTCAAGGGAGGATCCAAGGAGGCAAGGGTAGGGTGGAAAAGGGGGCCTCAATTAATTAAAAGATGTTAATTTCTAATTAATAAGACCTAGGTGGGTTAGGGACCAAGGAGGACTAGGAGGGAGAAAGGACCAAGGGGGAGAACCAAGGTGCAGACACGTTTGCGGTGTCTACAACTAGTACAATGTCATTTATCAAACCTTGGAAAGCCATATCCATAGCTCATTGGAGGGTAGATCTATCATTTGATAGTCTGAATGGAATCTTCTTATAGCCAAAATTTCCCCACTTTATGGTGAAGGCTATCTTGTACTGGTTGCAATATTACACCAAAATTTGATTGTATCTAGAGTAGCCATCCAAGAGAGAGAATCTTTCATTGCTTGTCACCATCTAGAGAATCTGATCCATACTTGGGAGGGGATAGTGATATTTTAATGAGACTCTATTTAGGTCTTTTACTTATACACATAATCTGATCTCCCCATTCTTCTTCCTAATGGGGACCAAATTAGCCAGCCAAGAAGAGTGTTTGAGAAGAAAGATGATCCTAGAATCAATCAGCTTAGTGAGTTCCTTCTTCATGACAGGCTCAATTTTTGGATTGATTGGAATTTTTTTTTTCTTGATGGGTTTGGCACCTTCTTCCAGCTCAATGGTGTGTTGGGTCAATCTTGGGTCAAACCCCTTCAAATTGCCATACTCCCAAGCAAAGACATCGGTAAACTCTTGGCATAACATAATGAAAGCATGCTTTTCTTCATTGGTACATACCTTCTCAAGTGAAAGAATCTTATCCTTGAATATATTTACCCTTTTTTAATTTTATTTCTTGGTTGACATGCTCGTTTTGTCCCTCTTGAGTTGGTCATCTTCATTGAAGATGCTCTCAAAATTTACCAATCCTTTGGAAAGTCTGTTGGTCTTTAGCTGAACAATCTTCCCCTCATACTGTTGCTACAGCTTGGACTAATTTTTAGAAGTGAACTTAGCTTCCTCATACAAGAAAATTTCTTTTTTTTGGTCACTTTTGAACATTTTCCAATTGGTGACATTGTCTAGTATGGAGGGCCTCACTATCACCTTCAAGCGGTACTGATTCTTGTCTTGTCTCACCTCCTTTGGAATATCAAATTGAGCACCAATTGTTGCTAGTCTATCTACATGCTTGTTCTGCTCTCTTAGGATGGAAGTGATGTTGAAATCAATGAAACTCTCCATTAGGTCCCACACCCTATTCTTTTAAGACTTGATTAGGGAGTTCTTGGTCAAGTTTTAACCCCTCACCTGGTTCACAATCAACTCGCTATCTCCAAACACCTGCAATTCTTTGATTCCTCTTTTCCTTTCCCACTATAGACCATGAGAAAGAGTTTAATACTATGCTACATTAAAAGTACAAGAGAATTAGAACCTAAAATATGAGAAGTATTTCTCTTTTGAAGGTGAAACTAACATTGCTCCACCACTAGCTCCCAACTTGCTTCTAGATCTGTCAAAGAAAATCTATCACAAACCACCATTCTCTTGGTTTGCCTTCACCAAATTTGGCATGAAAGCATCTTTATCATGCATGTAGTAAACTCCAAGACCTATCTCTTCAATGAAATCTTAAGTATCATACTCAAAATTTTTATTTCCCCATTTATCTAGGAGTAGGTCAACAAATCCTACAAGGGAAGATGATGGAGATTGGTCTACCTGGAGCTCTTCTTCATCAATGATGGCATAGATGACATTCATTACTTTAGGTTATTATGTCTCTAACTGATCTTTGTCAATGGGCTATGACTCAATCTTCACCTTGATTTTATACTTCATCCTAAAAACCATGTAAGATCAATTTGCTACCAAGTACCCACCTATCTTGGACGTGAAATCCTTGGATAAGCAAAGAGCGAAGTAGGGGGGAACATCTACCACTACCACATCATGGGTAATTGAGAAGGTTAGATAGACATGGAGAGTTAGATTCAAGCCTCTTACCACTCCCAAGGTTTTGGCTAGTGATCCATCCAACTGTAGGACTCCTTTGGTCATTTTCTCATATTTGAGTCCTAGCTTATCAGCTATGCATTTGGGCATAAATGAGGTGCTTACTCCACTATCAATAATGAAATTTGGGACCAAGAAATCACCAATAATCAAGGATAGATAAAAATGAGGGACCTTTTCATCCTCCTTTGCTTGACCTCCCATGGGACCATTCACTATCAACACATTATCATCATTCACTAGGATAGCTCACTCACCTAGCTTGTGCAATTTATTTTGGAGTATATCATTTTGCCCTAGCATTGCTAAGGAATCCCACAATGAGATGTTCATGTGTAACTTCTTCATTTAGTCCATTACATTGATCAAAGGATTGCCCCCTTTGGAGGTCTCCTTGGGGATGTTTGTAACTTGTGGTGCAACTCAAGGAGTTGAAGTTGCAATTAGTGGTTTATAATTTGGAAGCTTCTAATTTACTTGTGATGAAAGAAATGTTGTAGGTGCTTGAATAGATGCTTGAGATTCATCCATATCTCTCTTCTTGGACCTAGTGTTTGCTACAACATAATCATCCTGATTATTGGTGCTCCCCACATAGTTGACTGCATAGAACTCCCCTTCCAGGTGGTTCATAAGAGTGGAATTATATTTAGCCTAACTATTGTCCATTATAAGCTGTGTTAACACCTCAAAAATTGAGAATTGGGCTAATTTATCACCTTGTGTGGTTATATTTTTATTTGGTAGTTCATTGGTATAAGCAACCTGTTCTTGACCATGCCCCAAGGGCGGATAATTAGTCTGCTCTTGCACTAAATTAATTTGAGTGGGGACAAGAGCCTTGGAAAATGAAGGGGAATTTGGTTAATACCTCTAATAAGGCCTAACTTTTAGAATCTAAACCTACCCTTAATTATAATTGTAGAAGGGAGGCCTATTTGTCTACTCAAGCTGCTGGTAGCCTTGATTTGGCTTATAACTCTAAGTTTGCTGCCTCTTGAGGGTAACTAGTTCATTGGTAACACTCTGAAATAGGCTCTTAACTTCATGGAGATCATTTTCAAGGGTATCAACTAGCCTCTCTACACTATTTAGAGGAGCTAGAGTGGGTGCAACAGGCTAAACTGAGGGCTATAAATCAAGAAAGAGTGGCATATGAGGTTTAGGAACTATCTTTCCTACTTAAACCAAGAAAATTTTAGTAGCTATAGCTATTTCATAAGCAACAGGTAGAACATGTCCACCCATGGACTATATCATGATAGCAATATCACTATTCAAGGATTTCAAATAGTAAAAGAAGGCATAGCTTGGGGTTGGCCTCACTAAAATTGGGATTCTATTCCAAGTCTTTTGGAACCTAGTGTTAAAATATTGCATAAATTCATGTGGGGCTCTCTTTATAGTGGTCAATTTCTCAGCTAGAGACAAATAGTCACTTTTCTTCCCAAACTTATTTGTCAAGAGGGTCCCTAATTCATTCCATGAGCCAATTGAATTTATAGGCAAGGTCCCATATTAGTCTAAAACTTTCCCTTTAAAGGACAAGGCCAATAACCTGATGGCTACATTTTCCTTAGTGATATTATGGATGTTGTAGAGGTTGGCTATGTTTTTGACATGCTCAATAGTAGTGATTGGGCTCTCTCCACTAAAGGGAGGAACACTCTTGAGAGCTGTCCCTAGAATTGGGTCATACTACAAAAGGTTCAAGGGACTATGATCATTGAAGGCCACAAAAGGGAGAGCCATGACTGTGAAAGGATTCAACTAGGGTCTCCTTGAGTAGGTGTATTTTATGATAGGTCTAGGAAAATGGTTTTCTATGTAAGGATGAGTAGTTTCAAACCTTAGCCTCTTTGCTAAGTTTCGAGGTAGCTCAACAAATTCAAAAGGGACACCATTAGAAGAAGATCTTGTGGTTACCTTAGGCATGGGATGCCAGGTTGATCACTAACTAGAGACTAAGTTCCTAAAATGGAGTCGCCAAATGCTGGATTATAGATCCTTCTTTTGGATTTTTTATAGTAACATGACCAACACCAATCCTAAAACTCACATGACATAAATTTGGTCCCACTGGGTGTGCTAAAAAATATTGATGCTATGGATTTCACTCTCTGCAAGGATATTTAGTTCCCTTCCTCCACGTGGCACAATGGAGACATTCCTCTTGTTGTGGGTGGCAAATTTGAGGAATGAATATCTAGATTAGGGGCTAGTTCCCCTTGATTCACCTTAAGGCCCTATATTTTTTACTGATAATAATTGGGGGGGTGAAAAGAGAGAGATATAATATAAGGAAAAATAGAACTTAACTAAAGTGGTGATGCACCAAAATTGATTGTTCTACTCAGCTTTCACTTACACTTTTCACCAAAATAAGCAAATAAAGACTTCATTCGAATGAGAAACTAACTGCATCAATGCTTCAACAAGGGGGTTTATAGAGGTATAAGGAGGAAGAAACTACTAGAGGTTTTCTAAAGACAAACTATTGGATAGGTTCTCACTTGCACCTATACTTCAATCAAGACATTTCTTATTGATCTGAAAAAAAGAATTCACAATACACTAGATATGGTGGTATAAAATTATGAAAGCACTAAAAGAAATGAATGAACACAAGACAATACCATAGGCATATGCAAAAATGCAAGCTCAAATGGAGGTAAAACACTTCTTTTGATTAAAGGTAAATTCTTTAGGGCTTTGCCATATAATGCTGAGAGATATTTTCTCAAAATGAGAAGTTACAATATATAGAGAACTTGGAAAAAGATCATTGACCGATCAAGGGAAAAAACCCATGATGCATTAATCAATCCTATAGTGACCACCAAACCATACTAATGCCATCTCTCCTTAAATGCATATGTGAAATCCATGATTTAGGTGCTTAAGTCATTGCCCTTATTGTCTAGACCTATAAGAGCATGGGTTGCTTCTCCTAGAAACTGACAAGGCCATCCCTCCTCATGTTGATTGGGCCATGCTCTCTTGAATGCTCATGCAATTGGATACTCTTTAATGTCAAAAAAAAGAAACATATGCCACTCCCTTAAATGTTTGAAACTATCTCTTTTAATGGTTCTTCAATGTAGACTATTCTACCTAAAAGCATTTACTTCTCTTGCTGACGACTCATGTGCCACCTTCCCTGGTCTGGTTCATCCCTATGATTGACTTGCTATGCTACATAGAGCATTTTGAGCATTTGTCTTATATGTGCGTGGTCATTTTCTAGGTTACCCAATTTGATTTTCTCTTTTCTTACTAAATCTTGTCATTTTATTGGTAATTTAGGCTCTCAAGGCTTACGAATTTTATCTTGGGCTCCTTCTTTGGTAGGTTACTGAGTCTTCCCTCGAGCTTTCAAGATTTTTAATTTCTTTAGACAAAATTTCAAAATGAGTTCCTTTAGACATTTTGTCTAAAGGAATTCTTCCTTTGGGCTTATCACTTTTAAAAACCCTCCTTTGATGAGCCTTTGGGCTTCCACTTATGAATTCCTTCAAAAAAAGTGTTTGAAGGAATTCTTTTAGACATTTTGTCTGAAAGAATTACTCTTTGACTTCTTTCCAATGGCTATCTCACCACCTTGAATTTGATGTTTATGGGCCTGTCACCAGACATTTGAATCTCAACAGCTAGCTTATCACCTTTAAATTGACGTCTACGGGCCTATCACCCCCTTTGGCAATTCTTTCAGCTTTTTTCCAAATGGACTTTTCTGAAGGGAAAGTGACCCTTCAAAAAAAATGAAAAGGTCCTCTTTTCAAGGCCAAGTGCCCTCCACAAGGGCACCTAACCTTCAAAATTTTGTCTTTCGAATTTCTTTGGAATTTCTTCACTTGCCAAATTTCTTGGGATAAAATGTCTGAAGGAATTCCTTCAGACATTTTATCCCAAGAAATTTGACAAGTGAAGAAATTCCAAAGAAATTCAAAAGACAAAATTCCTTCAAACATTTTGTCCAAAATAATTCACTCTTTAGGTGTCCCTCTTTGGATTTTCTTAGAACAAAATTTTTGAAGGAATTCTCATTTTGGCCTATCAATCTTTCCGAAGGGCAAGCCATTTTTGGGCTTTCTACCTTGACCCTTTATTTCAACCATCTGCCCTCTGTAAGGACACCTTGAGCCCAAATTTACCCTTCAAGCTTTTGTAAAGGTCCATTTTAATGATTCCCTACCTCTCACAAGGGCTTTTTGGCCTCTAAGTTGCCTTTCAAAAGAATTGCAAAGGTCATAGTTTGCACCTAAGTACCCTCCACAAGTATACCTACCCTTTGGACCTTTTATAAATGACCCCTAGCCCTTTGAACTTGGTCCATTTTTGCCTATAAAAAGCCCTCCAAAGTAACTTACTTGCCTTGTTAAAAGCCCCTCGAGATGAAAATGAGTTTCAAGTTGACTCTTACTTGTTGGACCTAAAGCACTTAGCAACTAGAAGAACAAAACACTTGGTTTTTTCATGGAAAAGGCCTATAAGAGAAAAGTCTACTCAAGATAGTTGTGGGATGAACTTGTCAAAACTTGGGTCAAAGACCCTACAAGGAAAAGGAAAGAAGGGTGCGCATTTTTATCTTATAGGACAAAAATTGGTCAACAATATGTGATGCAACTTGTTCTGATATGCTTAAAAATGATTAAGTACATTGATCTAGTTTTCATCCTAAATCTCTAATTCATGTAGTTGTACAACCCTACATTCCTCATAATCAATAGATTTTATAAGGAAATACAAAAGGCAGGTAACTCGATATCAATTGGTAGGATAACTTTGGTGTCAAAGATGAGTGAGTAAGGGGTTTTTCCCATAGGTGTGTAGAGGCTAGTATGGCAATCCCATAAGGTAGGATAAATTTGAAGATGCAAATTTTGATCAAAATCATAGATAATCTATTTAAGGATTTAGATGAGGTTTTTGTTATATGCCTCTGTTTGGTTATTACCTTGAGGGTGATAAGGTGTGGACCATTTATGCCTAATATGAAATTACATAAAAAATGGACATAACATACCTATTTTTAAAGACTTACCATTGTCGAAGATGATGGTAAATGGACCATAAAAACAAATGATATGATTGAGGATAAATTTTGAGATTTGTTTACCTATTACATATCTAATGTGGATTAATTCCACCCATTTGGTGAAGTATTTGATAGTAGTGATGATGTGTTTAATACCATCAAATGATTTAGGGTTTATTTTTCCAATGAGATTGAGCCACCAAGTAGAAAAGGGCCACAAAGTTGTGGTTAGTTGTAAAGCTTGAGAAGGAACATGAATGAGATTGTCATGCTTCTAATAGGATATGCATAAACATATTTGTAAGTAAATGTTTGCATATTGGACCTGTTGTAGCATGGAATTTCACCCTTGTGAGGGAGTTATTTTAGCTCTCTCACTTCCAACTACAAGCATGGGGACAACCTCAAGATGTGGGTATCCTATGGTGAGGTTGAAACTCTAGGCTTTTTAATGAGGCTATTTCCTCAGATGCTTCACTTTAGCTCTTGATTCCCACACTAAAATTTACTGTTGGCTAAGGAAAAGGGATAGGATAATAACATGAAAGGAAATATAATCTAAGGGAGGTGATGCACCAAAAGAAATGATCCACTTAGTCTTGGAATCAACCCTAATTTAGCATATGATAATTTTTTTGCTTACATAACTAGTTACCTTGCATAAGTATTTCATTATCTAGGCTCACTGAGCCAAAGATGAAGCAAAGAGGGATTTCAAAATCCACACTAAACATCCATTAATGGTAGAAAGAGCTCAAGTCGAGACCTGAAACTAACTAGAAAACACCTAAAAAAGGTAAGAATGAAGGATAATGAGCCTAGAATGACACTTCTTCACAACACCATTATGCACAAGCTTGCTCAATATGATTTTAAGATAAAGAGATAGGTAAAAATTAATCTTTATTACTTCAGAAGGTCTTTTACAGAGCAATTTTTGGTAGAGTAACTTTATCACCAGTTTAAGGATCTCTTTTTAGGCTCAAAAGCCTCTATATATAGTAGAAAGGAAAGAGAGAAGAGGGGGCTTTCATGAGAAAATGGAGAGATGGGTCATCAATAGTTACAAAAATTGCTATGTCCTTGCAACTACCTTGACCATGAGATGAGCCATCCAAGATCACCACAAATCTCCTCGATCCCCTCATGCATTCAAGTCTCCTTTGATTGTAGTTGAGAGATTCATGTCATGGGTAGCTACATGTTCCTACCAAGTGTAAATGATTTGATCTTTTGCATTTAAAACTTGGCATACTTATTTACTTTACATGTCCATTGCTCCACCTGGATGCATCTATTCTTAGTTTGACCACTTTACATGTTATGACTATGAGCTATAGATTAAGTCATTAGAGTTGAAAGGAGAAAACCTCATCCTTTTCTACTGATTAGCTATCAAAATTCCATGAACTATTTATCTCCTTACTATTTGGATGGGTTATGCCATTTGTCCCTGACTGATTAGCCCTCTAGATTTGTTGACTATTTGACTATCACTCATGCCATTGATCTTTTATCATGAGATATTGACAAGTGTCAAGCTCACGACAATCTTGATGAACCCTTTGATCTTTTGAATACCAATAACTACTTATAGGGGTTCAAGTTGACATCCATGCAACTGCCATCAATTCCTTCAAAATTTTCTTCTCAACCATTTCCTATGAACAATTTTATAGAAAGAATCATAGTGACAATTTTCCCAAAAGAATTCATTCTTTGACCTTTGACTTGAAAAATTTCCTTGGATATTGAGAATGAACCTTTGGATTTTGAAAATGGACCTATTTTCAAATTGAAAACCTCTTTTTGAATGGGAAGTGCCCTTTAGATTTCTTGAAAGTGACCCCCTTTTCTGAGAAGTGCCCTTCGAAGTCTTTATAAGAGTTCCTTCAAAATTAATGTTTTGGACATCTGCTCTTTTAAAAAAAAACCTTTTTGAAAGGGAACAAACCCTTAGAAATTATTGAAAGAGTCCATTTGAAATGGTCCACTTTGAAAAGAAAGTGACCCTTCAGCTTTTTTGGAAAGGACCAATTGGAAAATGAATTACCCTTTGGAAAAGTTGTGTCGACAAAAATTCTAAAACAATTCCTTTAGAAAGATATCTTTTGGGAATATTGCAAAGGACCCTTCGGAGCCTTTCCTTCAAATAAAAAGTTTAAATAAATTCCAACATTTTTGTGAAAAAAAGTCCCAAAATAAAATAGACATGTTCTTTCACTTCATCAAGTTTTCCTATTCTTCTTACTTCAAGCTTCTTTAAAACCTACTCCTTTCACTGCTTTGATCAACACACCACTTTCCTATAAATAATAAGACAAGTGAAAAAAGATACCCTAAATCACCTAAACAACTTCATGGACTTTTAACCAAGGATTCTCTAAAGACTTTTAAGGGACCAATAACTGACTCACAAGATAAAATGGCATGATATATGAAGTTTCAAATGGTAAGGGTGGCATTTTTGGATTTTGGGGTAAAAAATGACCAATATTTTTGGTGACTCATAGGGAAGCATGCCTACTATGCTTGAAGAACCCAACCACTTAACTTGCCTAGTCTATTGGGCATGGAGTCATCAACCTCTACAAATGGGCTAGTCTGGAACTAGATATAATGTTGACCCTTTCTAGAACTTCCTCTAAAGCAACAAGAACAACAAGATCAAACAAAAAAACACAAAACAAATTTCCCAAGGCACTTAGGGAAAGGAAACATAGAACATAAAGGAAATGTGCAAAAGGCATTTGGAGGAAAGCATGAAATCTATCCTAATATATACAAGGTTACAATTTATAAGTATTTCCCTCTTGGATCAAATGGAAAAATATGAGTATTATTCACCTCTAGCAATCCAAGATGAAAAATACCTTGCTTTGGAGGTACCAAAATTGGTGAACTAGGTAGTTTTATGGTCAATCCTTTTGGTATGCTCTCTAATGGATGGAATAGAACAAAAATGTCTTTGATGTAGACATACTAATCCATGTCCTCCAAACTTGGTTCATGTTGGACTATAGGGGATTTTGTAATCTTCTCATTTGATGGATCAATTTTTTGCTCTAAATTAAGCACAACATGTGATGGCTCCTTTGAATTGGTGCTTGGTTTACTATATAGACTTCAATAGAAAAGCTCCAAGTCATCCCTAAAGGTAGATTCCTCTTGGTCATCTGAGACAATGCCAACTTCAACTCCATATTTGTTCTATTTGCTTTGAAAGGAGCCATATGGTAGTTCAAAAATCCATCTAAGGCCCAACATGTCATATTTTTGTGGCTCTATATTTGACAATTCCCCTTCATTTTTGAAGACAACAGTACTACCTTCAATGGACAATTCATCTTAGGATTGGTTAGCTTCTTCAACTTGATTGGTGAGTTCATCCTCATACTTTGGATGAGGCATAGGTTGGTTTAGAACCTCTACTTGATCTATGAAGTCATGGTAAAGTTTCTACCATACTTCATCTTGATCTTTTTACTCATTCATGACCTCTCCAACATGGTTAGTATATTGATTAACTACATCAATCTTTGAACCTTGGTCATCTTCATCTACAACCACACCAAATGGAATCTCTTGGGACCAAATAAAATACTCCTTTCTCTTAGTTGCATCATGAATACACACCTCTGATTTCTCCTCCCTTTTTTGGAGTGGACTACCTATCATGATCTCCTCATCATAGACACTTATGTTGTCTTCTTCAAGTTCAAACTTGACTATAAGATCCTCCTCTATTCCTTGCAAAAATAGGCTCTTCCTCAAAGAGGGAGATGCTAGTAGGGTGAAAAAGTTCACCTTGCTTGCAGCTTAAGAGAGTGTCTTTATAGCTAGGTACTTTGAGTGGTCTATTTTGTGGCTCTTGAGAGAGGGAGAAAGAGTCTTGGAACTCTTGTAGGGCAAGCTCATTGAGCTAATCTAACACCTCTTTTATATTATTCAACCACTAACTCCTTCTCTTGAACTAGCTAAATCAATTTCTAAGATGGAAATGTGTAGGGAATAGACAAATTTTCTTCCTTTTGAATGGGTATAGGAGAGGGCGGTTTCATAAGAAAGGGCATGTCATAATCAAGGTCAAAAGTGTAGGAGTAAATACATGACGGGATAGTTTCAAACTCTTGAGTGGGAATGGGCATAGGGGGTTGATTTGAAACATAATATTGATTTCACTAAGTATGTTGATCTTCATAAGACATCAACACACTTTCCAAATTTTGGATAATTCTTCTCAACCACACCTTATTCTCCCTCTCACAAACTGCCCATTGTTTGCCATCATAAACTGACCACCTGTTCTTGACCATCTAAGGAGAAATCCTTGTCTTTTATATAACATGAGTAGGGATGATTGAATAAATTTATAAACCTCTACCAATCTCCCTTATCAACTCAGTATAATTTGATAATGCTTGCTTAAATCCTGACAAGGATGTAATAAGATAAACATAGTCTTGACAAGGGGAATTAGAGGACTAATTTGAATGCTTAGGAGGCTAATATTGGTTATACACAGTGGTGGAGGGGGGCAAAGGCCATGATAGGCTTGATAGGTTGTTTGAGGGCCACTTGGGGGGAACACATAAAAATTATTAGCTTGATAAGTGTGATGCTGAGGTAGAGAATAAGCATGTTGATCAAAAGATGGTTGATTATACATACCAAACAATGATAGTTAGGCACTTGGACTGCTTAAACCAGTTGATAGCTGCTCGAAGTAACCATTAATGTTTTTTGAATGCCTCCAAAGGCTGATATGTAGAAGAACAACACCAAAAATCCTTCTACTACTTTAGACCTTAGTCCCATTAGGTGTGCTAGAAACTATTGTAGCATGGAATTGCACCCTTGTGAGAG
The DNA here is from genome assembly GCA_037957365.1 of Torreya grandis. Classification (NCBI taxonomy): domain Eukaryota; kingdom Viridiplantae; phylum Streptophyta; class Pinopsida; order Cupressales; family Taxaceae; genus Torreya; species Torreya grandis. The sequence continues at coordinate 199,785 of JARHVA010001864.1, read as the reverse complement.
AGTTATTCAGGCTCTCTTACTTCCATCTACAAGCATGGGGACAACTTCAGGATGTGGGTATCCTATGGTGAGGTTGAACCTCTAGAATTTTTAATGAGGCTAGTTCCTCAGATGCTTCACTTTAGCTCTTAATTCCCACACTAAAATCTATTGTTGGTAAAAGAAAAGGGATAGGAGAATAACATGAAAAGAAATATAAGATAAGGGAGGTGATACACCAAAATAAATGATACACTTATTTTAAAAATCAACACTAATTTAACATAAGATAAATTATTTGCTTACACAACCTCACAACTAGTTAACTTGCATAAGTATTTCATAAACTAGGCTCACTGAACCATACATGAAGCAAAGAGGGATTTTGAAATACACACCAATCATCCATTAATGGTGGAAAGAGATCAAGTATAGACCTAAAAATAACTTGAAAACACCTAAAAATAGGTAAGAAAGAAGGACAATGAGTCTAAAAGGACACTTCTTCACAATGTCATTGTGCACAAGCTTGCTCAACACAATTTTTAGACAAAGAGATAGGTAAAAAATTAATCTTTATTACTTCAAAAAGTCTTTTACAAAGTGATTTTTTGTAGAGTAAGTTTATCTCCAATCTAGGGATCTCTTTTTAGGCTCAAAAGCCTCTATATATAGCAAAAAAAAAGAGATAAGAGGGGGCTTGCATGAGAAAATGGAGAGAGGGGTCATCAATGGTTGTAACCACCACTATCTCATTACAAGTTGCTTGAACACGAGATGAGCCATCCAATATCACTATAAATATCCTTGAGCCCCTTGTGCATTCAAGTCTCATTTGATTGGAGCTAAGAGAGCCATGTTGCAGGTAGCTACATGTTCCTACAAAGTGGAAATGATTTGATCTTTTGCATTTAAAACTTGGCATGCTTCTTTACTTTTCATGTTCACTACTCTACCTACATGCATCTATTCTTAGTTTTACCACTTTACATGTTCTAAATTCAAGCTATAGACCACATCATCAGAGTTGAAAGGAGAAAACCTCATCCCTTTTTGTTGATTGGTTGTCAAAATCCCACAAATTGTTGATCTCCTTATTATTTGGATGGGTTATGCCATTTGTCCTTGACTAATTAGCCCTACAAATTTGTTGACTATTTGACTATCACTCATGCCATTGATCTTTTATCATGATATCTTGACAAGTGTCAAGCTCATAGAGTTATTGAAAAACCCTTTGATCTTTTGAATACCAATGGCTGCTTTTAGGGGCTCAAGTTGATGTCTATACAATTGCCATCAATTCCTTCAAAATTTCCTTCTCGGCCATTTCCTATGGACAATTTTCCTGAAATAATCATAGTGACAATTTTCTTGAAAGAATTCATTCTTTAACCTTTTACTTGAATAATTTCCTTGAATATTGAAAATGAACCTTTAGATTTTGACAATGGACCTATTTTCCACTTGAAAACCCCTTTTCAAAGGGAAAGTACCCTTTAGATTTCTTGAAAGTGACCCCCTTTTCTAAGAAGTGCCCTTTGGAAGAGTCCCTTCGAAAAAAATGTTTTGGGCATCTGCTCTTTTTGAAAAAGTCTTTTTCAAAGGGAAAGAACCCTTCAAAATTGGTGAAAGAGTCCCTTTGAAATGGTCTACTTTGAAAAGAGAGTGACTCTTCATTTTTTTTGGAAATAACCAACTAGAAAATGAAGTACCCTTAGAAAAAGTTATTCCAAACAAAAAGTCTAAAATAATTCCTTCGAAAAGATATCTTTTAGGAATATTGTAAAGGACCCTTTAGAGAATTTCCTTTGGATAAAAAGTTTGAATAAAGTCCAAGATTTTGGTGAAAAAGAGTCCTAAAATAAAATAGACTTGTTCTTTTGTTTCATCATGTTTTCCTCTTCTTACTTTAGGCTTCTTTAAAACCTACTCCTCTCACTGCTTTGAACAACACAACACTTTCCTACAAAGAACAAGACAAGTGAAAGAAGAGACCCTAAATCACCTAAACAACTTCATGATATTTTAACCATGGATTCTCTAAAGACTTATAAGGCACCAATAATTGACTCACAAGACAAACTGGCATGATATACAAAGTTTCAAATGGTAAGGGTGGTATTTTTGGCCTATGGGGTCAAAAACTACCAGTAGGACCAATGGTATCTTATTCTCAATAATTGTTTTGCTAAAACCATACCACAGGTATGTGATCCACATATTCCATCATGGAATTCCTTTGTTTCCAAGTCTCCTTCTTCCAAATTTATACATCACAACAAAGTTTCATCATAGCCCCTATGATAGAGAGTAAAACATGAGGCATGTTGGATAAATGATTTATTTATATTACATTTAAGGTTTGAAGGGATAGTGTTATCATGGAGATAGGTGTATATGTCATGGTACCATGAGAAATTGGGAGAGAAATTGGGACCAACTTCACATAACATTTTAGATCCAGGGACTTCATAAGTCAGGATCGTTAATTTGTCTACTAAAAATTAAATCTTTGATATTTTTCTTTATTTTTAGAAGAGAACCAATGGTATCCATAACATCTATATATTTTTTATTGGCAAGGGACTTGTTCAAATTGGATGTACTCAAAATATTGTTTCAATCTATCACCCATTTTCTTATACATGAGCTTTTCATCTTTAGTTTGGTATTTATTTTTAACTTGCTTTATAATGGGTTGTGAGCCACCACACATAAATATATGATAAATATTCAATTGAATTTCCATTTTGAGGTAAAAAATGAGGGTTTTATATTTAACGATATTGCCAATGCAAGGAGACCTAACTCTAAACACTCTTGGAATAAGATCAGCATGTTGTGTTAAGAAAAAGATACCTACCCTCGTGCCATAGGTGGTGAAGGAACCATCAAAGTATAGATTTCATTTTGAGGACTCGTCAAGATATATGATGGTAAATTGTTGCTACCTAATAAGGGTGCTTCTTCCAATTTTTTTGTAATAACTTGTCCCTTGATAGCCTTTTGATTTATGTATTTGTCAAACTCTAAAGATCGAGCTACAATCAAATCAAAATCAAAATTGAACTTGAGGATCAACATAAAATGATATTCATCAAACCATGGGGCACATTTTTTTATCAATGCAGGTGTTACTTATCAAATACCTATGATTATCATCTTCCATGACATGCTTCATGACATTGTTGAAGACCATGAGGATGATATATTCACCAAGTCAAAAACCATAGCATAACATCCAATCATCTTGTGTAGAATATTTAAAATATTAAGGGAGTATAAAGTTATCTTAAATCCTTAAAAGTGTATCTTCAGTTTCATGTAAAAAAAACTACTTAGATTCATTATCTGTAGAAGGGGTGTCGAGGCTTATCCTAAAAAGGTAAAAGCCACAACAAAATTTCCTCCTTTTACTAACCTAAAACAACTTTGAAGATTGAAAGGAAAAATTCAAGAAATCAAGAGATTCATTTCTACTAATAAGTGCCAACCATTCACCCACCTTTTGAAAAGTATTGCCTTTCATTGGAATGAAGGATGTCAAAAGGTATTTGAAAAACTCAAGCAATATCTTTCAAATCCATTGGTATTAATGCCTCTTACTCTAGGGAAACCTTTTTTACTTTATATATTAGTAACTCAATATGATTTGGGATCTCTCTTAGCTCAACATGATGATCAAAGAAAAAAAGGGTTATGTACTACTTAAGCAAAAAATTGGTAACTTACAAAATTAACTACACTAAAATTGAGTATGTATACTTGGATGTTATTTTTGCTTTGCAAAAACTATGAAAATACGTGCTCAATAATCAAATAAAAAACATTTCCAAAGTGCATCCTCTAAAATATATCCTATCCAAAATAACTCTCAGAAGAAGAGTGGCTAAATAGGTCATGTTTTAAAGTGAGTTTGACATCAAATATATAAATCAAAAGGATATCAAGGGATAAGGTCTTGCAGATTAGTTGGAAAAAGCACCCAAATCAAACAAGCAATCATTTATGATTATATTTTTAGATTGGTCTATCCTATCTTTTGATGAGTCATCAAAATGGAAAATATACTTTGATGTCATAAGGTGATCTTATTCCAAGAGTATTTAGAATCAAGTGAAGTATTTTTGGTTTATTATGAAAAATTAGATCCTAAATATGGAAGTGTTTAAGATGCATGATGTTCATGGGTTAATCAAGTTTTTATACATCATGTGTAGCTAGTTTTTATGCTCATGATCCATACCTGGCAATGAAAACATAGGGACCTAGTCAATTAGGCTCAAATTTGCATTTCTTTTCATGCTCTTGATTGGTATTATTTTGATTCTATTTTAAGACATGGTCTTTAATTTTAAATTCTTTAGCCTTGATTTTCTTGTTGTAGATGTGATGTAAACTTTTTTGATATGATTGTAAATGATCAAGTGCATTGATCCATTACTCATCCTAAATATCTAATTCATATAGTGTGCAAACTTGTATTCCTCATCATCAATTACAAGGAACTACATAAGGAGTGTAACTCGATCTTAATTAGCAAGATAAATTTAGTTCCAAAGATGAGTGAGTTAGGGGTTTCCCCTATGGGTGTGCAGATGCTAGTATGGTAAGCCCATAAGGTAGGATAAATTTGAAGATGCCAATTTCGATCAACATCATTGACAATCCATTTGAATATTTTGATGAGGTTTTTATTAGATGCCTTTGTTTTTCTATTACCTTGAGGGTAATAAGGTCTAGACCATTTATGCCTAATATGAAATTGGGTAAAAAATGGATTTAATGTCCTTATTTTCTAATGACTTACAATTGTTAGAGATGATGGTAAAAGGATCATAATGACAAATGATATGACTAAGGATAAATTTTGAGATTTTTTTGCCTATTACATATCTAAGGGGATTGATTCCACCCATTTGGTGAAGTATTTGATAGTAGTGATAATGTGTTTAAGACCATCAAATGATTTAGGGTTTATTTTGATAATAAGATTAATCCCCCAAGTAGAAAAGGGCCATAAAGTTATGATCAGTTGTAGAACTTGAGAAGGCACATAAAAGAGATTCTCATGTTGTTGATACACTATACATCAACATATTTGTAACCAAATGTTTGTATAGTGGACCAATAGTATCTTGTTCTCAAATATTTTTTGGTAAAACCATACCAATGGTATGTGCTCCATATATTCCATTATAGACTTCCTTTTTTGTTAAGTCTCCTTCAAAATTTAAACATCACAACAAAGTTCCATCATATCCCCTATGATAAATGGTAAAGCATGAGGCATGTTAGATAAATTATCTATTTCTATTACATTAAAGGTTCGAAGGGATAGTGTTATCATGGAGATAGGTGTATATGTCATGTTACCATGGGAAATTGGGACCAACTTTACATACCATTTCATATCTAAGGACTTCATAAGTCGGGATCATTAGTTGGTCTACCAAAAATTTAATATTTTTGATGTTTTTATACATATTTATAAGAGAACCAATGGTGACCATGGCATATATAGCTTTATTATTATCATAAGAGACTTGTTCAAATTGGATGTACTCAAAATATTATTTCAATATGTCACCCATTTTTTTGTACATGAGTTTTTCATCTTTAGCTTGGTATTTATTTTTAACTTGCTTTATAATGATTTGTGAGCCACCACACACTGATATATGTTGAAAATTCCATTGAATTTCCATTTTAAGGTAAAAAATGAGGATTTTGTATTGAATTATATTGTTAGTTCAAGGAAACTCGACTTCAAATTCTCTTGGAATAATATCACCATGTGGTGTTAAGAACAAGATACCTACCCCCGTGCCATAAGTGGTGAAGGAACCATCAAAGTATAGTTTTCATTTTGATGATTCATAAAGATATATGATAGAATCATCTAGAAATATTATGGTTAATGGTTACTTACCTGATAAGGGTGCTTTTGACAACTGATTTGCACTAACTTGTCCCTTGATAGCCTTTTGATTTATGTAATTGATGCCAAACTCTAAAAGGACATAAATAATATTGATGGAATGATAATGAAATTATATTTCACAATTCAAATTGAAAGATAACAAACATTAAAATAAATAATCCAAGTGTAGAGCAAGAATACAAATCAGGTTAGTTCATGTGTTAGTAAGGAAAACCAATAATAAGCATAAAACATAAGATGTTAAGCCCACTCCCTTAAGGGGCGATGTCAATGAAATCAAGAAACTAATGAGGAAAATAAGACAAGCAATATCCTCCCAAAGTGGATCTCCTTTAAAGATGGTCCATAAACATGTTTGTGCCTGAATTTGGTGCTCCAAGTCTTTGGCTCCTTGATTAGTCAATTTGGATGAAATAGTGAATCTATTCTATCAATATTTATGCATAAGTTATTTTCACTAAAATGCTTGGTGGTTCATGTATGGTGGCTCATGTATTTATAGTTTTCTAAAATTGTTGAGAATAAACCATGACTATCTATCTTGAGATCAAGATGTGTGGTTAAGGATTAATTTAATTTTGAAGGATAAATACATTAATATCTTAGAATAAGGGAACATTAATAAGGCATGGGTGGTCTTAAACCTGATATTTAACCCCATTAATGCCTTGTGCTTAACACCCTTTTAATAATGTCATGGGTGATGTCATGGCCCAATTATTTTAAATTATGAATTTCAAATAATAGATATTTAATAACTTTCCATGGATTTTCCACTTAAGCTCTTAATCTGATTTGATTTGCTTAATGGCCTTACTTAGTATTTTATAATTCTTGGAAATTGGTCACATGTTTAATCAAATGGTCGAAAATGTCAATCTACTTGGTTGTAATTTGATTAGAGTTGAATCAGAGGATGGTAACAATTGTAAATGGTGCATTGCCTCATTTAGGGAGACATAGGCACAAATCATCACTTGCACATTATGTGTGCAAATGAATTAAAGCATTTAAATGGTCTAGAATTACAATTTGCTTGGTCACAAACTTGACTTGGAGTGAATTGGAAGGAAATAATGATTGCAGAAAATGCATTGATCCATTCAGAGATACATGAGCTCAAATCAACACCAATACATGACATGTGTGGATGAATTAAAACATTTCCATGAATTTGTTCCAAATTATGTGTTGTTGCATAATGTTGTTTATATTTGTAATTTTAACACAATAGTGATAAGAAATGTATGTCTACATTTTGTCCCTATTAGAGAAGGCATGGTGAGACGTTTGGTTGAAGTGATGGTTTTTCAAAGAATAAAAAGGTCGCTAAGAATAAATTAGAAGGTAATGATTGATGAAATAATTAGTGACCCATGATGCCCCCTCAAGAGGGCATGTGGGGATGAAATAGATGGATGGACTCTCTAAAAAGAGAGAAAGATCGATATTAACCCATGGATGAGATTAAATCTATATGAGCTAATGCTTGCATGCATTGATTCCTAATGATCAGATAGAATAAAATATAATGGGCCCCAAGGTTGGGGGAAGTGGGAATAATGCATCCTAAAATAGAAGTGACACATTTTGACATACCCAAAATAGGGCAAAAGTTGTAGGCTTAGGGAATGATAGATCCTGAAATAAGTTGTATACTTTAAATTGGCAAAACAAGGGAAAACTCTACAGAGCTTAAAATTAGAAGAAAAAAATTGAGAGCATTTCTCTAGAGAAAAGAGGTCAACGAATTAATAATGTGACCTAGTAGAGAAGATTTTATCAGTAGATAAATTGATTTTTCCCCAAGAGGGATGATTTGACCACTAATAATTAATTTTACTCTAGTATGGCTGATTGGATCAGTGATTGGTCTAAATATTGTGTCCTAATGGGTAAAATTGGCAAGCATAGCTCAAGGATATAACATATTGCATAAATTAAAAATGAGCAGCTGTAAACATAGGTGTGATGGTATAATAATGTTTCAAAGACTGAAGAATCCACAAATAACCAGGTATATGAGGATGCATAAAGAGATGAAAAATAAGGCATAAAAGGATGGCATAAGGATTGAATAATGATGAGATTATATTTAAATTATATGGACATGAATAAGAATGAAATAAGGATGATAAGGATGGCTGAGTTGACTCGAGATACGAAATGTATCCAAGCACTGTCTACATAGTCTAGATGAACCTCAGACCAATGTAGTTCTCCCAGAAGTGGGAGAAAATGGAATAAGGAACAAATAATAAAATAAATATGGACCAATGTTTAATTGTGTTTATGATATCATATTTAGGTAGCAAATATGTAGGATAGTGCTTTTAGAGATGTTATTGAGTACCACATTGACTTTCAGACTTAGAGCACTTGGTGTTTACTTTGGAAAATAAAATTATGTATCATAAGAATGAATAACCTATAATAACATTGTATTTTGATTACAAATGGACTAGTTCAATGGTGAATATTTACAACTAAAGATAATTATAAAAAATACCAAAACCAAAGTTACAAGCATTTACATTTGAACAAAAAACAAAGCAAAGAAAAAGAAAAAGAGGTTTCAAATACAAAATGTAACCAACTCAAAATCAAGATATGAATCATCAAGACTTAATTAGGAATGATAATTTGCTAAAAAATCAACAAGTAATAAAACAATTCAAATATAAATGTAAACAATTCAAGCCCAAGTTAAGGCTAGGCTCAAAAGATTTACAAAATGTATTAAAAAACAACACTAAAAATAAACAAATAACCCAACAAATAAAACACAAAACCCACAAAAATAAAAAGCAAAATAAAGCATCTTGTTATTAATCAAGTCAAGATCTATTTGTGAAGGCTCAAAAATAATGATAACCAAATGGTGCCCCCAAGCAAGGATACATGTAAGGGAAGGACACATATAAGGTGGTTGAAACAATTAGAACCAATAATGAGTTTTTTCCAATAGGGCAAATTTGGGAAGGATACATTCTAATGGTTGTTAAAATGAAAAGCCCTAATCTGGATCAAAGATAATGACTGAATTAAGGACAAGATTAATGTTTTTGAATTTTGGGGCTTTATATCTCTCATGGATATTGAAAGATTTTTCAAAATTTTAGGTATTTTAAATTGTTTTGAATGTTTTTTTATTTTTATAGCATATTTCCATGCTTTTAGTTTTTTTAGGGTATCTCAACTCAATTGAAAATAATGAGATACAAAATTGAATCACAAAATGATGAGAATGTGGGAATGGTAACTCATAAAATGGTGAGAGAATTTAAAAATAAATGTTTTTTAATGAATGAAATCGATGATGTGACTTTATAACTCCCATGGAGATTTTAAGCCCATCTTCACGAGATGGTAATGTTTTTGGTATTGTTTTTATTTTTTTCTAATGTTTTTGTGTTTTTTGGATAATAAATGGAAATTCAATATGAACAAAGGTATAGGGAACCACTTAGCCAAGGAGATGTACTTCCATAGGTAAGGGTTTAAATGATAGCTAAACTAGTTACAACTGGTGTGAATCAACGACCCTAGTAAGCCAATGATAAATACCAAGTAACAACAAAATGAGAATATAATAGGACACAATTTAAAAGAAGTCCCAAAGAGCCATCAAACATGAAAAAACCATGTGTTAACATACCCTGACACACTTGTCTATAAAGGAAGGTACATATAATGATCAAGTGAAATTGGCTTGTAGAACAGTCCCTAAATGTGTACAAAATGCCAATGAATCATAATTAGAATCATAATTGGTTAGGGGCACAAAATTAGAAAAGTCCAAGTAAAATTAAGATGGGTCTAGGTATAATGGAATATGAACAGTCTATGTTATAATGGTTTAGGGTACAATGGTCCAAGTTATAATGGTCCATATTATAATGGTCCATGTTACAATGGTCTATGTTATAATTGTCTAGGTTACAATGGTCTAGGTTACATGTATGATGGAAAAATAAGCAACGTCAACATAAGGTGCCCCCAAGTAAGGATTTTATAGACAACGGTTCAAAAGGTTTTCAAGCATAGAAATTCTTGAGATGTACAATGTTCATAGGTTCTGAGAGCTCTTTGCCATCTGGAGTAGCCAATCGATAAACCCCTGAACCATAGTTTGTGGTAACTACATATGTGCCCATCTAATTGGGTTGAAACTTACCCTTCTTCTTGTGTTCAACATTGGTGTTAATTTGATTCTCTTTTAGCACCAAGTTTTCAACTTCAAACTCTCGAGGGTGAGTGCATTTTTTATAGCTATGATGCAACCTATTCTAATATGCTCTTAAATTATCCATGGTAGTTAAACACTTACCATCAAGAAGTTCTAGCTCTTACAACCTATATATTCTATAGTCTTTGTCATCAATAATGTGTTGTAATGATACCCATAATTAAGGTAACTCGATCTAGATTGATATCATAGCCTTTGTGTAAAAAATTAGGGAATATAGAGTGGCACTTATAGGGGTACAATGACTAGTACAATAAGCCCAAAGGGTGGGAAATATTTACAAGTGCCAATTATGGCTAGCATCATTGACAATCTTATTAAGGATTGTGATAATGGTTTTGTTGGATGCCTCAATTTGAATTTTGTCTTGTGGTTTGGATGGTGTGGATTTATTGTGTTTAATTTTGAACAAGATATATATGGATTTAATGTCTTTATTCACAAATGAACCACCATTATTAGATATGATTTAGGTAGGGATACCATAACGATAGATGATATGGTAATGGATAAACTTGGAAAATTACTTCCTAGTTATGTAAGTGAGAGGAATGCCCTCAATCTACTTAGTAAATACTCCATAGGAATAAGAATGTGTTTGTGACCATCAGATGATGTTGCGTTTATTTTCCTACCATGATCGGGACCCCATGTAAAAAATGGCCACAGTATAGTAATCAATTGTAACGATAATGAAGTTGTGTGTATTAGATTACCATGCTATTGGTAGGAAACACAATTCTTGACATATTTACAAGCATCAATATCCATCCTTGGCTAGTAATATCTATTCTTAGGAGTTTATTGGCAAGGACTATGTTGTTGGTGTGGGCCCCTCACATTCCTTTGTGAACCTCTTTAAGCGGTAATGTTGATTCTCCTAAAGATAAATAATGAAGAAGCATTCCATCATATCCCCTATGATAACGTGTGTTTCTAAGGGGGGTATAATGTACTAGGTGACGAAGGAAAATTTTATGGCCATTATGTGAAATGTTGGGAAGAAGAACTTGGTCATGAAAATAGTTATAAATATCTTGGTACCAAAGAGGTTTATTTGGGAGACTAGGACCAACAATAATACAAACCCTCTTTGAATATAGTAATACATGAGTTAGATATAGAAGGTTTTTAGTGAGAAACTAATACTCTTAACATTGCTATCAACTTGTACCATGGACCTATATTTTTCCATTGCATTGATTGAGCTGTTATTCACCTATGGTACCTATTCAAATTGTAGTGATTTGAAATGTCACTTGAGATTGTGCACAATATGCTTGTAGGTTACAAGCTTTTCATCCCTAGTCTGATAATAGTTTTTAGTTTGGTTAATGATTAATTATGAGTCCCCATAAACCATTAAATAATGGATATCCCATTATATTGCAAGATAAAGTCATACAATAAGGGCTTCATATTTTACCATATTATTGGTGCAATTGAAGTTGATATGAAATGCCTTGAGGATTTGGCCCCCTTATGGTGTAACTAGTAAAATTCTAGCTCCAAATCCATGGGATGTAATTGAGCCATCAAAATATAATGTCTAATGTTTAGATTCATGAGCCACTTCCTTTATTATCATGATATATTCATCTATAAAATCAAATGTAAGTGGTTGAGTATCTATGATAGGAGCTTCAACAGGTTGATATGAGATGACTTTCCCATTAGTAGATTTTTGATTCTAGTACTTAACATCAAATTCACTCAATAGCATAACCCATTTAGCCATGTATCTTATAAGAGTTTCTTTAAATAATAAGTAATTGAGAGGGTCCACCTTAACAATGACAACAGTCTTATTATTCAACATGCAGTGTTGTATTTTTTTAGAAATGAACACCATTGCCAATCAAGTTTTATCAATAGGTGAATATTTATGCTCATATGTTATGAGTGTTTGGCTCAAATAGTAGACCACATGTTTTTTACCTTATTCATCATATTGGGCAAAGAGTGCCCCAAGTTCATGTTTTGTTGTGGATATATAAAGAAGCAATGGTTGACTAGGTGTCAATAGTCTCAATACTGGTGGGTTGGCTAAGTATGTATTTAGTTTTAAAAATGTTTTCTGACATTTAATATCTCACTAAAATATAACACCTTTCTTTAGGAGGTGCATAAAAGTATGGCACTTGTCTACAAGCTGTGATATGAACCTATAAATAGATTGTATTTTGTCTTGTAGGATTTGGAACTATTTTAGATTGGAAGGTGGAGTAATTTCCATGATGGCCTTGACTTTAATGGGATCCAATTTAATCCCTCTATGTGATAAAATCAATTCTATCAGTTTTCTTGAAGTAATGATAAATACACACTTCTTAGGATTGAGACGAACTTTGTATTCATAAAGTCTTTCAAAGATTCTCCATAGAACGTCAAGATGTTTGGCATGGGTTCTTGATTTTGATAAGATGTCATCAACATAATTCTCAAATATATCATACATCATGTCATGGAAGATGATAGTCATGGCATGTTGATAAGTGACACTAGTGTTATTCAAGCCAAAAAGCACGACTTGGTAATAAAATGTTCCCCATGGTGTGGTGAACATAGTTTTATGTTGGTCCTCTAGTGTTATCTTGATTTGGTTATACTCAAATAAGCCATACATGAGGAAAAACATCTCATACCCTACAATTGAGTCAATAATCATGTCAATGTTTGGTAGAGAGATCATATTTAGGACATGCTTTATTGATGTATCTAAAATCAGTACATAAGCATATGCCATGTGGATTTTTGTTAATTAGGACTATATTTAGTATCCATTCAGATTAGTCCAGTGGTCTTATGAAGCCAATTCTAAAAGCTCCTTTTTCACTAATATGGCAATGCATGGATGCATTTTCCTTAATTTTTGCTTGACCAACTTAGCATCTAGATATACTACAAGTCAATGCATGACCAAGGAAGAGTCTAGGTCTGACATGTCTGAGTAAGCCCATGCAAATATATGAATAAAATCCATCAAAAAAGTAATAATATAATTACATTCTTCATCGGTGAGGGATGCACCTAGATAGTAGGTTCCAAGTTTTACCTTAGTTTTATTCTCTACAAGGAGTGTGGATCCATATTATAGAATAGTAGGCAATGTTTGATATTGATCCTCTTCTTCAACTATTGGTTGTGAGTCCTAAAACTCATCATAGTAAGAGGAATCCAAGTCTGCCTATTTTGGTAATGGCCAATTAACAAATTTATCAAGAAATTCAAGAGAAATACGCTCAAAAAATTTATGTTGTTAAGAAGTAATACTGGAACATTTGTAAAACTTGAACTTGGTGAACACTACACTTCTTATGGAGGTGAGAAAACTTCCCTATCCAAGAGTGCCTAAAATAGGTTTTCAATCAAGGGTTTGTATTCATCTTTACTATTTCCCTAACTAACAAGCCCCTCGAAGAGGTTTTCATGCAAATATCTCAAAGTTTCATCTATTATATGACCAAGGAAGTTTACCTGCTCTCCAAAGTAGGAAACATGGTCCAATGAGAAGTCAAAGGCTTTTTTATGATCCCCAAATGACAATTGATATCTAAGGCCCATGTACTCTACAATATATTCCTCATTTTAAAACTCATCCAAAGGTATGATAGATTTTTTTTGGTCCCAATCACTAAGGTCAGGATGGCAAAGGGTAATTGGGTAATGAGTTATAATGGTCATAATGGAATTAGAATCAAATAGGTCAATATCAACTAGCTCATCATAGCTGCTTTAATGGGACATTATGTTGTTGCTGGGAGTTTCTTCATTAATCAAGAAAAAAGAATCAATTTCAAAATACATGAGGTCACCCTTAGGTAATATAAATCTGAGGCCTTGGTTCATAGTAGATTTTCTAACAAACAGAGGTTCAAGAGTACCTTACTCCTTTGGCCCTAGGCCTTTACATGTATAGACCAAACTATCCATAATTTGATTAGGGATAGGGTATTTATGATTCTAAAATTAATTGTAGAGGTCATCAACATATAACTAATTTCCTTTAGTAATGGCCTCTCGATCCTAATTTGGTGAAATGTCTGGTACAAATACCATTGGATGCTTTTATAAAGGTGTGTTTTTATTCTGCCAAATCATGTTGGACTTGCTAGGGATTTCAAAAGGTTTAAGTATTCCATAGGACTTTGGATATTTGGGTAACTTTCCTATATGAAAAGCATCTTTCAGACATTATGTGGAAATGTTGACATCCTTAATGGTAAAATAGTTTATAATGGTTGTAGCAAATGGATGGATTGAAGTGGAAGCAAGATCACTAGGGTTGATATAATTAGATTAAGGTGGCTCAAAAACTATGGCTTTCTTATTGGCTAAAAATTTAGAACTAGGGTAATAATTATGATTCCAATATTCAACATCTAAATGTTTTCAATGTTGGTATGGCTGCAAATCAACATAAATAGTGACCTCAATTTTAGAATGGGGGAACTTGAGGCATTGATTCATGGTAGAAAGAATAACTCGTACTTCATGGATCCAAGGGCAACCAAGAAGTACATTAGAAGTCAATTCAATGTCTATGACATGACATAGGATATCATGGGTTAAAATCCCAACAATGATTGACAATCAAATGGTCCCTAAATACTCTCTTTCAGTGTTGTCATATGATTTGATCATGATTTTTTCTTGTTGCATGTATTTGGTAGTATATCCCAACCATTATATCAATTTAAACAATAATATATTTAGCCTCAAACCATCATCTACAAGAACTTTCTTGATCTTGTGATGTGATATAAGGACCTTGATATACAAGGGATTATTATGGCTAGGACTAAGGGAAGACATATCTCATTGATCAAAGGTAAGTTGTTGGTTTGGAGATAGATGTCCTACGAGTGTTTGGAATTGGATAGTGGATTATTGGAAGAAGTCATTTAGGATGGTTTTGTGAAATTTTAATGTACGTAAGAGATCTAGGATAGAAATTTGCATAGATGTTTTACTTAATTATTTAATATATGGTTTCTCAATAATATGGTGAGAAGGTTTGGTCTTAGCTAGTACAGGGTTTGATTTAGGATTGGAAGGCACATAGTTCAAATGTGGCTCAATATTGGTTAAAGGTAAAGGTCCTTGAAGGGTAAATCATGAGCATCTAGTTGTGACTGCACAATTTTGAGTTGGTAATGAGTTATCACAATTATAAAAATTGGGTGGTGGTCCAAAAATAATAACCCATAGAAGCTGAAGCATAATAGAATTGTTTGAACTTGGTGTGATGTTACTTGGGGAAGAGGTTCATGACCCTAAAATAGAGGGACCAATGCTTTAATAAGATTTAGATGGTACATGGGGTTTTATTATAATGGTGGTGATGTGATTAACTTAAATATGCCCCATGGTGTTATTATAATCATATGGCATAGTATTGTAGCCAAAGTTATTGGCATGGCTATCATGATCTTGATTATGAAGGTGTTGATTCTATTTTTAACCTTGTCCTTACTAACATTGGCCCTATCCTTGGTTTTGATTATTATGTTATTGTTTATTATGATTGGGAAATGGGTCTTTTTAAATGACCATGTCCTGATTGGTGTTGTGTTGCTTATTTTAATTCAATCTCCCCACTCTCAATCAGGTCCTCAATGAGATGCCTCAATTGTACACATCAGTAAAAGACATGGCCAATAAAATGATGGAAATCACAAAAATCATCTTCATGATACCAGTTGGGTTTGGGATGATCTTCAAGGAATGGTTTTAGCACAAGCCATATGATTAAATTGGCTACAACTAGTTTCTAGAATATTGCTTCAATAGGTTCTCCTAGCTTGTTGAATGGTCTATATGTGTTGAATCCTCTATGTGGAGGATCTCTCTACAAAGTGGGTGGTGGATTAAGTTGTGCATTTTGAGCTAGATGAGACTACTCTATTTTCACATGTCATGATTTTTTTACTCCATTACCCACCATGTTTTTATTTTAATTAAAAACACTAGGTTTATTTATAGTATGAACTTAAACATGTGTTGGAGTCTGATTAGATGTTTGAGTCTATAAATAAATTTTCTCTAGGCCTTTGGTAATAAGTGATCTCTTAATTTTCACACCCTTCGCAATGATTTATTTGAATGTGTTGGCATAATTGAGTCTCAAATTATGGGGGAGCTCAAGGTGTAGGGTTTGTGCAAAAATGTCAGCTAGTTGTCTGTCTAGAAAATTATGTTGAAAATAACTAGCTAGTGCTCTCCAAAATTGTAGATATGCCACAAGGATTTATACATCTCTTTGTCTTGATTTACATAAGTCAACCACTTTCAAATCATACTGAATGTTATAAGAAAAATGGTTAAAGATTTTTTTTGATAAATCATTGAAATTCACCATCAATCATTTAGGTAGTTTCAAGAGCCAAACGAATGCTTGTCCAACTAAGTTGTGTGGAAACTATTATAGGCTAGAATTACACCCTTATGGGAGAGTTTTTTAGGCTCTCTCACTCCTAGATACAATATTGGAACAACCTCAGGATGTGGGTATTCTATAGTGAGATTGAACCTTCAAAGAAGGCTAGCTTCCTCTTGGTAGATCAGCTAAAACTAAAGCTAAACTAATGCTCCATAGGGAAAAGGGTTAGAAAGGGAATTACGGCTCCTAAGAAAGCTAAAAAGGTGATGTACAAAAATGAAATGGGAAACTCCCATAAGCTTAAACCCACAATAGTTTTGTAGGGGAAAATACTAACTTACACAACCTCAAGATCAAGTTGGTTGCATTAATATTTTAGGGAGGAGGTTCAGGAAGTAATGAATGAAAACAAAGAGGAGTTCTAAGACTCACTAAAAGTTCACATCAATGGTGGGAAGAGAACTCAATTAGACCTAAAAATAATATTGAAAAACCCCTTAAATAATTTAGAAAGGAGGACCATAGATGAGAAAGATTCTCTTTCACATAATGCCATAGTGCGCAACTCAATAGACACAAATCCAAGGCAAGAGATAGGCAAAGAAAATCATTTATTAAATTAAGAGGTTTTTATTACAAATGATTGGTAGGGTGAGCCTAATCAAGTTGAGCATATTTTTTAATATCACAAAGAGTGTCCCCATTTCTTCTGAAATTTCAAAATCAAAGAGAACTAGTCTCTCTAAATTTCAAATCGGAGAACCCCTTTACAAAATGAAAATAATGGGATATATAGAAGAGGGAAGAGAAATAGAGAGATAAAGGAGAGGGGTACATTTTCCATGATCATTAAATGAGCTCCACCTTTCAAGGGATGCCCCACCACCCATTTATCCAATTAGGACAAGTCTATCAATAACAGTTATCCTTCAATAGCTCCAGTTAGTTCTCAAGTTCTTCTCATTGGCTAAGAAAAGTGCACTACAGGACAAGATTTTGTTTTATATGGTGAGTCCTGATCCTTTCAAGGAGAAAATATCTTCAAAGGTTTTGATCATTATTGAATGCTCTAACTATTTCGCCAATCTCCCAAATTTTCTCTATGAATCTCACCATACCTTTCACTTGGCTTCATTATGAGGACAAGGTCCTCATATCTTCAAACTAATAAATCTATGTCATGTGTGCTTTGAGTGGTAGTTTGTTGAAATCATGGCTCAAGCCACTCTTTTCATTAATCACATACTTGCTCTATGCTTTAGGACTTGAACCTGAATTAATTATAGGTTGAAAACCAATCTAAATTATTGGTTTTCTTATAGTTATGATAGATGGCACTCTGTTTGATGCTTGGTCTTTTTTTATCGATAAGTTTCTGACCTTTGATCTATACTAGGTCTAAAAGACTTATTTTATCCCTCACTCATTGTTAAACAAAATCCATTATTGAACATGTGCCATTGATTTTTTTGAGCCCATTAACTTGTTAGTCACCACTCACCATTGGATCTTCTCTATGATTGAACATGAGCTGTCAATCCTATTTTTTGAACACAAACATCTATTTCATGAGGCTTCACTTTGACATCTACATGCCTATATTTGATGTTTGCATGAACGTATTTGACATCCATGTAACCATCATTGAGATATTTGAACCTTAATGACTATCTTTTGTGATTGAAATTGACATTTGTGAGAACATCATTAATCCTTTTGGGCCCTTTCTTAAAGTTATTTACTCAAACTTTTTTCCTTGGCCTATTTTTTGAAGAATTTTTTGCTCAAATAATTTTCCTAAACTAATTCCTTTAACCCCATTTTCCTGATCTTATTTCCTTAATACAATTTTCTTGAACTTATTTTTTTGCACCAAATTTCTTTAGGTTTTATTCGAGACTTTTACTTTTAGTGACTTTTCTCGAAAGAGAAAGTCTTTAGGATTTTTACTAAGTGCCCTTTTAGTCTACAAGATATTCTAGGTTTGGGCTTGAACTATTGTTTGATCCTATGAAGGCTCAAAACCATGAAGACTTACTCGGATCCTTCATCTTTTCCATATTGAGCCTACTTCAAATCTTTAGTATGTGGGCCAAAAATGGCCAAACAAAATAAATGCAGTAAATAAATGTTGTTGTAAGCTACCTCCTGACATAACATGAAGAAGGTTTGAATATATTCTCTAGGATCACCCTTTCCTTTGTATTTATCAAAATTTGGTGGCTAGAAATGAGGTGGAAAAGGTACCCGAAGAATGCTCAAGTTAAACAAATAAGGACATATCTCGTTGAACTTATATTTTTGATTTGATTACCTGTTTCATGCCTTGTGACTATCTCTTTCATTAAATTCCATGCTTGTATATTTGGTGCATTTGTTGATGGAAGGTATTTTTATTTAGGGAGGAATGTACCCCCTAGGTATTCCTATTAGGGATATTATCCCTTTTCCTATAATTTTGATTTTGGTTCATCGTTGGATGTGAATAAGTCTGAATCCATTAGTTCAAATAATTTTGTTGCCAATCCCTAGATGCTTGATACTAATTCCCAATAATCTATTGTTGTGAATTATAGGAAATCTAGTGGTTTTATGGTATTTTTTATCAATTTACTGGAGGGCATTGTCATTACTATTTTGTAAGGGGAACTTGTTGTGTTTGAGAGGAAATCAGTGAAGTGTTATGTAAAATACCCACAATGTGTAATGATTCTTTGGAAACATGTTGTTTTTATTGGTCAAGAGTCTCCTGATGGTTAAATAAAGTGTGCTCCATGTCAATTAGAACTTAGTATGAAGTATCAATACATTTATTCTATTTAGGAAAAGCCACAAGGTCTACATCAGAAGTAGGATTGGTTGGGTCTTTTTGAATCTATTCTAAAGGTTGATTTTTCTCCATGAAATTAGTATTATTGATTGAAGTCACAACTAAATAAGCTATTAATTCTATGATGATTTGGTCATCATATTGTTGACTAATTTTTTGGATTTTGGTCACAAGATCTTGATTAGTTGGGGAATAGTCCACAAGTGGGCCTTTCCCTTTGATAGAAGAAGCAGTGTTTGGTTTTGTGATATGAATAAGAGGTTTCTCTAGTGTTTTATCCTCTCCTCAAACAAGTGTATGTAATTTATCCATTGGGAAATCAAGTAGAAGTCTAGTTCCCAATTCTATTAACCTTAGGAGAGATTCATCTTTATCCTCTATAGGTTGGTGTTCAAAGTAACTTTGTTTGGATCCTACCATGGTTGGGATGTCCTCAAACATGATGGGGTGTTCTTCCAAATCATAAATATTATCTTCCTCATAACTAGGGCCATAAGATACCCCACTACGAGTATACCTTTACATGTTTGATAACATTTTTATACATTTGTGAAGTATTTTGAAATTTAGTTTGAAAATGTCAAGAGGTATTTGGATTCCATGATTAAATTAATATAAGGTGGATTCAAGTATATAATCATAAATTAATGATGTGATGCCTCAAAATTATAATAATAGAAAGATGTCCTAAGAATACTCAACCTTGATTGGTCAAAATCAGCAATTTATAACAAGGTAGAACAACATTGGAGCTTAGGGTGTAGGATAGCACAAGAAAACATATGTTTAAAGTATGTTAATACTATAAAAATTTGAGCAAGACTGTGGCAAGCCATGACCAGGAAAATTAGGAGAAGGCTCAAGCAATCCAAGAAGCTTAGGATGTATGCTAACAGACAAAAACCTAAGTCTAAAATCAAAAACAAATGGGCAACACAATGGTGCCCAATAGAAAATAAATTAGAATGGTTAAATAACTTAGAGCATAATAAAATGTAAGATAATATAATTTTGAATAATAATGGAATGAGTAATATCTACATAAATTATTTCAAACCAAATAAAAAAATTCACCCAAGTTACTCAAGCCAAGCACAAAAGGTGAACTGCCCAAGCCCAAGTTGTAGACAAGACTCTAACATAGATCAATCATGTTTGGGGTTGAAACTTAAAAAGGTAAATTTTCAAATTTGGCATTAAGGACCTTAGATCTCCAAGTAATGAATAGTATAGACCTAAACAAACAATATACTGATGCTTTTTGGAGACACAAGCATAAATGGTTTGATTCATTTATGAACAAGGTAATTTATTTTGAGTTAATTTGACCAACATAATGCCTCTTTGTTCAAAATGTGGTGTCTAACAAGTGTCTTATTTTAAACGTGACTTGGATTTTGTTTTTGACATGGTACACACACAAATATTTTTTAGAATCAAAAAGTTATGAAAGTAAACAAGAACAAGAAAACACCAAAGTGTACATCCTATCCTATAAATTGACAAGGTTGCTTTGTACTGTTAGATTCCATCAATATGTTTCTTATTAAGATGAAATAATTTGTTAATCTAATTAATTTAAATGCACATGTAAATTAGAGTTGTTTAAATCCCCTTTTATCTCAATAAATTATATGGTGACATGGAACTTCAGGCTACTCACCCAACATTAAAAGTGTATAAACATAATATTTTCACACTTTTATCAATTACTGATGCTTTAAATCTTGCATGTACCAATCAAGACTTTATCTATCTAAGTGCATGCCTTAAGGGGTGCATTAGGAAAGGGGTGGGTATACCTTTGGTGCTTCACAAGATTATTTTCCCTTATTGTCATATTATTCCCTGTCGATTTAGCTCTTAAAACTTTCCCTAAGATATCTCTCCTTCTTTGCACATTCCTCTAATCTTTTCCTCTTTCTATCCTTATTTCCCTTGCTTAGTACTCTTTTTACCTATTCAATAATCTAGGTAAACCTAGTTAACCTAGCATAATCTAGGGTCACTTTAGCTATTTAGGCTTAGTTTCCATCTGGTCGACCTAGCACAAACTTCAAGCATTAACTCATAATGTGCTAGGTTGACCCAATTGACCTAGCATAGCCAATATGTCCAAGTGATTTTTGGGTCAGATACTTCTATATATACAAGGTCATTTTGGTCATTTCCATATGAATGTAATCAGGAGTTATTATTCACTCACACTTCTTCACAATCTGCTCTTCCACTATTCTACTTAAGGAGTCTTAGCTTAGGTTTCTTATTTGGAGAATCTTAGTCTTATGGATAGGTCTTGGATGCTTTGGCCTAAAAAAGTGATCCTTATGAACCACAACAACCTATTTTGAAGCTCCATTATCCAAGGGAGAGATTGAGTCATGATAGGTTCACATTCAGGTAAGTATATTCTAACTTTGTTTTCCTCTCTTTTAGTAGATAAAAGTAGCATAAGTGTTGGCTCAAATAATATTACTCCTCATATTCCATGTATTAGGGTGTTACTCATACTTACTTTATTTGAAGTTCCCTATATATTTGCATCTAACCCCTTACTTTGTGCCACAAGCTTTGGTGAGCACTAGATTAGTTTACTTTTCTTGTTATTAAATTAGTTTACTTTCTTGTTTATTATCATAAGTGAATATAAAAACCATAGGAATTTTTTAGGGTTGTGCGATTGTGTTAGACTATAGGATTTGGAAACCTACCTAGCATGATGTATTGTGATAAATGATACAAATGATCCCTAATCAGGTTTAGTAGATCCTCGTATTGGGCATGCTCTTGATTAACAAGTGTGTGCCCCAATCAGAAGTGTATGTGTGATCTATCTTATCTGATCTAGGATTGATTCATGCACACCATGAAATTTTTATTGCATAAATTTTGGTGAATCTAATGTGAATCAAACCCTTATAGGGTTTATTTCACTTATTTTATTCTTTTTGTCATCTTTTTTATCATATGTTTTGACTTGTTGGCTCAATTTTGTCTACCTAGCTATTTTTATCTATGTGTAGGAATAGGCAACTAGATCGACCAACTCAACCTTGCACAGGTTTCCATCACTTTTTAGAATTTATATTTAACCTACTAGGTCAACCAATTTGATTTAACACATTTAGAGTGACTTTGCAGTAGGTTCCTATTCAGGATTCATAATGCAAGTTCTAGATTCTAGAATTCTAGATTTACAGTCCAGTCAAGTAGGTCAACCAACATGACTTAGCACATTTTTAAACATTTAATTCAGTCTACTAGGTTGACAAAGTTGACTTAGCACACTTTTTTAGCTTTTACAATAGGTTCTTATCTCACTTGGTCGACCAGCTTGACCCAGCTCTGTAGATTGGACCAGTTCTCTCCAAGGTTACAGGTCATTTATCTATTCTATTTTCATCTCCAAAACACCAAGGTCAATTTTTATTTTCTCTATTTTACTCTAGTCTATACTTTTCTTTCAAAATTACAACCTATTTTTATGTACCAATTAGATTGACCAACATCAATTCAATTGACTATGTATTTCATTTTAGTATTTGCTTTTCTAGAATATCTATAGGCATACCTTATTTCATTTTTCATATTATTAGCAATCCTTTCCCTTTCCCTATCTATTGTGCTATGTTGACCAACTTGAATTTTCACTATCCTAGACTATTTATGCTACTTCTATTCACTGCACTAGGTTAACCTTGTTGACCTAGCACACTTTACAGGTCTAGTTTCTACACTAGGTTGACTTGGTTGACCTATCTTTGTTTTTTACTTCCCCTACTTTTTATCTTGGTTCTTCATCCTTTTTGATCTGCATCTTTTTCATTTATCTTTGATCAAAATGAGGTCCCCTATCAAAATCTTTTTGGATAGTCTTAATCCATTTAGATCCTATATGGGGTCTTAATTTCTCCCTTCCTTTACCTCCCAAGAGCACCATCACTCTTGGGGAACCTCTTCTCCTCCATCTACAAATTGAAACATGGCTCAAATAACATCTCAAGATGAGGTTGATGGGTCTAATCCTTTCTGCACCTACCAATTTCTTCTCAAAATATTCAAACTAATGTGGGAGTAATTGACTCAAATTTATTTAATAATCCCACTAATAACTCTTATTTTAATATTCCCTCCAACACCAATGTGGGAAATGTTCCTTCCAACACTAACCCGCCACCTGATACAACTCAATTATTAGCCTAAGTGATTCAACAAATTAATATTATGCAAAACTCTAATACCTATCAAATGATTAAACTTCAACAACATTTGATCGATGTGGCTAATCAACCTCCAATCATGAATCCTCAAGCTAATCCTAGCTACAATTCTCCACCTCTTAGATATGCCTCAGGTAACATTATTCCTCAACCAATAATAAATAACAAAATGCTTCAAACTATCCAAAATGTGCCTTTATATCCCTTCATTGTATCTATTAACATTGGTAACATATCACCAATTATTAAATATGATGGGACTAAAGACCCCACCTCATTTCTTATACCCTTTAGTAATCTATTTAAAGAGTGGATCCAAACTAATACATTTGCCACTACTAAACTCCTAGTCAAAACCTTCACTGGTGATGTATTAGAATGGTATAATCAATTACCTCAACATTTTATTTGGCAACTTGAATATTTGGTCAATCCTTTAGTTAAAGAGTTTCAACATAATGATCTTCTTGAAAACTATCTTAGCCATTTCATAAATGCTAAACAATCTCTTAATGAATCGGTTCATGAATTTATTAAAATATGGAAATCCTAGGCTCATAAATCGAATCATAATATGTCTAATGATAATCTATTCAAACTCTTTATCATATCTTTAACCCCTAATCTTCAATACAAGGTTCAAACCTTTGCTCCTTAAACTCTTAATGAAGCTCTTGACAAAGCTAAATGGAAAGTATGAAGTAATTCAAACCTAATTCTAAAATCCTTAAAGGATCTTTCCAAACATCCAATGATATCACTAGTAACACTTCTCAAACCAAACCTGGTATTACCAAAAATGATGTTCCTTCATAGTCTCATGTGCCTCTTTTGGTTCATCAAATGAGATAATTTTTACCTCTTTCTAAACCTTTTATATATCCTAATGCTCCTCCTAAATGGTATGATCCCAATCTCTTTTGTTGGTTTCATGCCGATGTTGGACATTCTCATGAGTCTTGTAGAGGGATTGCTAAATGTGTTATTTCATACACGACCAGTGATTCATTCGACCATGAATCCATGATTAAGCACCATCATCAGGAATACACTAATGCTTTTAAAAAATGATGACCCTCTAAAACCTCTACATCTAATAATAATAAAAAATATTCTTCCCATAACCAATCAACTTCTAAGGATGTTTGTGTAATTGACATTGATTATTATCAATACCTTAACAACTCTTAATATGTCAATACAACTAAGGTTAATTATCATAGGAAGCTAGGATATAAAGATCCTATGACCAAGCTTAAGAAACCTTCTTTGGAAGAATAATTGCTTAAAGATACTACCACTATCAATATTGATTCAGAAGCAACAACTTCCTCTTTCTGATCCTCCAACCACATCTATTCTTCCAAAGTCTAATTTGCCTTCTTTTAAACCTTGTGGCTCATCTTCTAAATCTCATTGGCATTTCCTAGAAGAACTTAACTCTATGCCATGTAAAATTATTCTCATGGATTTGGTTCAGACTTCACCTTATCATCATAAATTCCTTATGCAACAACTCCAAGAGATTCAAGATCCATCTTCTTTAGATGAAGAACCACCTTCTATTGATTCTCAACCAACAAACATTAATACCATTGAATCTATGGGTTATTCTTCCAAACCTTCCATTGAATTCCTTGAAGAGGACATTATTAATGATGAAATCCTCTTTTATGCTAATGATCTACCTCTTTTAATCAAGATAACCATTAATACCACCTTTATTCAAAATGTTATAATTGATGAAGGTTATGGTATTAATGTGACTTCTTTATGGCTTTTACAACAACTTGGTTATAACAAAAGTCATCTTAAACAAACCTGTCTTACTTGTGGTTTTGATAAGACTAATCAAAATACACTTGGTTTTATATGTCTTCCCTTAACCATTGGTCCTAAGACCATGCAAACCAAACTCATGGTTCTTGATCTTCCTTTATCTTATAACATACTCCTCGACTATCCATGGACTCATTGAATGAGGGCCATTGCTTATTTAAGTAGTAAATTAATTAAATTTCTACACAATGGAAAATGTTATAATTATGAAGCTGATCCCAAATTGTGGAGTATCCAATTATCTAATCCTAAATCACAATATTGTGTTCCCATGATTCCTAAAATCAATAGTATTCCTCTACTTGAGTTTATCAATATGAATCTTGATTTACAAGTTAATCTTGCATATTTTGATGATCATGAGCCCAATGAATTACAACACAATTGCAATACTAATAAATTTCCTCCATATATTTTAGAATGGATTTTTCCTTCCATCTTGCCTAGAGATCATACCACTCCTCTCATGGATGAGATTACTAATTTTACCCCTCCATGCAATGCTCAAGACCCATCTTTACCTGAAGATGCTTTTGCTTGCAATGAATTTGGAGTGGCTAAATTGTTTCAATATCCTCTCATCATGACTCCTCAAACATTCAATAATCTTGGGATTTCACATTCTAAAGATCTTCCTAAATCCACGGCATACACAATTTCTCCCACATATGATGCCAACTATATCATGGCCCAAACTCAATCTAGAGACTTGGATGTCTTACACTATCGAAAGACCTTAGCTCAAATTCATGTTTTCAACTAGGATGTGCATACCATTTCTATAGGTCATAACTTAGAACCATAGGGTTATGTGCCTTCTACCAATCCTCCTCTTATTTATTCTCCTTGGGTGGTAGAGAAAATCAACCCTTCTAAACCTCTAGAAGTTCTTTCATCTTCTTTACCTCCTTTGGATTCTCTAATTTAATCTAATTATTTTATCATTAGCTCTCCATCAACCTCTTCTACTCCATCTATTTCTTCTACTCTTAACATCACACTTGATGCCAAGGCATCCAATGTCTATTGAATACATTCTAAATATGATCGACATGGAAATCAAATTTTAGATCTAGAAGTAGATGTGGAATATTATGGTCCTCTTCCTAACTTTCCTAGTGATGAAGATATTTTGGAGTTTATTTATGCTCAAGAAACATAACCACCATGAAAACATCATAAACTTGGAAATTTTAAAAATAAAACTCCTCACTTCAATAACTTTGTCTCTAGCATTGATCCTAAATCTAATCCAATTTCATCTTTACCCAACACACCATACCACTTTCAAAATGGTAATGCCATGCTTATTGAAGAAAAAACTCGTATTGACTTTGGTACTCCATCTTGTCCTGGACCAATCATAGTTTTCAAAGAATGTTCACCTTCTAAATATGATAATTTCAGCCTATTTTTTGATAAGTATCAAGAGGCATTCATATGGTCTTACCAAGAGATGCCTTCATTGACCCTAGCATAATGGTCCATAACATCATTACCTATCTTGATGCCAAACCTATGTGTCAGAAGCAACACAAGTTTCCTCCTAAAGTTACCAACTTATGCCATAAATAAATCATCAAACTTATTAATGCTAAATTTATTAAACCTATGGATTATTCTAAATGGGTTTTTAATACTATTCCTATTCAAAAGGTCACCATGGTCATTCGTATTTGCATTGATTTTCACAATCTTAATCTTTCTTGTCTTAAAGATAACTTTATTTTACCTTAAATAGATTCCATTATCGATTCCATGGCTGGATATGAAATGTTATCTCTTACAGATGGCTTTTCAGGATACAATCAGATTCATAAAGCTCCCAAAGACCAACATAAGACTACTTTCACCATAGAATGGGGAACCTATTATTACGTCAAAATGCCTTTCAGTCTCAAAAATCTAGAGATACTCATCAACATGCTATGACTCATATCTTTCATGATCTCATCCATAAAATTATTGAAACATATGTGGATGATATTATCGCTAAATCCAAGTATCACACAAATCATCTCATCAAATATAAATTTAGACTTAATCCTTTCAAATGTATCTTTGGAGTTACATCTTGAAAATTGTTAGGATTCTTAGTCTCTCTTTGTGGAATTGATGTTTATCCAACCAAGATTAATGATATTATCAACATGCCTATCCCTTTTTCTATTCCTGACATTCATACCTATTTAGGCAAGCTTGGGGAAATTAGATGATTTGTTCTTGAGATGGATTATCAAATTCACTCTATCAATTCCATTCTCAAGAAAGGTACAACCTTAAAATGGATAGATCCATGTCAAAAATCATTTGATAACATGAAATAGTCATTTCTTCATCCACCTATACTCCATCCTCCTTCTAATGATCGACCCTTGATTCTTTATACTTATTCTACACCTATTTCAATTGGAGCAATGCTTTCCCAACAAGATGATACAGGTAAGGAGTATTCCATCTATTACATTAACTAAGGCCTCATAGATTATGAAACACGTTATACTAAATTTGAGCATGATTTCCTCATCATCTATTTTGCAGTTGAAAAGCTTCATCACTACATGCTTTACCAAACCACCTATGTCATTGTTCATTCTGACCCCCTTCATCACTTATTCTCCAAAACATTTCTTCTAGGAGATAGAATTGGCAAGTGGATGGTTTTACGTATGAAATTTTATCTTCTCATTGTCACACAAAAAGTTTTCAAAAGGAAAGTCATAGGTGACCAACTTGCCAAGGCTCCCATTTCAACCACTTCTTCACTTCAAGATGACCTTCTTGATGAAAATATTATTTATGTTGAAGGTCTTAATCAAGTAATTTCTCTTAAAGATTATTTTCATAGCTTTATTTCCGATCTTGAATCCAATCAATCTAATTAACCTTCCACTCCCTCTGATACTAACAAACCAAAAATAGTTATCGAGGAGCTCCTTGAAATCAATATTGACTTGCATGAGGATACTTGGAACCTTCACTTTGATGGTGATAAATTCTTCAAAGGAGCTAGGGTAGGTTGCATTCTCACTAGTCCTCTTAGTAAAATAATTTTTTAAGCTTTTAATTTTACATTTGATGTCACCAATAATATGGCTGAGTACAAAGATCTTATCTTAGGTATGAGATCTACTCTTGATCTAAACATACAATATCTTCATGCTTTGGGCAATTCTCAACTCATTTGTCATTAAGTTAGTGGTACATATCAATGTAAAAGTGAAAATATTATTACCTATCATCAAATTACAACCATTCTTACCAATGATTTTACCTCTTTTACAATTGAACCTATTTTTAGAGACCAAAATTCCATTCTTGATTCTCTTACATCTTCAGCTTCTCTCTTTCATCCACATCAAGTTCTTTTTGGTCCTTCTTTTATCATATAAATAATCAAATCTCCATCATCTACTCACCCTATAGATTCTCTTATCTTCCACATCGAGTTTATCACCATCCGATAATGCTCATGGTATCAAGACATCATCCAATTCTTAGAACATCAAACTTATCCTCCTAACTTGGATTCCCATGAAAAATTCATACTACCATTGGGGAAACTCCATTCTCTCTAGTCTATAGTTCTGAGTTTGTTCTTCCTCTTGAAGTCAAGCTTCCTTCTCTTTTCATATCTCTTCATGGTATCATTCCTGATGAAGAATTGCATGAGGCTCACCTTCATGCCCTTGATCTACTTGATGAACATCATATTTTCACCTTGCATCATAATTTCAAATACAAGGCTTTCATCACCAGACAACATAACAAACGTGTTAAAAACTGTACATTTAATATTAGTGATCTTATCCTTAAATTAGATTACACTTATGACAAAGAAGGTAAGTATGCCCAAAAATGGTGGGGCCTTAGTTAAAGATGTTATTGGTCCAAGTACTTATCACCTTCAAACTAATGAAGGTTTTCAAAGATCCCACCAATGCTTAATTCCGTAAGAAATACTTTACTTAATCATTTCCCTTATTTTCATGCTTTCTCTATATATCTATCTAACATATTTTTTGTAGGTTAATTTAGCATGGGTCTCTTCATATGCAACTTTTTCCTTCATTTTAAAACCTTTAGTCCTCCCTTTTGGTCTTTTGGTTTTTTGATGTACCATAGTCTTCATTTCCTTTCTTTTCAAACCTTTAGTCCTCCCTTTTAGTCTTTTGGTTTTTTGATGTACCATAGTCTTCATCACTTATCTTTTCATTTTTCCTTTTGCTTGTCAATGTTGTTTTGGCATCCTCTTGGGATTTTCTTTTATGAGTTTCTTGGTAAGACCATGGATATAACCCGACCCTCCTCATAAAATGACCATTCTTTTTATTTCTCATTTTTTTCCTTTTCATTATTTTGCTGCTGTCTAATGTTGTTTTGGCATCCTTTGGGTCTTTCTTTGTGAGGTGCTTTATACAAAGGCTCCCTCACTTTTTGCTTATTGTCACCCCTTAGGTTTTCATTTTGTGATTTTCTTGGTAATATCATGGATAAAACCCATCCCTCCTCATAAAATTACCTTTCTTTTCATGTTCTTTGTGATCTTTATTATTTAGACATTAGCTTTTGCTTCTTTTGCTAGATGGAATCTGTAAACAATCTATGTTAGCATGTTTTCCTTCACTTCCCGTAGTCTTCTGATAAGGAATCACACCTTTACTATCATTGTATTCCTTTTTTCCCTTTGTCACATTTTTTACAATTTGAAGAAATTCAAATTTGTTACATGTGTCATTTTCCTCTTAATTTCCCCCTTTCTTTCACCTCCACATTTGGATAAAACAAGGTCAAAGTCAAGATAGCACTTTTATTTCACGTAGATTTATGAGACTCTTAGATATCATGCTCTTTGATTTTCTCTCTCTCTTAGCAACCTTGTCCCAATTTTTTCAAATGAAAGTCATCTTTAGCACCCATGGTTGGTCTTCCAAATCCGTATGGAGGAGAAATTTTAAAAAATAAAAATAAAATAAAGTTAAAAGCTACTCATTTGAAAAAAAGGCAATGATATCTAAAAGGCATCATACAAATCTTAAAAGTCTAATCACAGCAAAAGATATGATTACAACACATCTCCTATCTCCAATCAAATCTCAAACTCCACAGTTGGCTTCACATCGAGCTGAAGTCCTTTGGGGTGTGGTAGGCTAGTAAATTGGAATAGGGGATTTCAAAAAAATCTATAGTGCTACCTATTTTCTCATGCAAATAACCAATCTTCGTAGTAGATCGATGACTCTATAAGGGGTCCTGAGGAATGGGGAAAATGTCATGGGGAGGTAGGCCCATTTTAATTTTCATGCTTATAGCCTTCATAGGATGATCTATATACTACATTTGTTGACCTAAGACTTGTGTAGCTTAGAGAAGTTCTTCAAAGTCTTTAAAGTCAACAGTCCTCTTGTTTTGACAAACCAAATTTGAGTGTCTTGACTTTGATAAAGAATTTATCTACCTAGGTTTTTATTTCATTCTCCCCTCCACCCCATTTCATTTCCCCCTTGATAGACAAATTGTGATTCCAAATATGTTTTCCCTCTTCTTTAAATTATTTTTTCTTCATTTCTTAAAAACATGCTAACACTACTTTGTTTCATTTTTGTCTATCTTTAGATGCAAAACAACATGTTTGAGAAACTATGGATCATTTTCATCATGTTCTATATATTTACTAAAATACTTTTCTTTCCTTTTCTCATTTATCTTGATTTTTTTATTCTACTATTGAAAACACATGAGTTCATACCCTTTTTCCATTGTTGCATGAGATGTGGATTATTACTGCTCACCCAAGCATGTTGTTTTCCCTTCTATGTATCCCCTTTTTCCATTGATGATTGAGATGTGGATTGTTACTACTCACTCATCAATGATGTTTTACCATTTTTCTTTTTGAATCCTATTTTTACCATCTTGTTTGACATGTATTCTTGATTTGATTTGGTGAGTTTACCTTTTCTTACTTGAGGTTTACTTGTTTGATTTTTTTAGTCTTTAGTAGCCTTGGATTTTTCATTACCCAATTTACTCTTGTTTGACTTGGTCATTTGGTCTAACATAGCACTTGTCACCCAACTTGCCAAATTACCAAGTACGTCCCATCCACACAGCACCATCTATCTTGTATTTTATTGCATTTATTTATTTTTTCTCCTTATTTTTGTATTTTTGGGTTTGTCTAAAGCAGTCTTTTCACCCTTCACAATCAAAAATAAAACATAGCTGACAAACATCCCACGATAAAGGTAAGTCAAGGTAGGCATCATTTACTTTTTAGTTATTTACTTTTTCATTAGTTTCCTTTTTTTATTTACTTTCAATTATTTTATGATTTTTAAGATACTACAATTTTTTTAGCATCAATGTTATGTGTGTCCTTATGTTCTTTCTTAAAGTACCATCCGTTGTTACACCTTAGTGACACATGATGAGCTTTGAGTGGGGTATATGTATACACATAATATTGTCACACTTTTATCAATTATTGATGCTTTACATCTTGTAAGAACCCATCATGACTTAATCTCTCTGAGTGTATGCCTTAAGGGGTGCACTGAGAAAGGGGTGCGAAGACCTTTGGTGATTCATAGGATTTTTGTCCCTTATTACCATATTATTCCCTACCCATTCAACTCCTAAAAACTTTCCCTAATCTATCTCTTATTCCTTTCACATTCCTCTAGTATTTTAATCTTTCTATCCTTATTTTCTTTGCTTAGTACCATTTTTACTTGTTTAGTAAGCTAGGTTTACCTAGTTGACCTAGCACAGTTTGGGGTCACTTTAGCTCTTCAGGCCTAGTTTCCATCTGGCTGACCTAACACAAACTTCAGGCATTAACCTGATAATATGCTAGGTCAACCCAATCGACCTAGCATAACCATCATGTTCGAGTGATTTTTAGGTTAGATAATCCTATATATACAAGGTCATTTTGGTCATTTACATATGAATGCAATTAAGAGTTATTATTCACTCACACTTCTTCAAAATCTACTCTTCCACCATTCTACTTGAGGAGTCTTAGCTTAGGTTTCTTATTTGGAGAATACTAGTCTTGTGGATAGGTCTTAGATGATTTGGCCTAACAAGGTAATCCTTACAAACCACAACAACCTCTTGTAAAGCCCCATTAGCCAAGGGAGAGATTGAGTCAGGATGGGTTCACATTTAGGTAAGTATATTCTAACTTTGTTCTCCTCTCTTTTAGTAGATAGAAGTAGCATAAGTATTGTCTCAAATAATATTACTCTTCATATTACATGTATTAGGGTGTTACTCATACTTACTTTATTTGAAGTTCCCTATACATGTATATGATTTCTTTGCATCTAACCCGTTACTTTGTGCCACAAGATTTGGTGAGCAATATATTAGTTTACTTTTCTTGATATTAGATTAGTTTACTTTCTTGTTTATTATCATAAGTGAATATAAAAACCATAGGAATATTTTTGGGTTGTTGTGTGATTATGTTAGATTGTAAGCTTTAGAACCCTACCTAACGTGATGTGTTGTGATAGATGATACAAGTGATCCCCTAATCAAGTCTAGCATATCCTCATATTGGTCATGCTCCCACTTAACAAGTGTGTGCCCCAATTAAAAGTGTAGGTATGATCTATCTTATCTGATCTAAGATTGATTCATGTGTACCATGTAATTCTGATTGCATATAAAATTACTCCATGACAAATAGTGTTCTAAAAACTATAAGTTTTGATCAATATATATAGTCCCATATGCATGGTTAATACTAGGGTGAAACACATCATTTGGATCCAAGATAATCATCTTATTGTAAAAATGCCTTATCTTTTTTACAACCACTACATCCATTAGATTACTCAGTTTAGTGTGATGTCCAAATTAGGTCATTATTCTGAGGTAGATATTACTAACTGAGTTAGTTTAGCTATTCAAACTAATGTCCTAGCAAGTCACCCTCAATTTTTATTCCACACCATAGAGTGGGGTTGGAGTGATGCCAGGAGATGAAATCCTAGGTCAAAAATCCCCTAAAGAACTTATGGGGAGATGATGAAATCCCTCCCACAAGCCAAGTGTAATGAAATAAAAATAAGTCTTTAAAAGTCATTTAGGATCACCCAAGTTACTCAGAGTTTAGGGAGTGCCTTTGTGACATTATTTTTATGATTATACTAAGTGACAAAGCAAGAATGAGGCACTTTTGGTCACCCAATTTTCCTAAAGGGCATGGGTGGAGAGAATACATGCAAAGTCTGGTTTTTAATATAACAAACAACAATAAAAAATAAAAATCTCTTAAGATCACTTAGTTTAGGATTTTTGTTCATTTTAAAACACTAAGTGAAGTGTAAAATGAAGTTTACCTTTGTTGTTGTAAAAAATAAACTTTCAAAGTGTCCTAATCTTGTAAAACAAAGTTGTTAGTAGTCAAACAAGGCTGTAGGATATCAAAAATAAACTAAAGCTTATTGTTTTTAACTTACTAGATTTTGACACAGTGTGACCTCATTATTTAATAAAGTGATCCCACCATTCCATAGGGTGAGACCATCATTCCATAGATCTATCTTGATGTTCCACAGAAATACAAACACACTATATGGTGACCTCACCGATTAGTAGGATGAGTTCGCCAGTTTTAATTAAGCTTAAAACACAACAATTAACCATAATTTTTGTTCAAGATGATCTTGTTGATTAATAGACAACCCCCATCCATAGGTTGATATTGATAATATGCAAGTTAATCTCATCGATCTGTAAAAAATAAATAATGAACAAAAAGTCACAACAATCAACCTCACCATTTGCATTTGCAATCTCATTTTTTATTAGGGCAACCTCACCATTACACAAGTAAATATCATTAATGTTTAAGATGACCTTATCATTTATAGGGTGACATCATAATTTGGTCTAGAAGATAAAAAATATGAAAATTAGAATTAAAAAGAGTAAAATAACATCAAAAGATGGTCCAAATGCACAATTATAAGGATAAAAAGGCCCCAATCAGGTGTGCCAAAATGTAGATCAGGATTATAAACCAAGTTAGTTCATGTGTAAGGAAAATGCATAATAAACATAGAGAACCTAACATGCTAAGCCAACTCTCTTGAGGGGCAGTGTTAATGAAATCAAGAAATTGATGAGGAAAGTAAGACAAGCAATACCCTCCCAAAGTGGCTCTCCTTCAAATATGGTCCATAAACATGTTTGTGCTTGGATTTGGTGCTCCATGTCTTTTTCAATGCAATTTTACAAGTGGCTCCATCATATCTTATAACACCAATGGATTTAGCTCCTTGATTTGTCAATTTTGAGGAAATAATGAAGCTCTTATAACAATATTTTTGCATAGGTTGTTTGCCCTAAAAAGCTTGGTGGTTGGTATATGGTGGCTTATGCATTTATAGTTTTATAGAAAGGTTGAGAATCAACCATGACCATTCATCTTGAGATCAAGATGTGTGTCCAAGAATTCATTCAATTTTGGAGGACAAATCTATTAATATTTTAAAATAAGGGAGCATTGATAAGACATGGGTGGTCTTAAACCTAATATTTATCTTCATTAATGCCTAGTGTTTAACACCCTTTAATGATGTCATGGGTGATGTCATGGCCCATATATTTTGAATTATGAATTTTCAATAATAGATATTCAATAATGTTTCATGGATTTTCCAATTGATATCTTAATCTAACTTGATTTGCTTAATGGCCTTAATATTTTTTAATTCTTGGAAATTGGTTGCACGTTTAATTAAAATGGTCAAAATTTTCAACTTACTTGGTCATAATTTGACTAGAGTTGGATCAAAGGATGGAAATAGTTGTGAACAGTGCATTAGCCCATTTAGGGACACATAGGCATAAAGTGACACTTACACATGATGTGTGCAAATGAATTAGAGTATTTAAATGGTCTAGAATGATAATTTACTTGGTCGTAAACTTGATGCAAAGTGAATTAGAAGGAAATAACACTTACATGAAATGCATTGCCCCATTCAGGGATATATGAGAAAAATCAAAACCCACACATGATGTGTGCAAGTGAATTAGAGTATTTCCATGATTTTGGTCCAGATTGTGTGTTATTTTATAATGCCATTTAAATTTGTAAATTTAACACAATAGTGATGATAATTATATGTCTAAACCAACAAGGTTGTTCACTTCACATTCCCCAAATTAACCTTTTCTATTCCTATGAGAATGGAGAACTTGTTGAATAAGATGAAATCAAGACACCTATATTAGCCACCTATAAATGATAACATTTATACAATATTTTTGCATCCGCCTTAATCTCTAGGGGTCTTTGTTAGAGCAATAATTCCTCTAACTTTTCAATTTTTTCTCATCCAAGTGCTTTTGTTAGGATTTATACTAATTTCTCTATTATAGGGAAATGTATCAACTTGACACTACCATCTTTCACATAGTTATGATAAAACTTAGTATTGATACAGTTTATTTAGTTGTGAAAGATTGGATTCATTTCCATATGGATTATAGAAGTGTTTTCAACCATGAGAGGTGTTGATAGAACTTGTTTCTTCTACAAATCTGAAAGAACCCTTTTGAACCATAAGATATCTATAGTTACCTCTGATGTGGCCTTATATTTTGCTTATGTTGAAGAAATTATCAGTAATGATTAATTTTTTGATTTCCAACTGACAACTATCATTTTGAAATTCATCATAAAATCCATTATGGACTTTCTATATTCATGATCACTAGTGTAGTCAGAATCTAAACACACAACTATTTTGAAGTCTCCTACCTTTGAGTATTTGAGCCCAAAATTATGCATTCCTTTGGGATATTTGAGGACCCTTTTTGTTGCTACCCAATGACTATCCTTGGGTTGTTGCATGAATATTAAAAGGATACCAATTGAAAATAATATATCTGATTGAGTTGTGATCACATAAATCAGACTTCCAATGAGTTGCCTAGATTTAGTAGCATCAACCAAATCTATTGAATCTTCATATGTCAATTTGAGATTATGTTCCATGGGCATGCTGAGAGGTTTACAATCTTCCATTCTAAACTTGTTCAAAATTTCACCAATGTACTTATATCAAGTGATGAAGAAATACTTTAGTTTTTGAATTACTTCAATACCTAAATAGTAATGAAGATAACCCAAATCAATCAATTTAAAGCTTTTCATCAACTCTGATTTGAATTTTATAGTGTACCATTCATTTTTCTTTGTGATGAGTAAATCATAAACATACACCACCACATATACAACTATTTTGTCAATTGTTTTGAAGAAAAGAGTTGTATATTCAAACTCAACACATTTTAAATTCATGTTCATGAGGTGCTTATCTATTTTTTCGTACCACGTTCAAAGGGCTTGTTTCAAACCATAAAATAATTTTTCTAGTATGGACACCTTATGCTCTTGTTTATTTACTATGAAACTTATGGGGTGTGTCTTACACATAGTTTCTTTGAGGTCACCATTCAATAATGCACTTTTGACATCTATTTGGTGAACTTTCCATTTGTTGTGAGCTATTAGAGCCAACATTGTTTGAATGATAGTTATTTTTTTTGTAGGTGCAAAGATCTCATTGTATTCAATTATTTATTTTTGAGCATATCTATTTACAACAAGCCTTGATTTGTGCTTGTCAAGTGAGCCATTAACTTTTATCTTTTTTGGTATACCTAATTGTAGCCAATAGGTTTACATCCATATGGAGGATCAACTAATTTACAAGTCCTATTTTTGACCAATTCACTGTACTCATATTGCATTACTTTTATCCAAGATTCAAGCTTCTTAGCCTATTTGAAAGATGTAGGTTCTAACTCAAATGCAACATTGAGTTCTTTTGGAGAATCATTCAAGGTGAGCTTTTCAATTCTATCTTGAATTTCAATATTTCAATTCTATCTTGAATTTCTTCAAGGGACTTGCCTAATTGTGATGTGGTTGTATGTGCATTTCTAATGTTTATTTTCCTAACTTCACTAGGTTTCACATATTTCAATGTTTGAATGGCCCACTTAGGCATATGTTTTGATGTTTTAAGTACTTCAAGTTCATCTTCTAAAGTTTCATCACTTTATTTCCTATGTTTTGGTGGCCCATGTTCATTATTTGATGAAATTTCACTCTCTCCTTCAAGAGGAATTCAATTAAATGCATAGGAGACAATAGAAAATGAAAATATTCTCAACTGTGTGTCCTTCATTCATTGTTTAGAATATCTAAATAACTCTCTTTGTAGACATAGAACTTTGCATACTTATCAAGTCAAATAAACTACTGATTAATGTGTTCTTTGTCCTTTATAGTCTCATAAAAGACAACTTCTCTTACGATAAGTCACTTATCTTTATCATCATATATCCTATATTCCTTGGAAGATTAATAATATTCCAAGTGAATTCATTTTTGACTCCTTTGGTATAAATTATTTCTTTTCTCCTTTGGAATCAATCTGTAACAAGTGGATCCAAAAATTTGAAGATGTCACCCTAAAAGAAGATGACCACATAGTATCACATACAGAGTCTTGGATTCAAGAGTTATTAATAGTGGTTTTTTGCATAGGTATTTTGTTAGTTTAGTTATTTTGGCCCAAAAGTGTATATTTTCCCCTTTATAGTATAACATAACATGAACCATATTAATAACAATTTTATTCATCCTTTATATGACTATAATTTTTTGTAGAGGGCAAGGAACTCTAAGATGGTGTTTGATCCCATTTTTATCAAGGTAGGACTCAAAATTATTTGAAGTTTGTTCACCACCATTATCTATACTAATTATATTGATGCAAGTTTGAGATTCATTTTTAATCATGGTTTGAAACATTTTTTCTTTGATCACCATGTTGAGCTAAGAGAGCTCCCAAGGCATACTAATTTGTTGATATATAAAGTAATAAAGGTTTCCTTGAATTAGGTGGCATTAGTACAAGTGGATTTGAAAGATATTGCTTGAGTTGTTCAAATGATTTTTGACATCCTTCATTCCAGTAAAAGACAATATCCTTTTCAAAAGTTGGGTGAATGATTGGCACTTATGAGCAAGTTGTGAAATGAATCGCATGATTATTTGAATATTTCCATGTGATATTTAGATTTGTTTGTAGTTGGTAGGAGGAGGAATTTATGTTATAGATTTTACCTTTGTAGGATCAACCTCAATACCCATTTTAGAGATAATGAATCACAATAATTTTCCTGATGTGACATCAAAGACACATTTTTTAGATTTAATAAAACTTTGTATACCCTTAATATTTCAAATATTCTACGCAAGATGATAGGATGTTTCTACTTTGGTTTTTGACTTAACTAATATATATCTATATAGTATTTAACAATGTCATGAAGCATGTAATAGACGATGATAGTCATAGATATTTGATAAGTAACACCTAAATTTTTCAAACCATAAGGCATGACTTGATAACAAAAGGTGACCCATTAGTGATAAATGTCATTTTATGTTGATCCATAGGTGCAATTTTTATTTGATTGTATCCCAAGAATGCATCCATATGAGAAAACATCTCATGTCATGTTGTTGAAAAAACTATCATGTCAAGGTTAGGTAGAGATAAAGCATGCTTTGGGCATGCCTTATTGATGTAATGAAAATTAGTGAACAATTGGATTCCTATTGGTTTTTTACTGATTGGAATAATGTTCAATATCCACTTGAATAATCAATTGGTCTTATGAATCTAACATCCAAGAGTTTTTGTAATTCTTCCTTAACAAGAAGGGCCACCTTAGGATGCATTTTTATCATCTTTTATTGAATAGTTTTTTCATTTTCATGAATAACTAAGTGATGCAATACAAGAGATAGATCTAATCCTATCATGTTAGTATAGGAATAAGAAAAAACATTTATAAATTTTGTTAAAATAATAACAAGGATTTATTTCTCTTCAAGAGTAAGAGTTTTTATAAGTTTGATGATTATAGGAGTTTCCTTTATCCCAATATTGATATCAATGGTCTCCTCCACAAGTGATTTGGATTAATATTAAAACTGTGTTGGTGTAGGGGGAAGGTTGAATTCCCCATCTATTGGCACCTCAAAAATGTTTTCACCAATAGACACATACTTATTTTACTTTGATTTTCTTCATTTGATAACACCTTAGAAAGGTTTTCACCAGGGGACTTTGATTTTGTTTTGTTTTTTTATGTATTTTTTTTATGACTAAGGAAGTCTTACTATTCCAAAAAGTTTGTTGATGTATCAAGATTGATCTCAAAACCCTTTTTATGATATACAAATGTAATGTTATTTTTAAGTCCCATAAAATCTACAACACCTCATCATTTTAGAATAAATAAAGTGGTATATGATATTGTTAGTTTAAATTGATGAGTTTATGATATTTTAGGTCAATGGTGAGAATAAAAAAATTCATTGAAGAGGTTAGTGGAGGTGAAGTCTTATTAAAGGATATGATTAGTGGAGGCGAGGTCTTCTTAAAGGATATGATTAGTGGAGGCAAGGTCTTCTTAAAGGATATGATTAGTGGAGATGAGGTCTTCATAAAGGATATGAATGGAACCTATTTCAATGTTAGAAGATATTTACTTAGAAATCATGTAAGCATCACTAATATAATCATATGGATCACCACCAAGAGGTTTGTAGCTGATGCCATGATATTCCTTATTTGAATGAGAAGGTATGGGTTCTATGATTCCCTACTCATGGATAGCCAGTCTTTTGAATTTATAGTTCATGATGTTACACATAATTTATTTTACCATAAAGATACTCATGTTTTTTAAAATAAGCAGCAAGACCATCATTGCTTAACTAGGAATCTATAGAAATTTTGATCTTCTCATCTGCAAGAAGGCCTACTTTTATAAAATAGTTTTTTTTTGAACTAATTAAAAGACTTGTTCATTCTTCTTGTTTAGGTTAAGACTGCCAATTTTTTTTTATAGAGGTGGGAAGATTTCCCACATGAAAGGCATATTGAATCTCATATTCACCTAAGCCTTTGTCAATGATCTTGAAGTGGGATTTAGATATGGTTTTGGAAAGTGGTCTTTTATATGTGGATGGGAGATCATCTAGATGGATATAAGATGAAGGTTTTGGCTCTTTTGGTTCCATAGAGATATTTAATTCATAAGCATTTTTTATGATAGGATAATAGGTTGTTTTTAATTATTGTCCTTCCAACATTTTAAAGTATTGAAAGGGTTGAGGGTCACCAAGAATAATAACATCCATGTTAGAATGTGTATATTTTATAGATTGATGAATTATGGATGGAATAAATTACATGGCATGAATCCAAGGTCGATCGAGGAGGATATTATAATGAAGATCAAAATCAATGACATGGAATAAATTTTGATGCATGATAGCTCCAATCATGATAGGAATATATATTGTCTCTCTTTCTACATTGTCATATTATTTAATTGTGATAGTGGTTATATCTAATTTTGTATACGATTACCTCAAATGCTTGATCACAGTTAAAGTATAATTTTTAAACTAGATTCATTGTCTACTAGTACCATTTTCACTTTATGCCTGGTAATGTAAGCTTCAATGTAAAAGGGTAGGTTATGGGATGGACCAATGGGGATACATTAGTTCGGTCAAATTTAAGTTGTTGACTTAAGGATAGGTTCCCAATGAGTGCTTGAAACCATGGTGAATTAATATCAATTGGGACTCTTGACTCCTAAAGAGTTTTATAAATGATATCTTTGTGAATAATAGATGTTTTAAGAAGGTCTAGAATAGAAATATGGGTAGGTGTTTTCTCAAGTTGTTCAATGAGATTGTATTTTCTCTTAGGAGTAGGTAAAGGAGGTTCATGTATAATGACCTTGGCTTACCTAGTTGCAACATCATAATCTAGGGTTTCAACTTAAATGGTGGTGATATGATTCTCCATGATGTGACTGACTATTACATTAAATGGATGGGAGGATTTATCAAAATTAATGTTATTGGTCTGATTTTAATCTTGATTCATATTTGAATGAGGTTGGTCATGTTTTGGAAAGGTATCTTGGTATATTCCTAGTTTCTAATTTTTGGAAGTGGGTGCACTAACTTCAAGTTTAATATCTCCATGATTGATGAAATCTTGGACATAATTTTTGAGATTAATGCATCAATTTGTGGAATGAACCTTGATTTTGTATAGGTCACAATACTCATGTTATTTATGCTAGGTATGATTTGGTTGGTTCTCATTAAATTGTTTAATTTGAGGGAACACTATCATATTTATAGCTACTAATTTACGAAAAAATTGCTTCAAGTGGTTTCCCTACAAGAGTATAGGTCATTTGTTTCATATCTTACTTAGGTTAGCTTCTAAGGATATTAATGTTTGGGGTTCTTTGGATAGTTTGGAAATGCTTGAAATTAAATACCCCATCACCAACTATGTTCTCATTATTATTAAACAAATTAATTTTTTCATATGGGTTTTGAATTTGTGATCTTTGTGAAATATTTTCACAAAGTCCTTTAGATAAAAGAGCCTTTTTTATTTGAAATACCTTCTCAATAGTTTTGTTAAAGGATATTTCCTAATATAATTGAAAATAGAAATACATCTCTTGGTTGAGGTTGGTAGTGAAGATACTAATCAATTTTTTCTTAGGAATGTTCTAAGGGAATCTATTGGTTAGACCTCTCCATCATTATAAAAAGAAAGATAAGTTTTATATATTTATTTGCTTATAATTTCATAATTCAATCATCATGAGTTCATTCTCTACATTATATGAAAAATTATTTACAAATCTCTCAGAGAGATTTACAAAGGTCATGATGGAGCCCTTGGGTAAATGTAAGAACCACTCTAAGGCTTGGCTACCTAAGCTTTAAGGAAAAAGTCTAAGTATATGTCACTATAAGCTACCTCTTGGTAGGACATAAATAAATCCTTAATATGTTCTCTAGGATCATCCTTTGTTTTCTAATTTTTTAAATTAAGTGCTTTGAAGTAATAAAGGAAGGGTACTCTTAGCATTTTTGATCAAGGAAGTACAGGCACAATTCTTTGAAATTGTTTTTTTTTAATTCATGTCTTATAATCCTTGGAGGGTGTCCTTCATGGTTTTCCATTTTTGGTAAAATGACCTTCCCTTGACTGGTGAGGATGTTGTTTGATTAAAATTAAATTTGGGTGACATAGGGGTCAGATTGGCATTGTATTGTTGATTGTTAGATGGTGGATTTTTACTGTGAAGGATTTGATATAGGAGAATTAACATGAGAGGTTATCTTAGCCAATTATGAGATTAACTATTAGTGTTAATTATACATAAATTAGGTTTTGTCTTTATGGATGTATTCATATAAAACTAATTTCACTTTGTCGACATGGACATGGAAGACATGCAAATGGGGACTCTAGTTGGTTATCTCTAATTTTTTTTACCAACAGGGTTGTTAGATGTGACTTAGTCCTTGTTGGGAAGGGTTTTGTCATTCCTACTAATTCTATGAATTAAATTTTTAGGATTAAAGTTTGAAGGAAGACTAGCCCCTATCTCTATAAGTTGTAATAAGATGTCATCATTGTTCTCAAATAGGTATGGGTTAACTTGGGCATGAATATGTTTAGAATTAAACAGATCAATGGTTTCAAGATTATACTTGCTTTGGTTAGTGAGGATATCAGTATATTTATCATGTATTTTTTCTTGATTTAAGGGATCCTGAAAATGAAAGGGCTTTCTATCAAAAGGTTTTTTTGTTTCAAGGTTTAGGTTGATTCTAGCTTGTGGCCTAGTAGTTAGTGTCATAAATTATGTTCTAGTTTTGTTGTTGGTAGACTTGGTTTTTATTTTTGACTAACTTGGTATAAAAATGGTTTCACATAAATGGATAATGACATCAAACATGTAAATATAAGTCTATAATATTTGAGTAGTTGTGTAATCGAATAGTGGCCATAGATAAAACATTGAAGGGTATGTTGTGGGTGTTCTTAGGGAATGGTATTTTCCCAGCACCACTATGTAATTAAAATTAAAAGGTTATTAATCTATGTTTAAATACTTTTATTGAGGGGAGTTGTCTATATACCTTATGATATGGTGAGGCCCAATTCTTTGAGACAAGGGTGTTATAGGTGGCTTGGGCATTAGTGGATGAAACCACCTCACTTTACGGTACTGTTAAAATAGGTAACTGATTAGCCAATAAACACATCAACACTTTAGAATATTTAGATTTTTCTTGCACACAAACTTTGGTCAATGTTTGGTGATGAAATTCAAGTCATTGAACCCCTAGGAAAAATAAAAACAAAAATAAAATGTCAAACCCATTTTTGATTTCCAAGATTGCTTTATAGTGAAAGGAAAGAGCATACACAATTTTTGACTTGGGAGACACAAGCAACTAAGTTATTTTTGATTCTTAGGATTGACTTTCAGTGCAAGAGAAGAGAATATGAAACTTTAGCTATGTTAAAAAGACACAAACATAATATAATATAAATAAAGAAATTGGATTTTTAATGATTAAGTGGTGTAAATCCAAATCTTTGATAAGTGGTGCTACAAAAACACATTATTAGTTTTGTTGTTGTCATTGAAAAATCATTCCTACACATTACGGAAAATTAAAAATAAAAAAAATAGAAAAATCAAGACACGATATGCAAACGGCATAATACTGATTAACAAAGCATAACATAATACTGATTAACAAAGCATAAACACTGAAGTTTAGGGTGGAAATGTTGGTTAACAAAAAAAGCAAAAAAAATATAAAATGATACATGAGATGTAAATGTCAAAGATAAAATTGTAAATGCAAAATATTGGAGTGCAAACATTAAAGACAAGAATGACACAAATGTCAAAGTTTGAGGTGAAAATATCGAAGTTCAAGGCATAAATATCAATTATCA
The DNA here is from genome assembly GCA_037957365.1 of Torreya grandis. NCBI lineage: Eukaryota > Viridiplantae > Streptophyta > Pinopsida > Cupressales > Taxaceae > Torreya > Torreya grandis. Next base: position 155,416 of record JARHVA010001864.1, on the reverse strand, counting down.
TACATGCACACAAACAAAAACTATTCCACATGATGAAAACATTGATAATCAACACGTAAATGTCATTCATGAAGATGAAAAGGTCATTTAATATTACAAAAACATAGTTTGACAAAGAACAATAAATGAAAGTTAAAAATAATGAAAACTTGTTATGATATCAACCTAAACAACAAACAACTTGAATTAGAACTATGCATAAATGAATTACATAATAAAAATAGCTAGAAAACTCCTTCAAAATAAGTGAAAAAGTGTTAGAAATGAAAAAGGGATCTAGTCCCACTGGGCGTCTAAGATGTAAATGCTAAAAATTGAATCTGAACTAGAAACCAAGAACAAATTTGAATTCCTACTTCAAATCTCACATAAATCTCTAATTAAGCAATGAAAGAGAAACAAGAAAACTTTGCCCTCATTTATCGAATGTAAGATTATTCTTCATATATGTCTATTTTGTCGTGCTTCATGGATTATTGTTACTCTCAATAAGTTCTATGTAAGAATTTTGATAGTGTATAACCTTGATTGATTGTTTGTTTGATCACAAAATTATCTAATTTTTTATTCTCTCAGGAAGATCATTTGAATGGAAGACAAAAAGTCAATTTATAGATTTCTTGGATGGATAATGGACATATATGATAAATCTAGATTTATTTGAAAAATTCAATTTTGGATGGTTGAGGTTTGGTCTACAAGTCAAATGTATTCAATGGGGAAGTTGAGGAATTTGTGAGATTGGCTGGATGATTAATGAGAGATTTGAGTGTCTTAATGAGGGCATTTGAATGTCTTAAATAAGTTTGTTAAAGGGTTGAATATCTTAAATAATTTTTTTAAGGAACTAAATGTCTTAAATGGGAGGTTTGAATGTGATTGAATGTCTTAAATAGGTTTATTAGAGGTTTGAATGAGGTTAATGATTAATGAGGAGGCTAAATGGATTAAATGAGGTAGTTGGATAATTTTATAATTTATTTGTTTGTTTACTTCAAATTATGTGTGCATGGATTAATTAGTGACTAATTAACTAACTAATATTGATTAATTAGTTAATTAATTGAAATATAATGTTGATGGGGAATATATGGAATTAATCTAAATTTTTGACAACAAATGGATTAGTTAGTGAATGATGAATGTCTATGATTGTATATTGGTGATGACACTAAGGTGGAGGAATTAGGGTGTCTACACATATTATTCTAGTGTTTAACCCCCACAACTAACCAACTTAGAGACTAACATAAGTATTTTAATAACATCAATTACAACTTTATTTAAAATAGACTATGAACTAATTTATTATTCTAACATTGGAGTGGGTGGTTTTATTCAGTTATTGAAACCAATTGGTTTCATTTTGCATGCAGACTTGGATATAAGACAAATAATTAAGTTGAGAGTGGTTATAACTCTAATGTCTTTATCAATCGATATGGGAATTTCAAATATGTAGATTGTTGGAGACTCAAAACTTGTTATTTCTTAGATGAATGACATCCTGATAAATTATGGATCAATGATTCTAGCATTGGAGTTAAAATATATTTTTAATGAAATATCTTTCCACCATCTAATGAGGGAGTTGAACCAAATTATAAATGGGCTATCAAATAAGGCATGTGTAAACTATGTGGGATCACTGACGGTGATGAGGTTTTTGGAGGGTAATATGGAGGGTTTCCCTCCAAAGTAGAAAGATACATGTTTGTTTTTATTGGAAAATTACCTAATCATTTAAGGATGTTTTTCTCTTTTGGGAGGATGGATTTTGTGTCAAAACTTTAATTCTTTTTCTTTGAAGGTTGTTTGGTGTTAATCTTGATTGGATTATTGATCTTTTCAACTTCCCCTTTTTCTTTTGGGATGGACTTTCAAACATTTATTTCTTTTATTATGATTTGATGGAAAAAGTATGTTTTTTTTTAGGAATTAAAAAAGTCCACAAAATTCTTCGATTGATTTACTATAAGCCTAAATGGCTTGCAAGCCAAAAAAATGAATTCAAAGTTTCATGTATAACATAATATGTATTACATAGATTTACTTAAAAGTATTTCATTATATTAATTATTTGACACAAGTTTTTGGGTTAAGAATCAAGAATTAACATGGCCTAAACAACTTGTTAGACCCACAACGTTAAATCCACAATCAACAAAAGTTGTAGCCTTCATGAATGGCCTTAAATACATTGTGAATGATATATATTGTAGAAACTACTTAGTGAAAAAATTATCTATGTCATAGGTCTTATTCCATTCATACAAGCTGTAAGTATGTAATGATGGTGTGAATTTTTTTGCTCATTACCTTGTATATATATGTATATCCAATAACTCAACAAACCATATTAATCTATACATAGTAAATAGATCACAATTAATTTTTTGAGAGAAAATATTTTATAAGGCTACAATGGAGTATATCTAGGATGACAAACCTTGATTCTGATTTTTTTGCACAATCATTTATTTTGCCTATCACTCATACAAAATTTGTGCCTCCTTTCAAGGAAAAAATTATCAATATTTTATATATTTCAATTTTACTATCTCTAAAAAATTTGTGCTTCTTTTTCAAAGTAATTTCATCTAGAATTTGATCTATTTCTATACATCATTATGTGTTTATATTATGGCAAAAGTTCCAACACATTATTAAAAAAGATACCATGTTGTCATGGCTAATCTGCCTCTTATATACTATTATCGTATCCTATATAAGGAAAGTGCAAAATACAAAACTATTCTAAGATATCCACTAGGTCTCTAGTAATTGGTCCCATATAAACACCATTTTTTAGTTCCAACTAAGATTTGGTAGGTGCATTAACCAGTGGCATATAGGTACCATTGGATGGACCCATAATTTTATTAGCTTAAACCACATACATGTTCAAAGCAACATCCATAATGTGGGTAAGGGATAAGCTACAATGCCCACCCAAACATTCGTGCATTGGATCTAGTTTGTTTAATGGTCTCCTAACACATTTTTGTCCTTATTTTTCACTTTTATTTGTCTATGATTTTTTACCCTTTTGCTTAAGGGCCTTTCTTGATCATGACAACTTTGGATCTAGCTTTTTTGAATCTACTATGACTTTTTCATCATGTATTTTTTGTTTTTATTGATCTGGTTCCATAGGTAGGGTCATTTTTTTTTAGATAGCACTTCATGCAGGTCTAGAGAATTTGCACAACTAAAAATGATCTAATAGAAAGGAAAATAGCCTTTTCAGCTCATCTGACATGTTTTTGAGATCACATTTTGTATGTTTCTATAAATCATGACTATAAGTTTGATTTTAGTTTTGGTTGTGGACTAGATCTAGGTTTGTTTGGAGGGTTTATGATTTAGACATTTTGTGCACTTGTTGATCATTCTCAATCTCTTATTGATTTTGTCATAACAAGGATTGTTTTACCTTTATTTGATTTTTGTTCTTATAATGCTAGATCTGCTACTGAAGATTGGCATTATGTTGGATCTGCTTTTATTTGATGTTAGGTTAGTTATTTTAGAATTTTTAAAAAGGTTTTAAGTTATTTATTTTAAAGTCATTTTGGTTGAAATATGCAGTAATCTAGGCATATTTTTATTTTCTCTTTAAGTATGTCACTATGTTATTTATTTGAGAGAGAGATATTTGTTAGCTCTTTATTTAATTGTGGCCATTCTTGGTTTAGAGTTGGAGGTTGTTTTATTAGTTGTAGAATTTAGATTTTTATTTCTTTGATGACTTATTTTATTGTGGATATGCTTAGTGGATGTGGAATTTCTTAGTTATGGCTATGGAATTTTTGGGCTAAGGGTTGCAAAAGTTTAGGTATTGGATGTGAAATATTTTATATTTTTGGGATTTATATGGATGGTTATATATATATTTCCCTTGTTATTTAGGAATTTTGGTCTTTATTTCGTAATAATTATGGAAGACCTCTCTTTCTTTCTATTTGGGCATTTTTGAAGTTTTTATGGCTTCTCTATTATATTTTTTTTGTCGCTTTAGATTAGGGTTTGTTTGAAGGATTGTGTTGGGATTATGTATGATCCAAAGTTTCTTAATTAGTTTGTTTATTTAATATTTTATTATGCTTGGGTTATTTACACATTAGTTGGTTTTATAACCAACTTATTCCCCTATAAGCTTTTAAAGCTTACCTTGTACAAAAATAAAATAGATGCTTACATTGAATACATTCTGATATTTATTCCTCCTATTTCGATTGCAAATAGATTTTGCTTTGTACATAACACTTGATGTAGATCTAGAGAATTCATAGGGGTAAGAATTAGCCAATGGGAAGGAAAATGGAATTTTCATCTCATCTAGCATGTGTTTAGGACCAGATTTCACATTTTTTTAGCAAATCATGATGAGCTATTTTATTAAAGTTTTGGTTGTGGATTGGATTTGGGTCCATTTGGAGGGTGATATATATGGGAATTAGGGATCAATTGAATGGTTTCCTCACTCCCAAACAATGATTATATCTCCTTATAAATATCTCAAGGACATAAGACACACATAGAGACTAAAACACTCACTTTATTAATTTTTGGATTCAATAATTATAGTCTCAATAAAAAACTACGATTACATTATTTAATTCTCAATTTTTAAGACTCTTAGCTCCACGTTCTCTATTTTTATGTGTTATATTTATGCCTTCCCCATTTCATTTTGCTTCCCTTTGACTAAGAGGATCAAATTTTCCCATACCAACCTTTGGGTCTCCAACTTCCCCATAACCACTCATGATCATGTCTATCTTGAGACCATTGACACATTCAAAAGTTATTTTGAATCTTTGCTAATTAGATACAAGATAAATAATTAATTAACCTTTAAATGAAAATAGTATCCCAAAAGTGTGACTATCCCTGTGATCACTTCCTAACAAAATCTGTAATAAAGTTCTTTCCAAAAATATAAAAAATGCCCAAATTGGGGTTTTTACATGAAATATAAGGCCACTTGAAAATTTGCATGTCATTTACGTGGTGAACTAAGATCTTTGTGAACTTTAGCCACTATGAAATGATTATATTATGACATGTGTTGTGATCTTACTACCTCTATGTAATGGACTTGTTGTTATTTAGTGGCCTCTTGACACTTCACACACCTATGGAATTTTAATTTCATTTAGTGATTAGTCATGCCCACCCACATTTTTTTAAACTATGGCCTTTATGTTGGTGTAGATTCATGGATTTTTTAAATTCCACTTAATGATTTACATGCATAAAAAATTTAATATATGACCCCCACTATGACTTAGGACCTTTTTTAGAACATGTTGTGATTGTTGACACTTTCCACTCTCACAAACTCATGTGATCTTCATTAGACATTATGGCCACTGTGAATTCCATGGGCATATCCTGAGCCCATGGATCCATTGAAATATCAATTACAATTTAGGATCATGCCAAGTTTGCATTGAAATATGTTAGACTCTTATGAGGCTAAGAATTCATTAGAATTTCAATTCTAATTTAGGGTCTTGATAAATTTGCTATGAACTCCATTGAGGATTTAAATCCTCTATGGCCTTCATTAACACTATGAACACTAAGTGATTTGTTTTGAGTTCATTGTGACACTGCAACATGATTTTATTAATATAATGTGTGACCTGATAAAGTGATCAAAGTGATATATATATCCATTACAACTGTGAACCCAAAATAAACCCAAAAGTTGACTTAATAATTCTACCAAAATTCTCACTGTAGTTTTGGTGATGTAAGATTTATCATTTTCCTTGGATCCTCCTACATTAAACACCCAAGGTAATTGAAGTTGTCCATGAGCTATTTCTCATGAACCTATTGTGAGCTCCTCAATTTACTTTCCATATTTACTTTGAATGCATTCATCCAAGTTGTGTCTTCATTTGTTTAATCTTTTCATTTTACTAGGTATTCATAGTACTCTTTGCCTTTTATTTTCTTGCCAATCCATATGTCCAAGATGGCTTCCATTTGTTCTTTTGCCTTGGTTATAAATTGATCCTTCCAATTAATGGTTTAAAAATCCATGCTTGATCCTTCCTCACTTACTTGTCCTACCACATATGGGTACACATTAGATACATTTAAGATAGGTGAAATACCTACTCCATCTAGTAAGTCAATTTCATAAGCATTAGCTGAGAACCTTCTTAAATTTTTTACAATGTATGATTTTATTTCAATTGAGCTTGTTATACACACCAATAATAAGTCCCCAAATTCAAAATTTTATTATATTATCTTGTAATGAATTTTTTTTTGTACTTTATACCACTTTTCTCCAATGTTATTTTAACTTCCATATGTGTGTCGTGCATAGATTATGCTTATTATTCACCTTCATCACCTATTTTTATTCATCTCAATTGTGTTTCTCAATCACACAATATTTTAGGTTTAATACCATACATAATATATAAAGGACTCATACATGTACTATTAACTAAATCATTGTCATAAAATTCAACTTATGTTGACACCAAATCCCACTACTTGGGCTTATTACCACCCAAACATCTTAGAAAATTTCCAAGACTATAGTTAACAACTTCCATTTTCCTAATCCATTTGATGATCATATGTTGAAATAAATTATAATGTCATGTCCAAATTTCACATAGTGTCCTCCAAAAGTCTCCAACAAACTTAGTATCCCTATCTCATATAACACTCTTTCAAAACCTGCATAATTTCATAACTTATTTAAAGAAATAGTTAGCAAAATTAGTGGCATCACTAGTCTTCCTACATGATACAAAGTTCACCATATTATAAAATATATCCATAATAAATAAAATAAAATAATTACCTCATTAATTTCTTGGTAGTTTAAAAATGAAATCCATGCTCAATATATTACATGGTCTATCTAGAATAATAATGGTTGATATAGTCCCGTATTCAAAATTTTAACTTTAGCATGTTGGAAAACTCTACACTTTTTCACAAAATTATTCATGTCCATGCTCATATATGGCCAATAATATTTTTCACTCAATTGTGACAAAGTTTTATCATGCCTAAAATGACCAGCTAGGCCTCTACTACGTTTTTCAACTAATAGGTTCTCTCTTAAGGAACCTTAAGGTATGCACAATCTATTTCATTTAAACAAAAATCCATCTTGAACCATAAGATCAAACCATGGAGTTATTCCCATATCATTGGATTCATGAATGTTTTCATGCACCAAAAAAATCCAAATCCTTCTCAGATAAATCATTCATTGATCCAAACCAAATCACTTCTACCTTGATCTTGTTCACAACAAGAGCTCGCCTACTCAAGGAATTTAAAACTTTATTGGATTTATAAATTTTATATTTCAAAATAAAATAATAACTTTGAAGAAACTCTAACCATTTCATGTTTTTTTATTAGGCTTATTTGGCTATTTATGAATTTTAAATCTTGATTATCCATGTACAAAATGAATTCTTTTGGCAGTAAGTAGTGCCTCCACTTATTAAGAGACTACACCATTACATTAATTTCTTGTCATATATGAAATAATTTGCCTTATCTCCATTCAAACACTAAAATATGCAATGGAAATACCTTATTGGCTTAGTATCTCTCAAATGGTTGTTATTCTTTCATCACAGTCCACTTGAAACACTTTCCCAACATCTAGTAAAACTAATACTAGTTTTTATATTATATTTTTCTTCCAAAATTGAAATATAGCCTTTGCTATAACTATTCACTTAAATTTATTTTTATCTTATTTCATAGTATTTTCAATGGATTCACATGTGTCACTAAAGTTCCTAATTAACTTTATATAATTTTTTTCTAACCCATGAATGTTTTGGCCTCAAACATACTTTTAAGTGAAGTCCACTCCATAATTTCTCACCTTTTTGGGGTTCATATTTAAACCATATTTTGAGATCACAAATATAAAATATTTTAGTTCCTATTGCATGAAGATACAATTTTAAAAAGTTGACCAAAAACTTTTCTTCCTTCAATTTGTCCAAAACAAACCTCAAATGCTCCTCTCTAGAATTATTAAAAATTATAATATCATCCAAATAAACAATCAAAAACCATAAAGGGATTCAATACTTCCTTTATAAGTCTCATGAATGTGTTTACAACATTTGAAAAATTGAATGTCAAAATAAGCCACTCATACAATCCATCATTTATCTTGAATATAGTCTTCTACTCATTGCCTTCCCTCATTTGAATTTGGTGATATCCTCTTTTCAAATATATCTTAGTGAAATATGTGTCTCCACTCAAATAGTTGATTAATTCATAAATTATTGAAAATTGAAACATGTACTTAATTGTGATATTTTTTATTACTTTCTAAATTATATACATTATTCATTCCCAACTCTTGGGTGTCAACATGGCTTAGAATGCACATGGGCTCAATTTATCTCAGATCAAACCCTTTTTTATAACTCATGTATTTACCTATTTATATCCACATTCTCCATTAGATTTAATCTATAAGCTAACTTATTTGGAAATCTTTTTCCTGGCACTAGATCTATATGATGGCTAATACTCCTTATAAGTAGTGGTCCATTTCATAAATCACTTGACATAACATCAACATATTCTAGCAATAAATTTTGAATTTCAATAGGAAAATTACTCCCCTTAGTGGTTATCACCACTTTAATAGGGTTTTGAATGAGATAAAATCATGTCTCATCTATCTTTTCCACCTTCAAAATTATTTTTCAAAACCCAACATTACCCTAGACTATATTCAACCATTTATCTTCTATCCTTCAATGGGCTCAATGTGAACCTTTTCACATCCTTAAAAATAATGTGGGTGTTTCTTACACCATCATGAATGGATTTTATATCAAAATTAAATGGTATTCTCAAAAATACATGACATACATCCATGGGCATAATATCACACAAAACATCATCCTTATATGGATCACTTTGAAAAGTCACCTTAAATTGCTTATTCACCTACACTTAATGACTCTTAAGCAACCACAAAATAATTTATGGATTTAGATACACTAAATTCTTCAATCCAAGTTTTTACACCATTTATTTATACACCAAAGTACCATGATACCATGATTAATAAATACTTTAAAACACTTAAGTCCTGCTTTGAAACTAATCTAGAATATACACTTTCTCTACCTCAGTTCATTTATCTCCTTAGCTAGCTTAGATGACACTCTTTTAATTATAATATCCTCTCCTTGTTTATGATCTTTAATGTGTGTTGGATACCTAACACTCTCTTCATCTCCATGAGAAATATGGTTTGTCACTTCAACCCTATTTTTATTGTTTTTAAATGCATTTGAACACTCAAAATCTTTATGTCCAACATATTTATTTTACTCAAAGCACTTATCTATGAAACCTATGCCTATTCCTCTTCTAAAGGATCCTCTACCTCTAATAGAGTATCCTCTTACTCTCGTATTTTGATTCTAAGTTTGAGAGGTGATTGCTTATCCTTCACAAGTATGTTATCCTCTTCCATCATTGCTTTGTCCTCTACCTCTCAAGAACCTCTCTCTACCTCTATATTTCATTTGTTTCTGTTAGGAACTTGGAGTACAATTGATTACTTTTGTATAAGCAACTAAACACGAAATTGAACCAGAAGTAATAAGTAACTAGAAATCAAAAACAACAAATAATAGGAGATACAAGAAACAACCAATCTTGTATTAAACTCTTCCAGAATACAATGAAGAAATCTCACTCTTCCCACACCTCTTGGGTGTACATTATTTCTCTCAAGAGTTCTCTCTCTCAATCAATTACAATCAACTCAATAACCGAGTTGTTATTCCCTTGCTTCAACTGATCTTCTTGATCTTGCACCTTGCAAATCTAATTGACCTTACTTACTTGCTTGCTTATAATACATGCCCCATGGGTCTCTTAAATAAGATCCAAGGCATACAATAATTAGAAACATAGAATCAAGACTAAAATTAGTCTTTACATGCAAACACTCTATCCTCCTAAAATTAGAACAAATCTAATTCTGGAAACACATGCAAACGCACACACACAAGTGACTGACGCCGGTCGTTGTCAGTCTGCATATGACTGACGTCGACCGATCCTTGATTGATGTCGATCGGATCTGATCCATGCCTGACTGATGTCAGTGATACTGCCAATGCCAATTATTGGCTAAGCCCAACAACCTCCACATTTGCATAATAGTGAAGCTTTTAGCTCCACAACTTAAAAATCTCCCACTTGGAGATAAATAGCTGCACCTATACCTGTACAGCAACATCCTCTGTCTTGTTTCTCTAGCTTATTTCTCCCTCTTCAAGTTCAATCTTGAAGACCAACAAAAGTTGAATAAAGATTCAACTTCTCCTTTGTTACTGGCTTTGTTAACATATCTGCAGGGTTCTTATCCGTATGGATCTTTTCCAGCTTCAACTGTCCATCCTCCAATACCTGTCGAATGAAGTGGTACCTAAGTTGTATATGTTTAGTTCTTAAATGAAAGGCTGAATTCTTTGCCAAATGAATTGCACTTTGACTATCACTGTACAATCTGTAACTCTCTTACTCCTTTCCCAACTCTTCCATGAACCGTTTCATCCATATCATTTCCTTGCTAGCCTCTGTGACTACAATGTATTCTGCCTCTGTAGTAGACAGGGCAACAACCTTCTATAACTTTGAAATCTAGCTAACTATCATTCCACCAATAGTGAACACATATCCTATGGTGCTTCTCCTGCCATTTAAGTCACCTACCATATCCGATTCTACATACCCATGTAGAGAAATGCTTGACCCTGCATAGCATAAATACCTGCTGTTGGTCCCTCTCAGATATCTGAGAATCCACTGAACTACTTTCTAGTGTTCCTTTCCTGGATTGGCCATAAACTTGCTGACAACTTCCACTGCTTGGGCAATATCAAGTATAGTACATACCATTGCATACATTAAGCTCCCAACTACTGAAGCATATGAAAATTTTCTCATGTAATCAACCTCATCATGTGATTTAGGACACTGTTATTTGATCAACTTGAAGTGTCCAGCCATAGGTGTGCTTACCAGTTTTGCATCCTACATATAGAACCCCTCCAACACCTTATTCACATAATCCTCTTGAGACAAAATCAGCCTGTGATTTTTCCTGTCTCTCTTAATACTCATGCCAAGGATTTTCTTTACTGCTCCTAAATCCTTCATGGCAAATGTGTGAGCTAATTTTACCTTTAGCTCAGTAATTACCTGCATGTGTGAACCTGTAACAAGCATATCATCTACATACAACAACAGGATAATATAACTACCATTATCCAATCTGGTAAAATAAACACAATGGTCAGATTGACATTTACTAAAGCCATGCTCTGTCATAAACCTGTCAAACCTTAAATACCACTGTCTTGGATCTTGCTTAAGACCATATAAGCTTTTCTTCAACCTGCACACAAGTTTCTCCTTACCTTTGACCTCAAAACCTTCTGGCTGATCCATATATATCTCTTCATCCAAATCTCCATGAAGAAACATTGTCTTAACATCAAGCTAATCAAGATGAAAATCCTCAATAGCAACTAAAGACAATACAGTCTGAATAGAAGTCATCTTTATTACAGGAGAAAAGATTTCACTAAAGTCAATACCTAGTTTCTGTGCAAATCCCTTTACTACCAACCTGGCCTTATGTCTCATTTGTCCATTCTCTCCTTCCTTTAACCTGTATACCCATTTGTTTTTCAGTGCTTTCTTTCTAGCTGGTAACTCAACCAAATCCCACGTTTGGTTCTTTTCCAAGGAATCAATTTCCTCATTCATGCCATGCTCCCATTGTTTCCTAGATTCTACCTGCATTGCCTCATCAAAACTTTCTGGTTCTCCACCATCAGTGAGTAACACGTAGTATAAAGAAGGGGAATAATGAATTGAAGGTTTACTTACCCTTTCAGTCCTCCTTATGGGCATTTGAGACTCATTTACAGCTTGCTGTCCACCCAAATTCTCTGTCAGTGACCGATCCCGGTCAACTCTCGGTCTACACTTGACCGACGTCAGTTCCACCTGACTGACTTGACCGATGTTGATTACTATATGACCAATGTCAATTCCTGCTTGACCACTGATGTCAGTTACCTGACTGACATCGGTCTCTGTGTTTTCCTGTGAGTGATGATTTTTACCCATGAGCTCATTTTAGATCATTACCTCATCTAAATCAAGATTGCCCTGCTCAGAATTATTCAGCCTCTTGAGATGATCACTGTACATCACCTTCTCATTGAAAACTACATCACGGCTTCTAATAATTTTATTAGTTTCTAAATTCCACAACCAAAATCCAAAATCTCCAAAGCCATAACCAATGAAAGTGCACCTCATAGATTTAGCATCCAGCTTCTTTCTATTTTTTTATCAACGTGCACAAAAGCTTCAGAACCAAAAACTCTAAGAAATGAAAGATCTACTTTTTTACCTATCCAATCCTCTTCTGGAACTCCACCATCTAGAGCAGTAGAAGGTCCTCCGTTAATTAGGTAAACTACAGTATCTACAGCTTCTGCCTAAAACTTTAAGGGCAAACTAGCATGCAAGCTCATACTCCGTGCATGCTCCATTATTGTTCTATTCATCCTTTCAGCAACTCCATTTTGCTGAGGTGTCTTTGGAACCATCCTTTCCCTGCGTATTCCACTCATAGAATAGTAACTATTGAATATATTGCTACAATACTCACCACCATTGTCAGATCTAAGGCACTTCAATCTCAAACCTGTTTCATTCTCAACCAAAGATTTCCATTTCTTAAATGTGTCAAAAACATCAGATTTCCTCTTTATGCAATAAACCCTTACCTTTCTTGTAGCATCATCAATGAAAGAAACATAATATTGTGATCCTCCAATAAAAGCTACCTGAGCTGGTCCCCACACATCTGTGTGAACAAGCTCCAACTTGTGCTTCTTCTTTGTTGACCTAGTCTTGAGAAACCTCACTTTCTTCTATTTCCCAAAACTACAGTGCTCACAGAAATCTAGATCTATGCTTTTCAAATCTAAAAGATTACCTTTTGACTTAAGAACATTCATTCCCGTCTCACTCATGTGACCAAGCCTATAGTGCCACATCTTTGCATCTACATCTGAAGTAGATAAAATAGAAAGAGAATAATCAATAACACAAGTAGATAGATAAAGTGTACCTACTCTCTTACCTCTTGCTAATACAAGTGCACCCTTGGAAACTTTCCAAGATTCCATTGTGAGAGTTACTGTGCAACCCTCATCACCCAACTTTCCTATAGAAATCAGATTCCTCTTCAAGATGGATACATGCATGACATCTTTCAACACCCATGTGTTGCCATTCTACAATTTTAGCTGCACTTTTCCTTTGCCAACAATTTGACAAGGCTCACCATCCCCTAAATAAACTTTTCCAAAATCTCCATGGACATAATCATTGAAAAATTCTCTATTTGGGGTTGCATGGAAAGAAGCACCAGAATCTAAAACCCATGATTATACTTGACTATCCAAAGAAAATATAAGAGCATCCTGTGCAACAATACCTGCAACATTTGCTTCCTTATTACCTTCTTGCTGATTTTCTACCAACCAACAATCTTTCTTTACATGCCCTTTCTTTTCACAATTCTAGCAGGTTATACCTCCATTTCTGGATTTGGATCTACTGCCTATCTTTGACCTTGATTTCCCTTGCTTGCCTTTCTCTCTTTGCCTTCCCCTGCTTTCAATACTTAAAGCATTACTTGATATTTCCCTTGTGCTTTTCTTGAAAATTTCTTCATTCAAGATTACACTAACAACATCATCAACTTTCAAGATATTTGAAGCAGATGTAGTATTGCTAACTACCATTACCAAGCTATGCCAACTTTTAGGTAAAGAGCAAAAGATTAAGAGAGCCTTAATTTCATCATCAAAAACTATTTTGGCTGAATTTAACTAATTTACAATTTCATGGAAATCATTAAGATGACTATATATAGATCCACCTTCCTGCATTTCCAAACTAAATAATTGCTTCATAAGATATACCTTATTCGAAGCTGAGGGTTTTTCATATAAGTTTGCCAAAGTATCCATTAACTCTACCGTTGTCTTTGCTTGTGATAAATTAGAAATCACAGAAGATGCCAGGCTCAACCTTATAGATCCAAGAGCCCTTATATCAAGAACATTCCATTTTTCATCTTGCATATCTATGGGCTTACTTGAAACCCCACCCAACGGTAAACATAGATCTTTCTGATACAAATAATCTTCTATCTACATCCTCCATAATTGATAATTCTTGCCATTGAATTTCTCCATTCTTAGTTTACTTTCTTCTACCATTGTTTTGCTCCCACTCAAACAAAAACCCCTGTGAGTGAACCTGTAATCAAAAAACACTAACCTGCTCTACCACTTGTTAGTGATCCTAGCTCTGATACGAGCTGTTAAGAACTTGGAGTACAATTGATTACTTTTGTATAAGCAACTAAACATAGAATTGAACTAGAAGTAATAAGTAACTAGAAATCAAAAATAGCAAATAATAGGAGATACAAGAAACAACCAATCTTGTATTAAACTCTTCCAGACTACAATGAAGAAATCTCACTCTTCCCACACCTCTTGGGTGTACAGTATTTCTCTCAAGAGTTCTCTCTCTCAATCAATTACAATCAACTCAATAACCAAGTTATTATTCCCTTGCTTCAGCTGATCTTCTTGATCTTGCACCTTGTAGATCTAATTGACCTTAGTTACTTGCTTGCTTACAGTACATGCCCCATGGGTCTCTTAAATAAGATCTAAGTCATACAATAATTAGAAACATAGACTCAAGACTAAAATTAGTCTTTACATGCAAACACTCTGTCCTCCTAAAATTAGAACAAATCTAATTCTAGAAATGCATGCAAATGCACACACACAGGTGACTGATGCCGGTCGCTGTCAATCTGCATATGACCGACGTCGATCGATCCCTGACTGATGTCGATCGGATCTGATCCATGCTTCACTGATGTCGGTGATACTACCAATGTTGATTACTGGCTAAGCCCAACAACCTCCACATTTGCATAACAGTGAAGCTTTTAGCTCCACAACTTAACAGTTTCCTTCTAGAAATTTTTTCCTCTACCTTCAATACACACTGATAGATTTATCCACCATTTTTAGTTTGAATAAACTAATTTCATATTAAATGGAAACACATATCACATTCACATAGTTTGACACCTTCTCTAGATCATCTTCCATATGTTTATCTTGTAGTCAGTCTATAAAATTCCTCAATATACTTTTTAATTCTCATCTCTTTTTGTCTTATATTCTACAATTTATAGAACAAAATAATCTGTTAATTTGAAGGCAAGAAATTGGTCTTCAATTTTTTCACCATTTCATCCAAAGATTTTATTTTCTCTTTACCTTTATTTGTCTTTTAGTTTGCATATGGTCCTACCGTAAATATGTGTCATCTTTCAACTTTGTGCAAGATAAATCTAGCTTCTTAAGTTCCTCCACTGATTCATATTCAAATTATTTCTCCATCTCCTTGATCAAATCTATAATCCCCTAGGGGCTTAAGCTTCCATTTTAATAAAAGGAATCCATATTTAGATTAATACCAAGATTTATAATAGATTTGAGAAATTTTCTCCTAGGCTCATCGATAATATATTCTACTTCAATCTCTTGAGATTATACTTAATCATCACTCACATATTCAACATGAGGTCCTCATCTTTGTATTGTCTCCATTACATCTAAAATTAATTGGATTCCTCTCATCATCTATGCCAAGTCTACAAATCTAGGTACCTTTGGTCTTTCCCCTCTTCAAATGATATCAGCTATATGTTTCATATTTTCACCCAAATGCAAGCTTATATTTCAAAAAATTCCAATGACACTACATGAGTCTTTATACACACAATCCACCAAATAAAAAACCTTGATTTGATACCAATTAGTGTAGATGGGATTTAGGGAGCCAATTGGACTAATATCTCACTCCCAAAAAGTGACTCTCTCTCCTTATAAATCTTTAAAGGACACAAGAAAATCACAAAAACTAAAAAGATATCTTCATTAATGTTTGGATTTAATAGTTATAGTCTTATTCAAAAGATGGGATCACAATATTTCAATCTCAACTTGTAGGCCTCTTAGCTTCGCATTCTCTATTTTTGTTCTTTCTATTATTGCCTTCCCCCTTGTGTTTTTCATACTTCTACCTAAGAGGATATAATGTACCCCTCCCAGCCTTTGGCTCTCAAAATTCCCATAGTTACTTGTGATCATGTCTATCTTGAGATAGTTTCCACATTCAATAGTTAGTGAGAATATTTTCCAATTGACCACAGGTAAAATAGTTATTGAACCTTCCAATGTGAAAAATAGCCCAAAAGTGTGACCAACTACCCCATGATCACTTACAAAAAAAAAATTGATCAAGATATTTCCAATGAGATTAAAAAACTCCCAAATTGGGGCTTTCACATGAAAGATAAGTCCACTTAAATTTATGCAACTCATTTGCATAGTGAATTGAAACCTCCATGTACTTTAGCCACTTTGGACCAATAGATTCTGACACAAGTCATGATCCCATTGCCTTTATGTAAAAAAATTGTGAATATTCCATGGCCGTACATTTTTTGAACCCATGAACTTATTAAGTCTATTTAACAATTGGTCACACATCTTTATATTTTAAATAATGGTCTTCATTTTAGTGTGGACTCATGAATTTTTTAAATTCATCTTAAATAGTTTATCACTTGTTTGCAATTAAATTGTTTTCCCCATCATGACTTACAATATTTTTAAGAACATGATGTGGTTGTGACATTTGTCACACTCATAGATGCAAAGGATCTCCATTGGACATTGTGGCCTCTATGAACTCCGTGTGGCTTTTCCAAGGCTATAGATCCATTGGAATATCAAATCCAATTTAAGATCATGCCATGTCGATTGTGAAAATTTTTAGACTCTTATGAGGCCATAAATCCATTAGAATATCAATTCCAATTCAGGGTCTTGTTAAATTTGTTGTCAAATCCATTGGGAATTTAAATCCTCTGTGGCTTCCATTAACACTATGAACACTTAGAGAATTTTTGTGAGGTCATTATGACACTATAATATGAAGATGTGAATGGAATGTGTGACCTATTAAACTTATCAAAGTAATCTATCTAATCTTTATGGCTACTAAAAACTCTGTGAACCAAAAAAAAACTTAAAATTTAACATGAGAATTCTACCAAAATTTCTATTGTATTTATGGTGATGCGAGATTTTTTTTTTACCATGGATGCTCCTACATTAAATGGTTGTTGATTCAATTAATTTATACACTTATTGAGGATTCTCAAACCCTTTCTTATACCATGTCAATCATTGATTTACCTTTGTTTGATTTTTAATCTTATAATGTTGAATCTATTGTTGACTATTGGCATTATGTTGGATCTAATTTTCTTTAATGTTAGGCTGGTTGTTTTAACCTTTTTTAAAGGTATTTTAGGTATTTATTTTAAGGTTATTTTTGTGGATGTATGAAGTGATATATGCATGTTTTAATTTTATATTAGAGTATGTCACTATGCTATGGTGAGTCCATTATTGGTAGATGCATTTTCAGTAGTACCCAACATCCATTTTTTTTACTGTTATTGTAATTTTTTTGAAGGCATATTTTTACAGTTTTGTCATATTTTTTAGGGACAAGGAGACTTTTTGCTGAACTATTTTTTAAAGGGTGTATTTCATCTTGTTTTATTTTTTAAAGAGGGTGTTATTATAAATATTATTATTTTTTGGTAGGGGGGTCATTCATTATTCTTCCCAACTTCTTCCTCATTTATAATAATGGAGACCCAATTCATTGAGTCCCTCAACACCTCTAATTATGACACCTAGAAGACCAAGATGAAGATAATTATATAGATGAAAGTAATTTGGTGTGTCATTCTCAGGGGAATTCCACATTTTATTGAGGATGAAGATATTTCTTGCACTAAGTCTCTATAGGATTAGGCTTTTAGCCTAATCAACCTCAATGTTTTAGACAATCTTTAGTATTATGTTACAAATTCCATGTCACCAAAAGAAGTTTGGGATACCTTTGCATCCTTATTTAGGGAGGGCATTGATTCTTTTGGGCCTTATAAATATTTTGATCACTCTATTACTCCACTTCCTTCTCCTCCTATCAGCTTGGATTTATCTTTTGAAGATGACATAGCTGAGTTTTATCCACCTTTTTTTCCTCCTCCTCCTAAGGATGTTTTTTTTATTATGCCATAAATGACATTTTTGCATCACCTACTTCTCCTTGTGAGAATTTGTCTATTGTTAGTGACATGGATGAGGACTTTTTGACACTTCCTTCTTCTCTTCCTAGTAAAAATTTATATTTTTCTAATGACAAGGATCAAGTTTCTTCTTCACTTAATGAGGACCTACTTACTTATGGTGATAAAGATGAGGTACTTTCTCATCCTACACCTCTTCATATTCCTCTTTCTTCAATTTTTAGTGAGGACTTCATATTTATAGATGAGGCATTTTCACTGTCTATTCTTCATGATATAGAAGAAGTACATCCACATCCTACTCTTATTGTTGCTACACCTTTAGATTTGGAGCTTGTTGTTATCCATGATACTATATTTGTTTCTTGGCCCACATCAAATCCACTTTATTATGTGCCCGGTTCCTTTGAGAAACATACTCTCAAAGTTGGGTCTTATATACTCTAATCTATAGGCTATATTGACAAGGGTCTCGACATATATTTATAGGGTATTATCTCTCCTATTTAGCCCATTGTTTGGAATGTATCTTTTAGCCATCTTAATCACAAAGATACCATATTTATACACTCTAATCTTCAAAAGGACTTGGACAAACACACAAGATATTCTCTTTCTTCTCATGTTGGTGATTCTTTTGTTCCTCTCGGTACAAACTTGTAGATATATGATTGAAGTCTTTTATGTATGGTATTTTAGATACTCTTGTTTATTTTTTGAGGCATTAAGAAATCTAGGATCAAACACAAATTTGACAAACGATTATTTTCATTTTGTAAGGATCACTTAAGGAATTTGGCACTTATTCCTATGGGTATAATAATTAATTATTGGGACTATCTCACCACATATGCAGATGGTTTATTAAATTATTTCCGTTTATACAAGATATATAATACTAATCTTTATGTGGGTGAAGGAAGTTGTACTTGGGAGGGAAGTTACATGAAGTCCTTCCATCCTTCTCCTTATTCACTATTCATATTTTACATGGGTACCTAAAATATCTTAGTAAATAGGACCCATATTATTTAGTTTATAGCCCTCTACCTCCCTAACTATCAATTACAAGAGGGTGCTAATAACTTAGTTAATCTTATGTTTATTTTGACTAAGCTCTAGTTAGTTAGGAGTTGTGGGTTATTAATTAGTAGTTTCACAAATTAATTAGTGTATTTAATAACTAGTAACCCCAAAAAACTGACTAACTCTCAACTAATTATAGCTTAGTCAACAAAATTAACTAAGTTATTAAAATGCCTATGTTTCTAATATTTTAACAATTATTATAGTGTATGTATGTTTTTAATACTTAACCATACTCTTCCTTATATTGAATAAGTTAATATAACTATAGGGTTGCTTAGGGTTGCCATTATCACCTTAGGTGGAATAAAGCACCCATTGGTTGATTATTACACCACTTTATTTATTAAAAGCTTAGTATGTCATAGTTATATTAGATCTAGGTTACCCTTGTTCATGAGTTTCTTGCATGCATTATCCTTATTATATCCTTGATGCACTCTTTTGTTAGCATTGTTATAACCATTGATCCATTTTGAGTCTCATTGGGAGCCATACCTTATATCATAGACGTAGGTTTTGGGACCCTATACTATTGAAATTTGAGTGTGGATTACCCTCTACTAGGTCTACGGCTATTATAGGTAATTACTTGCTAATACAAGTATATGTAAGCTCTATTATTATGATATGTGTGTCATAGTATATTGATAGAGAGGATTGTTATCGGTCATCCTAGCTCGCACACAAATTTTTGTGAACCCGGCATGAATCTTATCCCACCTTTGATTGGATCAATTTTACATTTTCATCTTTTTAATCCTTAGAATTATCTTCACATAATCATACATTTTAGTGAAGTTTTTACCTCAATTGTATCATACAAATTGATATAATTTCCTATGTTTGAAACTATATTGGCCTACACAAAAAAAAATCCTATTTTTTTAACTGTATTGGTCAACTTGATATAGTTCTATTTTTTTGAGTTTCCACCAACTATATTGGCCAACCTATTATAGTTTTTTCCTAATCTTATTATATCAGCCAATTTGATACAACTTTATAATTCCTAGTTTTGTCCCTACTGTATCAGCCAACCTGCTATAATTTGTTTCTAATATTCCTATGTAACTAAGTGTATTGGCCAAATCAATATAGTTTTGTCATTCTCTTTCAAAATGCAACATTTTTTGTATCAATTTGAAGAGTAACCCTACCATGAATTTCAAGGATTTTATAATAATAATCCTAATGATATGGAATTAACTAATCCTAATACTTTTTATAATATTATTTCCATGCCTTAAAATTTTTCCATTTCTCAAGATCACTTTTCCAACAATGGTAGTATGGATTCCACTAGATGCAAAAGCTATGAGCTATATAACACCTCAAAAAACCTAGGTAATATCACTTGCTCTAAACCCATGAATCTGAGGGTAAAAAAGAGTGTGACATAGAATATACTTAAAATTAAAATATTTCTCCAAGAGCATCCCAAGCATACGGGAAATGACCTTATGATTGTCTATCATGTCATTATGGAACCCCATGTGGAATATTCTCCTTACCCTACTCTTGTTTTTTCTATAAGACTTGAGGAAACCGAATTCTCAAATCCTATTTTACCTTCTTCACCCACCATTTTTAGCATAACTACTAGCATGGTAGGTCTTTCCTTTGATGGGCCTACCCAAAGTGCTAACATTAATGTTGCATCTAGCTCCTAATATTAACCAAGTCATCTTATAATAAATGAACCAAATTGATACCATATAAACTTCTAATAACTCTCAAATATTGCAATTGCACAACAAGCTTATGCAAATATAATCTAGGCCTCAACAAGTTTAGTGGGGAATTCCAAATCAAAATTCCCACCCATCCCTCTTAGAGAATATCTTGGAAACCTCATTTTTCAACCTCCACTTCATAAAAAATTCATTAAACACCTTCAAAAATAACCCTTAGTTCCTCATATTGTTGACATTGACATTAATGGTATTGTTCCTATGATCTCTTATAGTGGATCCACTAATACCACTCTACATCTAAAGGCCTTTGGTAATATTTATAAAGAGTTGATTATACTTAACACCTTTGTTACTACCAAAATATTAATCAAAATATTAGTTGAAAATGCTTTCTAATTGTATAATCAACTCAATTTTAGCTTTACTATTAGCTTAGAAGACCTAGCTAATGCATTGGTCCAAGATTTTCAATACAATGTCCTACTTGAAAATCTAAAATTATCAATTATAAACAAGCAAAAAATGATACTTTATTATATTTTTATTAAATGTTGGAATTACTTATCCAACAAATTTGAGCACAATATGATGGAAAACAACCTCTTTCACCTCTTTCCTATAACATTAAACACTCGATTGTAATACATTGTTAGGTCCTCTCCAAAATCATTGGATGAAATTTTAGAACAATCTAAAAGATAATATCATCTCTATAGACAATTTGATCCTTCTTAGCCTAATATAGGGACTCAAAAACATATGAGACATAATAATAAGCATACTGTAGATGATGGTGTCATTGATACTTATAAACCAAAGAAAACCATACATGCCATTATGAAAGGAATCTCTAATGAAGTGACTCTCTCCCAATGCATAGAAAGAATTATTTTTTATCCTCCTAATTCTCCCTCATAAGTTAACACATGAATTCCATCAACATATTACCCTTGATGAGCTTAGGAAATGCCTTCCTAGACCCTTACCTAGAGATGTTCATACTTCTTATCTTAGTAACCATTGGTATGATCCTAATTTTGTTTTTTGGTTTCATGTTAATTAGGGTCATTCTCATGAGTTTTGATAATAACTCAAGCAAATAGAATTTTTTTATATATCATAGTTTTGGTTGTGAGGCCATGATTATCAAATGTCAAAGAACTTATTATAAGGCTATTAAGCTTCATTCATCTAAATTCAAGTGTAAATCACTTAACCAAGCCATTGCTCTCCTTAAAATTTATTCCAATCCTATTTATAGTCATACACAAAATCAACAAGCTAAAAAACAAATTTAAACCTCTTCCCAACCACCAACTAATGTTATTGAAACCATGGTTAACCCACATTCTTGTAATAGTGCAAAAAACTTGGTGAGTATGAACAACACAAATAAATTTTTTTCATTTATTTATCCTCATCCTATTAGGACCAACATTTCTCCTGTAACTTAAAAAATAATTCAAGATTATCATCCACATTATTTTTCAATTATTTCATCTAAATAATCATCACTTTTGTCATTTCAGATAATCTAACTATATTAGCCAATCTGATACAATTTTTTGTTAGTTTAACTATATTGACCAACCCAATGAATTTCCCTATGTTTGTAATTATATTGTCCAACTAGATATAGTATTTAGTTGTTCCTACTATTTCTTATAACTTGATACGATCTGATTTTGCTCCTATTTATGACTATATTGTATCGTCCAACCCAATATAATCTATTTTTGAAATTTTTTGTTTCCAAATGATTCAGTTAGGTTGATACAATTGCCTCATCCTGCCTCTATTGTCCCTGTAAGGTTGATACCATATAATTTAACTTCAAATCATGAACAATCAAGTTTAACTTCATCTACATTAAAAATTGATCAATTTCAAACCTCAATTCCTCTCTTATGGTCCTATTTAAATCATTTTATTTATGCTAAGTTGGATCCCAATGAATATATTTCTAGATTCCCATATCAAATTAAATTTCATGAGATTATGATGACTTCTCCATGACATAGAAACCACCTTATGTATATTTTTTTGACATAAACATTCCTTGACCATCATATATATCAAAATAAGTTACTTTTCCCCATGTTTAAGTAAAGTTTTATGTATTAATGCAAAGACATGTTCATCCTTGTTGATCACACAATAGATAAAAATCTATCTCTATATTTTTCTATCACATTTATGATCCCCAAATAAATTATCCTTCGTATGGGTGATCATCCTTTGTATATCACCATCCAAATAGGTAACATCTAAGTCAAGAAAGCCTTGATTGACAAAAGTTTTGGTTCTTATTTAACCTCTTTAGATTTCATCAAATCCTTATGATATTATGAATGTAACCTTAAGTATACTGGTAGCATGTGCAAAGGATATGATGGAATATAATCACCTCCATTAAGATGTGTTTGGATTCCTATCATGGTACCACCTATTATGGTTAGGTAAAGGTTATGCTGTTTTACTTTCCTATTACATTTTGCTTAGTCATCCTTGGACTTATTGCATGAAGGTTGTAAAATATTTTACATGCAAATGCATGAAGTTTATTTACATGGGTATTAGTTATAATGTATAAATTGATACCAACCCTTGAAACTTTACCTAGTATTAGTTATTGCATGAAGGTTGTAAAATATTTTGCACACAAATGCATGAGGTTTATTTACATGGATATCAGTTATAATGTATAAAGTGATACCAACCATTTACACTTTACCTAGTATTAGTTATTGCATGAAGGTTGTAAAATATTTTGCATGCAAATGCATGAAGTTTATTTACATGGGTATTAGTTATAATGTATAAAATGATACCAACCCTTGAAAATTTACCTAGTATTTTATAAAAAGCCTTGATTGACAAAAGTTTTGGTTCTTATTTAACCTCTTTAGATTTCATCAAATACTTATGTTATTCTGAATGTAACCCTAAGTATACCAGTAGCATGTGCAAAGGATATGATGGAATATAATCACCTCCATTAAGATGTGTTTGGATTCCTATCGTGGTATCAACTATTATGGTTAGGTAAAGGTTATGATGTTTTACTTTCCTATTACATTTTTATCAGTCATCCTTGGACTTATTGCGTGAAGGTTGTAAAATATTTTGCATGCAAATTCATGAAGTTTATTTACATGGGTATTAGTTATAATGTATAAAGTGATACCAACCCTTGAAACTTTACCTAGTACTAGTTATTGCATGAAGGTTATAAGATATTTACCTTTGAAACTTTACCTAGTATCCCATTCCATGAATGCCAACATTTTAATTATCTTGTCAATTCAAATACAAGTTATAGTGGTCACCCCAAGCTTGTGGGAAACATACCATAAAATCTCAATGATTCATATGATGATGTGTTTAATGAAATCAGCTTCAAAATCAAAACATGAGACCTTCCTCCTAGTATCATAGCTCAATTTCACCTTCCTTACAACCTCATTATCACAAAGGCCAATTGATGAGATTCATGCTTTTGTGGTTATCCCTAAGAATCCCTCTTTTGATATCTAATATAGTGACTTAGTAGTTGAAACCGTCAATATGTATCTCACCACTCCTAATTATGATAATAATTACACATTAAATGATAATTACTTGTTTGGATATGCCCAATATAAGGATATAAGATTCCTACATTACCATTCATCCCTTTAGTACTCTTACAAGAAATATTTATTTTCTTCAAAAGTTAACTTAATTAACTAATCAAACTACTAGTCCCAATCCTTTAGATTTTCCTGACTATGTTCCTTCTTCAGTTTCAATGTTTATATATGATTTAGACCAGTTTATACTAAAGTTGTATGCATTATACTTGGTATTTTTAAACCTCTTTAGAACATACTTGAATATTGATCCAATAAAAGAACTTATCACTTGATAGAAATTTTGCTCTATTTGACAATGTTGATGAAATGGATGACCACATTGATACTCCTATTTAAAATATCTATGTCCCTCTTCATAGGTTGGATCTAATACCATACCCATCAACCCCATAGGAGGAGTCATTTTGTGATTTTCACAAGGTTTTTAGTCATTCAGCTCAAAAATATAGATCTTATAAAATATTTTTAGCATAATAGAGGCTAAAAAATATCCTACCATGGATATATGACCATCACATTCATCTATTCCTAGCACTCTTGTTGTTTTGACAAGACTAGTACACATTCATTAATAAATTGTCAAGCTCTTCAATAGTATATAGATGTACTTCATCTTGAGGCATCCATTTTTCCTATTTATCTGAACATACCACCTTTAAAGATCACACTTGCATATATCACCAAAAATGGTAACATGTATTATATTTGGCAAAAGTGTTTTCACATTCCATGAATAAGTGTAGATATATTTACTAGCATTTTTGAGATTTTTTGTGGACCACACCTCAAGAACCTAAACAAAATTCACATGGTCCATTTAGGATGGAGGATAAACCTCCCCTATAGCTACACCAAACTCTTAGACTAGAATATGTGGGATCACCTCCTTCATGAATGGTGCCTCCTCTTTCTAACCTATGTTATCTTCATTAGGAAGATATGTAGATATCATTCTAGTGCACCTACATTTTCTTTATATCTCATATGCAATGAAATCCTTGCATGACTCTCTTAAAATGTAAAAGAGACTATGGTTTGATTTAAAAATCAATTGCAATGAGATTTGATGGATGTTATTGATGATGTGTATAGAGATATTTCATGTTATTTATGAGTAGATACTTCATTTTTTGATAAAGGGTAAACATTTTTAGTTGTAACTATGAACTGAGATAACACTTTTGACTGGGGATATGAATTGGAAATTGTTATCAATCAAAACATGGACTCATGTGTGAATTGATCTTATGTGCACTAGAGCATGGATCTTATGCACCAAGA
Source organism: Torreya grandis (assembly GCA_037957365.1). Taxonomy (NCBI): domain Eukaryota; kingdom Viridiplantae; phylum Streptophyta; class Pinopsida; order Cupressales; family Taxaceae; genus Torreya; species Torreya grandis. Next base: position 129,368 of record JARHVA010001864.1, on the reverse strand, counting down.
ACCTTAGACTTGTGTGTAAAAGAGTGATTTAGTGTCTCACTATAACAATGGGATTATCCCCCAAGGTGTGGGAATATTGTACTCCTTGGGATGAACCTCTAGATTAAGTCAACTTCCTTCTATTCTAGATGCACCTAGTTTATGACTAGTGCACAAACCTATAAAGAGTAGAATGAAATCTATAACTAGTGCTAAACCTAAACTTGATGATGGGAAAGGGAGGGAAAAGGTAATATATTTCTAGAAGGTAAAAGGTGATTTACCAAGAATAGAATGAGCACCCCACCTACTTAACAACATAATAAAATTAATAGACTGAATACATAAACTTCAAACTAGATGCAATGCATAACTGTTTCATATGGGGGTAAGAGAACACAACACAACACTAAGAAGGATGGAAAATGGTCCATAGATAATGCCTACATAGACTCGTGTATACATAGAATAGGACCTACAAAGACTTCTAGTTCTATGTAGAGGTGCAAAGGGAGGACAACAATGAGAGGGATGGATTTTCATAAATAAAGATCAATAACCAATAGTATACATAAAATATAAAGAAAGGAGAAAGTAAAATAGTTCTTATTAACCTTAAGGTCTAACACAATATATCAAAATTTAATAGGAAGAACTTTGTTATACTAGGAGAGGAATCTTAGAGGGAAAATCAAGGTTAATATAAGTGGGTGATATAAAAAAATCCTTGGAGGTTCTGAGGTGAATCAAATTCACAATGGTGGTGAATCAATTTGGAAGGAATATCATTATATAGGTGAATCATATGATGTCATACATAAAATAATATAAGGTTTGTCAATTTTATTTGACTTATGCTAAGGAAAGATGAGCAATGTCTTGCAACAAACCTACCGACAAATACTAGCATGGTATAAGTGAACACCCAAGCAATGTAGATGAACATCAGCATGGTGTAGATGAACATCGACATGGTGCAAAAAAATGTTAGCATGGTATAGATGAATACTATCATGACATCAACAAATATCAACACCATATAGGTGAATACTAGAATGATGCAGATGAACACTAGTACCATATAGATGAATGTCTATGCAATGTAGACAAAAATTGACATCACGTAGATGAATGTAGGTTCTTCTGCATTATGGTAGTATTTGTCTGCATCATATGGGAGTTCATTTGTATAGTGCCAACATTTGTCTATATCATGTCAATGTTCATCTGCATGGTGTTGACATTCATCAGTGTCATGTTGACATTTGTTTGTGTCATGTTAACATTTGTTTATACAATGTTGATGTTCATCTGTGGTTTATCATCATTTATATTCATGATGCATGTGAACATTAACATGATGCAGATGAGTGCTAACATAGTTTATATGAATTCCACCATGGTATAGATGAGTGCCTATTTGATGCATATAAATGTTATTTGTATGCAAGTAGGTGATAGAAGCTATTAGCAAGCATTCACGTGATGTAGGTGAGTGTTGATATTATATAGGTGGATGATAACATACTACGGATGGGCATCAGTAGACATGTAGATGAGCATCAAAGCTCTAAAAATAGGTAATACACCACTACATGACATTTTAATGAGCATCCATGTAATTATATGATGCTAACATGGACCACTTAATCGCATCATGCTATCTCTAGCAAGCACCTACATCATGTAGATGTTCACCCTTATCGAGAAAAATGCCTATAAAAGTGCCAAATGTACCTAATTTTACACTTTTACCCCATATTTAGCTCTCTTTCCATTCTTGATCTTCATCACCCCTACTTTCAAAAACCTATTTTCATCCATAGCTTCCATTTGTCAGACCTCTTTTGATGTAGGTGCAAGCAGAGTTGGAGGCATAGAGGAAAACCCCAAAATCACTTTATGAAATTTGACATGCACCATCATCCAAAGGTTTCTATAAAAATAAGACATAAAATGATTGGGTGGAGCCTTGCAAGTTCAAAGGCATTATCTACATGCCACAGTATGAAAAATATATTTGTTTGCTAAATTTTTATTGTAAAGCTTTGATACTACTTCCTCCATTTTTCATATTACCTTGGGCTCCCAGAATGTTTCATTTAGAATCCATCCAAAAGATATCTAGAGATTGACAGGTCTACCTTATAAGGATGGGACTAGGTCACAATAAAGGCCTTACTGAATGATGAGGACAAAAGATATTTGGAGTCCCATTACTCATTGCAGTTGGATGATATGATACTTTAAAATTTATAATTGCTCATTTTTGACTAGTTTTAATTTTGTTAGTTCTAACTACTTGTTAATTTTTTTACAGGTCCTCAATATTGTGGTAAAATGAGGCTAAGATTTGAATGTGTTAAAAGTCTTTTTCTATTGGGAATGCTTGAAATTTTCCAAGCAAGAATTATTTTTCAGGGTAGACCATCTAACATTCCATTATGGGCTCTAGTCTATATTCTTTGTACTCTAGGCACTCAACCATTTGACTGTTGCACTTTTATTTCAAACAAAATTAAAGATGATTTAAACATTGCTCTGTGCAATGAATAATCTTATCTTTCCTATTGTAATTATATCATTGCATTGAACCATGAAGAAATTTTGGATTTGTAAGCAAGGACTATTCCCTCTACTGTAAATCCCAAAATGTTTGTCAACGCACTCTCCCTTAAAGCACAAGAGGTTAGTTGGATGTATTGTTTGAGGCTTTGAGTTTGAGATTTGTATTATATTTATTTTAAATAATTATATAAATATTGATCTAGGTAGTTTTAAATAAAATATATATTTTTCTTGCAAAAAAAATTTAATGAAACAATTGATATAAGAAATGTAGCAACCAAAGGACTTCAACCCCCTGAGGCCACATCAAAAACAAACATGGAGGAAGATGCAGAATCAACTTCATAGGTGTCCAAGTAGAAATTGATAAAAATAAAATGAATGCAAAGTTTGATAACGCCTCCATCACAACCCTCCACTCATGTTATCGATATAGCTTCATAAACTAGATTTTACTTTGATTGAATACTCTTTTATCATTGTAATATTTTATATATACAGTGTCACAATATGTGTTGCAACACTAGGGGGTCTGGTAGAGATTTGAGAGTTTCACAACAATAATAGTAAAAATAAAAACAATAGTAATAGCAACTACCACAACAATAGCAACAACAAGGTGCACTAAATAAAACTAAGTTTTTTTACTACATGCTAATTTGTTATTGGATTTTTTTTATTTCTGATTTTAGTGATTTGAATTCCCATTTGCAAGTCATTCTTCTCAATTAAAAAATTCCCACCACCACCACCACCCCATCACATCCCTATAAATATTAGAATTGGGAAACATTTGTTTATCCTAGTTTAGAGCAGTGGCATGGTTCAGGTCGTAATGTTAAAATTTCTAAACTTTTTGGTTGTTGGTCTACCCAGTGTAATGGGGACCATAATTATTCATGAAATTGATCTAGATGAAGAGTATTTGGTCATTGATAGTGACACACCCATGGTTTTTTCAATCTAAATGATATGATACAAGGATATTATCCCACAGATCCTTCACAACAACCTTGTACACCCAATTCTCCACCTAGTGGTACTAAAGGTAGTCCTGTGCAAGAGATTTTTCAAACAGATGACCATCATACTTTTTTTTAGTTTTTAATTTATTGGCAGATAATACTAAAGCTTATGTGAATGATTTTATTCTTCCAAACCTTCATGATTTGAGAACTTGGAAGCATTAGGAAAAAGTATTAATTCAATAAATAAATGCCCATTTCCACAACCACAGTCAACAAAATCAATTATACGCAATGGTGGAGCATCAGCTAAGAAAAATTGATGTTTTATTCAACCAAGTAGTTTCAAGAAGTGTTGTGGTGAATAATAGATTTAATGACGATGTTCTTGATATAATGTTAAATAGGCATAAGCACTTAAATATAGAGGCCCAAGCATATTATAACAAATGGGCAAAAAACAAAAGCCTTGAGGATCTTGCAAATGCAATATATATATATATATATATATATATATTTTTAAATAAATTTTAATATCAAAAAACCATAAAGAAACTTACTATATATATATATATATATATATATATATATATATATATATATATATATATATATATATATATATAGTAAGTTTCTTTATGGTTTTTTGATATTAAAATTTATTTTAAACCATTTAAATAATTAAATGTTTTTTGATCATTTACAGTCAAAATATACAAATCTAAAGAACCAAGTTATTATCCTTGACATGCATCTCAAGAATGTACGTAAAAATATTTCTATGGAAATTTTTTTCAAGGAGAAACTTGTTTTATTGAATAAACAAAGTATATATACCGAGGGAAATAATTCTAGAAAATGGATTGGATCCTAATGTTTTGTTTAAAAATAAAGCTGAAGCGGACCTATCATTAATTTTAGTGGGAGATGCTGCTATAAAAGAATGGGTAACTCTTGCCAATATCTATTTTACAATGAAAGATCTTCCAGAATATAGGATCTTGATCCTCATAGAAAGCACATCTACTACCAATACCAACCAATAAGCAGTGGAAGGACAAATTGATACACAATGAGATTGAGCTTTGTTTTGTAATTTCTTCCATAGCATTTTTTTATAATTAATGAAAACTAAGGTTTGATCTCAAAGCCTCGAGTTGTTTTATGCTTATGATTTGTACTTATTAGAAACTTATGTTTTATAATATTTAAAATATATTTTATAATTATGGATTCCTTATTCATATTAGGCTATGATGTGTAATATTTTTTTGCAATGTTCAATTGATTTAGAGTAAATTTGGTTTCAAAGCTATTAAAATATTGTTTACCATTTCTTTTGATTTAACAATGTAAATTTAATTTAAATGGTCAAACAATTAGAAAAAATAGAATGCTAAATATGTACTATTTTTTGTAACTCACAATGTAAAGAATGTTAAAGAATATTATTGTAGAATGCTAAATATAAGATCATATCAATTAAGCATTTCATAAACAATGCAATAGATTGATGAATTAAACAACATAAATATTGTTCAATAGTTTTCATATAAATATTAAAATGTTACAAACTAACACTCAAGTATCTCAAATAACCCTTTGGTAACCCGTGCTTCACCACTAACATTTGTATGTCCTATCTCACTAGCATTTTTAGTTTCACTATTTTCTTTTGTAGTTGTATTCATGACACCTCTTCTTTCAATTAGATTTACAAATTGAAATTGCTCTATCATATGGAAGCACGTCCACTTCATAACTTGAAACATATAACCTTAAACATGTCTCAATATTTTTATCCAATCTATTATGAAGCATTGATTTAACAAAATATAATGCATTAAATACCCTTTCATCTTCTATGGACCCCAAAATCATTGTTTGGAATAATTCATATAATTGAAAATATTCATTGATTTATTCTTATAGAACACTGTTGTGATATAATCTCTTCCATAGCCTTGTAATAGAACCTGTTTCTTTTGGTTCATTTAACAACTGATATTGTTCAACCATTGTAATTCCAAAAAGGATTGACTATTTTTTCAATAATTTTTTTTACAAAATACCCTTAATTTTCTCTCCATTGATTTCCATAGACTTACTAAAATGTTTGATAAGAGCACCCATGCATTTCATAAATAAATTACTTGTTCTTTCTACACCATCTGTACTATTCCAAAATGTAGGATTCACCACCCCCATGGATTCAACTAACTCTTCCCTTTGAAAACAATCTCAAATTTCAGCAGATAAGCTTTTTGGAATGTCTCTCAATTTCATTCACATGTCACATATGACATTATCATATAGAACCCTTGTTATCGGTACTTCTTCAAATTTTGATCCAACTACATTAGTTCATCTTTGGAGAGTGTGTAATGGTATCTCATTTTCATTAATAAAAATATAAAGATGATCATGAATATTGAATTTTAAATACTTTTGAGAGTCCTTTATATTTGTTAAAGTTTCTCAACTCTCAAATATTAGTCCCTTAAAACTTTAATTCAATTAGTATAATACATCAAGTGATAAAAAACCCTATTTCCTCAACTGTATGAAGTTAAAAATATATATTGATCTCTCTTGTGTATGTTTCGTCAAACAATGCATTTTCTTCAACATGGGTAGAATACCACATAATGTTAGAAATTTTTTGAAATATGTCAAATAGTTTAATAATTTTTTTCCCTGTCAACCTCCATCCTATACTTAAATATAAAATCAGCCAATGATTGATATTCTTTAAATATTCTGCATGTAGGCTCATACATTGAAATCCATCCAGTATCTACATCTTTTACTAATTTTTATCCATTAGTCACTCCAATTACAAATTTTTGAAACTCTAAAAACTTTTTTGGACTACATGACATGTACGTGTGTAAATCATGGATAAACTCCTCCACTTTTGTGACATTTTTGAATGTGCTTACAATTTTGTAATAAAAAATCATTCTATGTGTCATGCAATGGATTAGAGTCATATATGGGGCAATTGATGTTTGTAGGCGAACACACAAACTTGTTTTGTTCTCCTAAATTACTAATGCACCATCTATACCAATACATACCAACTTAGTACCTATATCATGGTAAATCATCCCAACAATATCCATCAAATTAGAAATAACCAATTTGTAAAGGTTTTCAGCATTACAATTTTTAGTCATTTTATGTACAGATAAAAGTTGAGGTTGCCTTGAATGATTCTGAAATGTATATACATTCATGCATACCCATGGTGTGTCATCAACCATTATTACCTCATTAATGGACATGATATAAACCTTTCTAAATTTAATTTTTCTTTCAAATCCTCTTTTTCAATCATTATGAGGCATTTTGCCATCTCCCAACCATTGGTATCTGACTAATTTGAATGTGGAATGTTGTGAAATCTAATATGCTAAAATAAAATATTGTAATCTAAAAAATCAGATATTAGTCTTCCATTTTTCATAATGTGATATAAATTTGAAAATCATATATTTTTGGCAAGCAAATTAATTGATCAACCTTTTTGAATTGAGATTTAATTTTTCCTCCTTTCTCAATGAGGTGCCATTGATGTTTATAATGATTATGATACTCTATTGCATAATATTGATTCATACACTCTTTATCTTTTACCATTTCATATATTTTGCCACAATGTTTCTCAATTGTGTCAAACTTGAGTATGATTTTATGGTCCTTTCCAAGTTTACAACTACATATTGTGTATTTGCATTCTATTGGTGTGTGAGTACTACTTTTGGCTCTACAGGTTCAATAAATGGGTATTTAGATGCCCACTCATACTAAAATGACCTTCCAATTGTCCATGTATTTTTTTCTTTGACATAGTTTTTTTGTGCCTTTTTCAACTGGAGATTGTTTTGGATGCATAGCAGTCTCATCTGAAGATTATGTTGGGTGAGTAGATATCTCATTTGGTGTTAATAACTCATCATCGACACCACTACTTATAATGTCGTATCTCTATTTCCTTGAAATCAATGGGATAGTGAGTATTTCTTTCTAAGTGACTTCTTTCAAGGGAGGTATATATTCAAAAGATTATACAAGTCTTCAATACTTTTATCATTGAATTATACATGCAAAAAGTTTATATGACATTAATTTTTAATAAATGCTAATACTAAAGTAAAAACAAATAAAAATGATTAAATTAAATAATATTTATAATTTAGTACCTATGTTTGACATTTCATTTTAAAGTACATCTACCAATTTAGGGACATCTTTGATACCTTTATCAATGGGTTCTACATGTAATATTATTGTAGACCTTGTCATTATTATTGAATATTTAAAATAATATTTAATTAATTAAAAAAATGGTATTTTATGATTTAGTACCTCTATTTGGTATATCAAATTCATACCCAGGTATGTCTTTCTGTGGAGACATTTATTCAAAAGAGTTATCAATGGATTTTGCATGAAAAATGGTTTAAGACATTTTAATTATTATTTAACTTTAACACAATCCAATAAATAAAAAGCACTAGTTAATTTAAAATGTAGTACCTGTGTTTAGTGTCTGGCTAAAATAAGATAATAGATTGTTTTGTTTTTTGAATTTCTTGAGGTCTTAAGGTTTTCAGTAGAAGCCATATAATCAAGCATGTGAAGTCATGGATGAAAGACAATTAACAATAAAATGAAGATGATTGACAATAAATAAAGATGATTGATAGATGAATAAGGAATCACAATAGTAACTAAACATGAGGGCATCTGATGGCAGCCTATAAGCACCCATTGACATCCAACAAGTGTGGGCACCTAATAATAGCTTGTGGGTGCTTGATTATAGCCTACTAGCATCTGATGATAGCCTGTTAGCATCCACTTTATAGCCTACCATCATCCGTTAGCTACCTATCATCATCCATCGATTACCTACGATCATCCATTGGCATCCTACTGTCATCCACCCTTAGTATACCATTGGATGGTCTTATTCACAGGCTATCATCAAGAACTTGTAGGCTACCATTAATGGCCCATAAGTTACTATTAGACACTTACATACTGGCATCTAATGATAGCCTATGATCATTTGATTAGAGCTTTCAATCCTATGATTGTAACTTACAGTCACGTGATGGCACTTAAAGAGTAGTAAATTAAATTACATTTAAAAATACTAAATAATTATATTGTAAAAAAATAGTTACATACGTTACTAGAAACTATTGATTTTTGAAGCCCTCTTAGGACCTAAAATACAAACCACCAAAAAAATTCCTAAAGTCACCTAACAGTATGTGGAAAATTCCTCCAAATTGGCTTTTGAAGTATCAGTGAATTACATTTATATGAGAAAATTTATATTTAAATGTAGGCAAATATGTCCTCAAAATTAACTTTGACCCCAAAAATTTAGGTGATTCCATTTTGTCAGCCTCTCCATAAAAATCACCAAATGTTGACTTCAAAAAATGGAATATTCATAGATTAATGAATATTCACCACTAAAAAACCTCGAGGAAAATTTTGGCAATATTATAGTGCTCAAAAGATGTCAACCATTTTACAATAAAAATTGGGGTATATATAGTGTCGAGTAAGGCCCTACATGATAAGTTCACCATCAAAGGTGATAGGTAGGAACTTTAATTTAGAAAGCATGTCCAAAGCTCATGGTTGGTTTAAGAGCATTAAGATCTTCCAATAACTACTATAATCCATATTTATCCAACCTAGATCCAATAATTTGATTATTGAAGTAGTTAGAATATCACTCATAGATCTATGTGTTTTTATGAGAATGAAGGGCATTTGGGGAACCAAGGGTGGTGTGTGATCATATTTTGAAACTCTGATAGCTACCCCACACTCAATTTTATTTTTATTTGGTCCCCTTAATGTCTAATTGGGCTCAAATACCATCCCAATTTATGGTGGTCACCTGCCAATCCACCTGGACTAGCCTATTGACGTGGGACTGCATAGGTATATTTTTGGGTTCTGCCTCATCACCTTGTATAGACAGTAGAGTTATGCATGTTTCCCTTCATAGTGCAATTGTGATCTTATGAAGGGTGTTGAGAGAGATATTTTTTAGAAATACATAATGTCCTAAACTCCATCTACACCTAGTCTCTTATGATGGTCTTCATAGTCTGTGCCTTTGCTTGGAACTTGTACTGGTTTGCAACAAGAATTTTGCACATTATAGACTATAATATGCATTTTACAAGGGTACAAAAATTAAACTCTTCAATTTTGCATGGGAATTCACCATTTAAGGTATAGGAAGTCTTTGAATTAAGAGCACACAATAAGATTTGAAGATCTTGAGTGTGTTCTTCATGATTTAGAACTGTCTCCTACACACTTTTTTCTTTTGCTAATTGAAGTCGAGGAGACATGCATGCTCTGAATTACATGTCATGTTGATGTGATGAAGGATATTTACATGGGGTGTGCATTGGAAACTACTTATAGGTGTAGATCAATACTTAGTTGATGTGTGAACCCAAGTTGATTATTGAGTATAGGTGTAGACAGGAAGCATCTACATGCAAACTTATTTTGGAGAATTCAATCATTATGCAAGCATGTGATCTCTTATGTGGTCTTTATGATTTCAACACCTATTAAAGGGGTGAATTATAAATTCAACACTTTTGGCATTTATTGTATGTTGCTTTCCTACTACATAGGAATCTAGTAGCCTTTAAGCAATTTATTAGGTACAGAGTCATCTAGAGTCACTTGTTATTCTTTCACCTAATTGTAATTAGGTATGTGAAGCTCACTTGACCTTATAAGGCATTGGGATGCCTTCCTCAAGGACAAAAAAAACAAACAACTATGTCGAACAAGGCTTAGAGGAATGATAAAATAAGCCAATAGAAATGCACATAAGTTCTTTGAGGAAAAGGAACTACTCTAAACAACATTGCACATGATACTTAGGGAATATTAAAACATCTAAACTACTCTTTATAATGGTGTTCATGATCATTATAAATATTTCTTGAGATTAATCCTATTGACAAGGATAGGTAACACTTATTCACTTGGTCTTATAATATGGTATGCACTGAATTACTTGTAATTAACTATGGTATATGGGTCGCTCCATATAGCATCAAACTTTGTATGCTTATTGGCCTTCACTTTGTCTGCATCCTATTTGATTACTAAGTCTCCTTCATTGAATTTTTTGTCAATAACCCTTGTATTGAATGTTCTCTTAGTATACACTTGTTAAAGCTCCATAGTGTGCATGGCCTACACCTTGATTTTTTTGAGCTCCATTAGCTTTTCTAACCTTACTATCATGGAATCATTTCTATGGACTTTTAATTGATGGGATATCTCTAGGGAGGTCAACTCAAGAGATGCAGGCAACCTTACTTTCCATAAACTAACATGAATGTTGAATTTTATAACACTCTTTTTGGCAATATTCAATTTGCCTAGAGGGTTATCTTGAGCTTAGTATGCTAGGATCATGATTATCTTCCATGGTTTTCTTGATGATGCAAACCAAGTTTCTTGTTAGTTGATTCATCTAAACCATTACTTTGGGGGTAATAGTTCAAAGAGGTGCTCAAATAGATGCTATGTCTAACTGCCCATTCACTAATCTTGGATCTAAGAAAAACTAGCATATTATCTAAGATAATAGTGGATAGTATACCAAATCTTGTGATAATGCATTTGTAAAAGTCCACAATGGAGACCTTATTAGTTTCTTTGAGCACTATCACCTTTGTCCACTTTGTGAAGTAGTTGGTTGTCATGAGGATCTATTTGTGTCCAATGCTTGATGGTGGATTTATCATTTAGATGATTTCCAATCCCCACTACATAAAAGGTTGATCAAATTGTATTGGTCATAAGGGTAGGGCTACCAATTTTTGCTTGCCTACAAAGAAGGTGCACTTATTGTAGCCTCACACCCATGCGTGCACATATTTGAATAGAGTTGGCTAATAATAGACACCTCACATGATTTTCACTACAGTGGTCTTTGGTGAATAATGGGCTCCTAATGATCCATCATGTAACTCTTATAGAATCCTACTCACCTAATTCTACTCTATGCATCACAAGAGGATTCCATTGATGTCTTTTTCTAAAAAATGCACCACTTACAAGCACATAAGTAATGTATTGTAATCTAAAGTGTTTGTTCTTGAATTTATTCAAACCCTATGGATATGCATCTATTTGAAGGAATATCTTCATGTCCTCAATCTAGCTTGTTGGAGTGACTTGGTCTTTTGGTTTGTTCTCATGTAGTATAAGAATTGCATAGTCTTCATTCTTCACATCATCTATTAGCTACTCATAGAGTCCTTTGCCTTGTATCAACATGGTTATTTGGATGTCTTATGTCATATTCCATCACTTTTGTGACCCAACCATCTCTCTTCTTGCCTATGTCCTTTTTGAGTAAGAACTTAATTATACTTGAGTATGAGACTATAAGTTTGATCTTATTATTGGAGAATATGCCTAAAATTCTTGAGTGCTCTTATTATCAGAAGGATGTGGTTTTTTATAAAGTTGTAGTATACCTCATAATCCTTGAGCACTTGGCTAAAGAAAGCAATAGGCCACTCTAATTAGTCATTATTCTATTATGAAATGATGGTTGAGATACCTTCAACTTTGTCAAATGCATAAAGGATGAAATCCTTACCATAATATATGTTTATCAATGTAAGAGATTCTATGATGACATACTTGATGGACTTAAATATACTTTAACCTTCTTGGGTTCATCTAAATGTAGCACTCATCTTGAGCATTTTTATAAGGGGCTTGACAAAAGTTGAAAAAATCAGCACAAACCTTCTGATGAATTTTATTTCCCCAAGAAACTTTGGAAACCCTTCTTATGATTTGGGAGAGAGAGTGACAAAATGTCCTCCACTTACTTGGGGTTAATTGTGAGTCCCTCTTTGGAGATGATGTGTCTTAAAATTTTGACTTTATACACTATGAATAATCACTTGTTTGGGTTCAAAGAGATCCCAAAGTCTTGGCATTTTTCAAAGGCTTTCCCTAGGTGACCCAAATGATCTATTACATGCTTTGAGAAATAGTTATGTCATAAAGGCAAACTAAGATGATGTTTTTGAGGAGTCCTTTGAATGCCATATGCATGGCACTCTAAAAGGTATCCCCTACATTTTTCAAACCAAATGGAATCTTTTGGTATGTGAAGGTACCCTACTTAGTGTTGAATATAGTTTTGAATTGATCGCACTCCTATACAAGCACCTTGTTATAGCATGAATAATCATCTAGTATTGAAAACCTTTTTGTGCTTGTGACTGTTTGCATAATTTACCCAATTAGTAGAAGGGGATAGTGGTCTTTAAGGGAGGTTTTGTTCATGTCTTTGAAGTCTACACATAAAAGTATCTCTCCATTCTTCTTGTGCACCAGAACCAGATTAGCCACCCATGAGAAATGTCTGATTGGAAATATTATGTTTCTCTCAATGAAATTTGAGATATATTCCCTTTTTATGGGCTCAATCTTAGGATTAACTATCCTTTAATTCTACCTAATTGGCTTGGTATTATGGTCAAGCTAGACCATACGCTAGGCTAATCTTGGATCAAAGCCTCTGAGGTCTTTATATCTCAATGCAAATATATCATCATACCATCTACTTAGCTCAATGAAATATTTGACTTTATATGGGGAGCATACCTTACCACCTTTCAAGAGCTTGTCATCAGAGATGGCCACTAGCTTGAAGATTTCCTCCTTCACTATCATGTATTTCCTCTTGCCTTTTAGCTGGTCATTAGAATTGAAGATATTTTCCAATGTGACTAGCCCCTTCAGCATCTTATTTCCCTCTAGTTGAATGATTTGATATTCATATTAAGATTGGAGCTAAGGTTGATTATTGGTGCCAAAATCAACTTCATCATATAAGAAGTTGATAATTTGTTCATCGCTCTCAAACACTTGCTAATTACTTACATTGTCTAGGATTGTTGGTTAGATTACAAGTCTCATGAGCTATTTAAACTCATTCTTTATAATGCACAGGAGGTCATACTATGCACCCATGGTTACAAGCCTATTGATGTTATAATTCTGTGCCCTTGGTATGGAATGGATATTGAAAGCATTGAATGCTTTAACCATGTCCCATACTCTATGTTTGTAAGCTCTTAACATATTATTTTTGGACACATTATATGCTTTAACCTAGTTTGTGACTAGTTCACTATCTTCAAAACCTTGAAACACTTTGATTCCTTTCTTATACACCAATTGGAGACCCTAGATCAATGCCTTATACTCAAAAACATTATTTGTGTATCCAAACTACAATCTAAATACATGGAAGTATTTCTACTTTTGAGGGTATGCCATTACAATACCAACTCTAACACCATTTATTCTTTAAGAGCCATCAAATTATAAATACCATATAACTTTGAGGTCTTCTTATGCCTTTACAAGGTTAGGTATAAATGTGTCTTCCTCGAGAATTTAGTAAGTACTAGTCTTGTTTCTTATGCATTATCGTATGGGTCACACTCATAATGCCCACATGCCCATTCATCAAGTAAATAATCCGGGACCTCTTCAAGGGGTATGGCAGTCTTATGAATAATTGAGTACTCCTCTTGATTAAACAAAGTGTAGTTTACATCAACCAAGATAAGAGTGTATGGCTCTATGTGATTCTTCAAAATAGGATTGACTCTGATGGTCACCTTGGTCCCATAACTAGTTCTAAGTATCATGTGAAACCAATACAAAGATATATATCCACCCACCCTCATAGTGAATTGTAGAGAGAGGCATATAATAAAATAAGAGGGATAGTCAATAACTATGATGCCATGCACAATGGAAAGGCTTAGAAACATGTGTGCGATGAGACTTAGATCCTTGATAATTATTATAGTTTTGACCATTATCCCATCTAATTGGATGACCCCTTTTGAGATGAGATAATATGCTCTGCCTATCATGTCTATGATTTTATTTGGCATGACTGAGTTGTTTGCACCTGAATCTATCATATAGTTATGTATGAGATGCTCATCGATAATTAGGGATGGGTGTGGATTATTATTTATGCACACTTATTCCTTAGGCTAACATAGATTTATGTGCATATTAGGCATAATATGTGATGGATCATGAAGCTAGAAGATTCTTAGGGCATCTTATATAAAATTCCTTTGGGAAAGAATAGCAAGAGCTTCCCACATGGAAACATTCAGCCTAGTCTTCTTCATTTATTCAACTATGTTAAAGGGGATTTAAGTCCCTTTAGCCTACACCTTTTGAATTGTAGTCTCTTCTCATGCCTATACACTAGTCTGAGGATGGCCTTATTTTTGTGCAACCTATTTTGTGCATGCTTAAGGTTACATAGGTGCTTTGATTTGGGTATTTATGAGCTAAAATTAAGGCACAGAAGTTGAAGTTGATAAAAAAGATTCTTCCACCATTGTTCTCTTCTTAAATCTTATGTTAAGAGCAATAGGGTTGATTATTATGCTTGGTACTTCATTTTGATTCACATAATTGAAATCACCCTTCTACCAATTTTAAGAGGGTAGATTCATCTTACTATTAAATTCATGCTTGTGGTTCATTACTTGATTGATATGAATTATATTGAATCTCCTAAGGAGGTGGTGCATTCTAAATCATAGGTGCCTCATTTATCATTCCATTCACACACATAAATTGGTCATGTGGTTGATCGCTCAAATAGCACCATTCATAATCCCTCACTGTTATTTTTCACATGTACAAGATCTCTAGAAGTGCTCAAAGTTTTAAGATTTGGTGCATAGGGTGTTTATTGTATGTGAGTTGGTTATAAGTGGAACATGTTGCTAGGGATGCCTATTTGACTAATATTACTAATTAAAAGGTTGACGAGGCCTAAAATGATATTATTTTTGCATTTTGAGTGTCACTAGCTCATTTCCAAATCTCTTCAATAATTAATTGACTTAGTATAGCTTGCTCAAGGGTTTATAAGTTGTTGGAATTGGTAGGTTGGCAGCAACAGAAATAGGGGCTATAGCTGGAATGGGAGGCAAAGAAGATGAACTTGTATATGAGAGATCAATATATAAGGGCACAAGGGGTTTTGGTACAATTTTCCCTACTTGAATCAAGTAATTTTCTATATTCACAATGACTTCATAGGCATATGGTAATATTGTACCACCCATACACTAAATCATTATGGCCATGTTGGTATTCAACACCCTTAATAAATATAATAATGTAGTGTTAGAATTAGGCCTTACCAAGAGTGGGACTCAGTCCCACATCCTATGGAATCTAAATTTGAAGTTGACAATTTACTCATGTGGAGCCCTTTTGATAGTTGTGAGCTACTCCAACAGTGACAAGTGATCACTCTTTTCTTAAAACTACCTGCATAGTGTTGTACCCAATTCATCCCAATTATGAATAGAATTTAGTGAAAAACTATGGTACCATTGGAGTGATTTAATTTTTAAATAAGAGGCAATGAGTCTCACTATGATGTTGTCTTTAGTCACATTATGGACAGAGCAAATATATACTATGTCTTATGTGTGATCTACATGCATAGTTAAATTTTCTCTAGTAAAGTAGAGGATGCTCTAAAGAGAATCTATGGGAATATCATCATAATAGGTAAGGATTAATGGGTTGAATCCATTAAAAATAATAAAGGTTTGATTTATTTATGCATCCATGAAGGGAATAGGAATAATATTCTTCTTTGTGTAAGGAATCAACCAAATGGAGGTGTAGATTGAGCTCTAAGAGAAGATCATCTTATGTCGATAGCCCTTCTAAAAGGAGATAAATATACTCTAAATCCCATTATTATATAAAATAGAGTTACTTCAATTAAATTAAAATAAATTCCTCTTGAAGATGATCTCGTTTATCTTGGCATATAGATAGAAGGTTGATCTTACGAACTAGGAATGCTTGGAGCTGCAAATTGCTCAACAAAGTGTCTTCAACACATAAATCACTAGGAGTAGCACCAACATCTCATCCAAAATTTAAACTTGGTCTCACTAGGCATGATATAAATTTTTATCACTCAAAATATGCACTCATGTGTGAATGGATCTCATGCACATTAGCACATGGATCTTCTACACCTAGCACATTAGACTATTACATCAGATAGTGATTCAATGTCTCAATGTAATAATGGGATTATCCACCAACATTTGGGACTCTTGAACTCCTTGGGATGAAACTCCATAGTAGTTTGACTTCCTTCTATTCTAGATGTACCTAGTTTACGACCAACACACAGACCTACAAAGAGTAGAATGAAATCTATAGCTAGTGCTAAACCTAAACTTGATGAGATGAAAACAGAGGAAAATGGTAAGAGATTATTGGATGATAAAATGTAATGCACCAAGAATATAATGATAACCTCACCTACTTAATGATATAATTAAATTAATATATTGAATACATAAACTTTAAACTAGATGCAATACAAAAGTGTTTCATATAGAGGTAAGGGAACATAATGCATCACTAAGAGGGATGACAAATGGTCCACATATAATGCCTAAAAAGACCCATGTATACATATAATATGACCTAAAAGGACTTCTAGTTCTATGTAGAGGTGCGAAGGGAGGATAATAATGAGAGGGATGAACATCCATAAATAGAGATCAATAACCAATAGTGCACATAAAATGCATATAATGAAGAAAGTAAAATAGTTCTTATTAACCTCAAGGTCAAAGAAATATATCAAACTTGAATAAGATGATGTTTTTTATACCAAGAGAGGGATCTTGGAGGGTAAAATTTGGTATAATTATAGTGCTTAAAAGATGTTGGCCATTTGATAATAAAATTCAAGTTTTATATAGCACCAGAAAAGGCCTTACATGATCAATTTGCCATCAGAGGTGGTAGGTAAAAAATTTAATTTAAAAACAACATCTAGATCTTGTGGTTGGTATAAGAGCATAAATATATTTTTAATAAATTCTATAATCCATGTTTATCCAACCTAGACCTAAAAATTTGATTATTGAAGTATCTAGAATGTCACTTGTGGATCCACATTTTTAT
Source organism: Torreya grandis (assembly GCA_037957365.1). Classification (NCBI taxonomy): domain Eukaryota; kingdom Viridiplantae; phylum Streptophyta; class Pinopsida; order Cupressales; family Taxaceae; genus Torreya; species Torreya grandis. Next base: position 111,762 of record JARHVA010001864.1, on the reverse strand, counting down.
TTGAGAATGAAGGGCATTTAGGTAGCTAAAGGTGGCATGTGATCATATTATAACACTCTGATAGCCATCCTACCTCCAATTATGTTCTAATTTGGTCCCCTTGATGTCCAATCAAGCTCGAATACCATCCCCATTTATTGTGATCACTTACCAATCCACCTAGACTAGCTTATTGATGTGGGCTTGCACAGGTGTATTTTTGGGTTCTACCTCATCATCTTACATAATAAGTGGAGTTTTTTCATGTGTCTCTTTTATTTACAAAGTCTCATGTGCATCTATGCATATATGGTTAAGTACATCATGTGAAAAGGTTATACACTAAAGGTTGTTTAGAGAGTTGGCTATGTAGTACAATTGTGAGTTTATGAAGGGCACTAAGAGAGATCTTTTATAGAAATGCATAATGGCCCAAATTCCTTTTACACCTAATATTTTATGATGGTATTCATATTCTACACCTTCACTTGGAACTTGTGCTAGTCTATGAAGATAATGTTGCATAGTCTAGACCACAGTCTACATTTTATAAGGGCACAAATGTGAAACTCTTCGATTTGGCACATGACTTCACCATTTGATATTGAGGAATTATTTGAATTAATAGTGTGTAATAAGATTTAAATATTTTGAGCATGCTCTTAATTATTTATAACTACTCCTTGCACACTAATTTTTTTCACTACTTGAAGTCGGGGAGACCCTCCCACTCTGACTTGCATGTCATGTTGATGTGATGAAGGATCCTTGCATGGGGTGCACATTTGAAACTTCTTATAGGAGAAGATCAACACTTATTTAATGTGAAAACCCAAGATGATTATTGAGTATAGGGATAGATGATAAGTGTCTATGTATATACTTGCTTTTAAAAACTCAATCACTATATAAACATGTAATATCTTACATGGTCCTTATGAGTTTAACACCTACTGAAAGGGTGACTTGGAAAGTTAACAAAATTATAAAGAGATATTAAATCAAATATTAGAGTAAAACATCAACTAATAGGTCAAAAAAATCCTAAATTATGAGAATGTTATAAACCAATAACATAAATAACTTGATACACCGCATGTTCCACAAGAGAGAAACCATAACAAACAAGAATACCACATCCAACTACCTTAGCAGAGGATGCATCCAAATTGGACCTATGGTTACAAATATCAAATAAAAACTACTAATATCTATCTAAACATGATCCAAAAATACCTAAATAAGGTCATATAGAACTTACCAGAAGTCCCTTGGGTAACAAATGATTCCAAAGGCATCAACCCAAGCACATTTGGAAGGATCAACACAAAAAACCCTGAGGAGAGTTTTCATGGAGTATCCCACCCATGTTATAGGTCATTATAAAATGTGTGCTCAAAATAAGGTTTCATCATACCAGTATGCCATAAACATATTCCACAATAGAGTCTCTATCCTTGATCTCTAGAGGTCATAACCAAACTACCACACCAAGGATCAAACATTCAAAACAACCACTAAAAAGACTAGATCTGATTAGAGTATATGGGTGGTACAACTGATACATCAAGGAATTTGGGATTGAATGGTGCATCCCATAATATCTCCCATAGCACATGATAGGAATGATAACCTTCACCATCATGCAACATTTATATGTAGTGTACCTGGTGCTCACAGATGGGAACCTATCCAAATAGCTTATGTTGCCTTATGCATTTTTTGCCAAATATTTCATGGTAGCACTAAGAAGGATTCCCAATATGAAATATCTAGAGATCTTGATGAAGACCATGGATCAAGAAAGGAGTAGGTTGAGTTGCTAGTATGTACACCTAGGAGCAAAGGTAACTAATGATGAGGAGGATGACCCAAAATAGTGAGTATCATTTTAACCAATCTAGTTTACTAGACTTATGATATTAGGGTATCAACCATAAACATTTTCCTTAAATGGTCTCAATTGGACCCAAAAACTACACTTTGATAGATCTCCATAGGTCCTCCATACAAAGACCCTATCTTGAAAAGAACACTTACAACAAGTGTGAGATATGGCTATGGATATAACCAATCAGGATCTAAAGGCCTAATGGAAATCACTCAAAAATGAAGATATAAAAATGATAAGACTAAATTTTATTCCTATTTTGGATGCAAAAAATAGAATGAGAGATATCTCATGTGTATCACCCATAATGAGCTAAAAGATGGTATTTATGTAAATACCACTAATAAATTCAACATAGGACAACATAGGATCTTGATAAGTGTCATTATCTTATGATGTGAGACATCAAGTGAAAATTCCCTAAGTTAACTCAAATGATAGGGTGTGAAAGGGACCAAAGAGTGGAACCAACAAGGGAAATAACCCTATTCACATCAATACCCCATTACATGCAACTTAGGATAAAAAAATCAAAGATGTAAAAATAGGTCTCAAAAATAAGCCCTGATGAGGTATCTATGTACAAAAAAATGATTTTCTCAAATTAGAAGAGAAGGGTAAAATCGTAGAATAAAAATCTCCCCCATGAGAGGATGTTGGGAGAAGGTTAGTGACCACCCTGAAGTAGTGTCATACTCCCTCAAGAGATCTCACAATTGATGGAAATTACTCTCAGTGAAGGGTTTGGTGATGATATTTGCAACATGATTTTCTATAAGACAATACTAAAGATCAATGACCTACACCTAATTCAACATCCTGATATAAGACATGTGGATCTCATTGTGTTTGGTCCATTAATGGAAAACTAGGTTCTTTGAGATCTAGATGACACTCTTTTTATCATAAAGGAGGACAAATGGATAATGAATGGTGATTCCAAACTTAATTATAATATTTTGAAGCCAAATATACTCAATGATAGCATTAACAACCCTCAATACTTGGTGTCAGTCAAATAGAGAGTAATTGTATGTTGATTTTTTATTTACCAGCTAATTTGGCCTAAACCAAGATGAAATTATATCTGAATATGGAATTATGATCTTAAGCATCACTAACACAATTAGAATCTATATATCCAACCAAGTCCATACTACATAGTGAATCCCAAGGCGATGAGTGCCCTGTATGTAATGTAATATGCATTTGGATGCTTTCCAATGAAGTTCATACATAAAATGTGAGACTAGGATAACTATAAAGAAATTTCAATGTAAGAGTGATTCAAATAGATGAGGCTACCAAAAATTTGATGATACAAAGTGGCATGAACTAGTGGAATGGAACACATCACCTCAAGCTTGAATCTTGACATAGATGGAGTCAATGTAGGCTTATAATGAGCCAAGTGGAATATATTAAGAACATACTTGGGCTGAGCAATAGTGATCCTAGAATAATACTAAGTGATATCGATCCTAAGAAAGTAGTTCAAAAGGCCCAGGTCAATAATATAAAACTAATTGTGCAAAGCAGATTTGACTCTGCCAATGATGGATGAGGAGCTTCAAGTAAGAATCAAGTCATCAACATAGATAGCTAGAAGAAAATGGGAGTTGTAATGTCTTATAATGTAGACATTCAAATATTAATGTCATCTTGATAATACAACTACGATAATAAAGGAGTTCATCTTGGCATACCAAGCTTGAGGGGCTTGTTTGAGGCCATAGATAGACTTCTTCAACCTAAAAACCAATTAGTAATCTTACATGAACCCCTATGGCTGATCCATGTAAATATCCCCCTAAAGATCCATGTGAATAAATTCACTCTTCACTTCCATCTGATGTATAGCCCAACTATGATCTATAACAATAATAAGAGTCAAGTTAATGGAGTTCATATTAGTGATGGGGGGAAAGGTCTCAGTGTAGTCAATAATAAGAACCTATGAGACCCCTTTATCTATTGGTTGTGCTTTGAATTTATCAATAGTTCCAACCACTACATATTTGATTTGATACATACACTTACATTGAACCATTTTCCTTCCCTTAAGAATGGGGACAAGGTCCCAAGTGTGGTTTTTCATCAAATAATTATACTCTTCATCCATTTTTGAGACCCACTTAACAATACCAAATGTTTCACAAAAAGATTGTGGATCTGAAACAAGGTCAATGTAGTCATGTGGAAAATGTCATTTTTATGACCAAGTCCTTCAAGTATCTAAATGATTTTTTATAAAGGTGCCTACTAAATGTATATTTTGTCAAACCCATTGAGGAAATGAAGAATATGGAGATGGAGTAGAGTCTACAATCAATAAATGTGACCCTTGGGAGGTGGAGGTGAAGAAGAGTCCTTTGAGCCACTATCATCATAGTCTATTATGGAGGTATTAGGATTATAAGAGACCAAGGTATGAAGGATTTATTTGAATTGAACACTCCTCTTAATGAAAAGTTGATGCATCTCTATATCCAAGAGTCGATACCCCTTGACACTCCTTTACACCCCTTGACACCCCTTGACACCATTAGGATATCCAACAAAGATGCAAGTCCAAATTTGAGGTTCCAAAGCCTTACATTTATTTTAAGGAATGCATGTCAAATTAGGGAATCCAACAACTCAAAAATGTCATAACTAGTTTCTTATTGCATGAGGATTTAAAAGAAGTAATTCCTTTCAAGGCAATTTGGGGAACTTCATTGTAAATTTTAGTGGCATAGTTAATGGCTTTAGACCAAAATTATAGAACAAGATAATGAGCATGAATCATGCAATTATCCATCTCCTTTAGGGTCTTATTCTTCCATTGAAAAAAACCATTCTCTATGGTATGTATAATATAGAATGTTGAAGTTAAATTTATTTAAGAGTGCAGAATTTCTCAAGGTGATGGTTAATGTATTCTTAGACATTGTCATTGCAGAGAATCTTGACATATTTTCTAGATTGATTCTCAGCATGAGACTTGAAAATTAAAAAACATAAAGTAATTCACTCTTATAATTAAAATAATTAGTCCCAAGTATATTTGGAATAGTCATCAATGAAGGTGAGTACATGGTGGTTTTTGATAAAATATAAGGTAGGAAAGGGACTCGCGAGATCATTGTAAACCAACTCAAGGACTTGTGAAGAACTCCAAGACTTCCTTTTGTCAAATTTCTCCTATATATGCTTGCCTATTGTATAACCTAAACATACACCATTTGAAAAATGGATAGGAATGAGTCATGTGACTATATTCTACAAGTTGAGCTATCAAAGATAGAGGTAGTTGAGATGGCCAAACCACTCATGCCATAGTTTACTCACTGAATTGGCATAAGTGAGTAAAGTGGTATAATGAGAATGAATTGCAAAGTGTGATAATGCATATATCTAAGACTAATTATTAACCTGTCCCACCACAACTAAGGCATTATCCTCAAAATCTAAATTCTCCATTGAATCATGTAAAAACTCAACTTTTTTACCATTCCTAAGATGAGTGATTTGGTATATGTTAATAAGGTTAGCACATAAGTTAGGAACACACATAAAATTAAAAAATGATTTATCATTCATGTCAATTAAACCTTTCCCAACAATATTTAATTATGTGTCATCCCCTATAAGAATATGAGGCATTAAACAAGGTTTTAAAGAAGAAAATTGTTCCCGATTAGAACCCATATGATGTATATCCCCTGAGTCAAGTATCCACTTTTGTGAATATTTTACCACTACTAATAGTGCTTTTCCTTTCCCTTTCTTTGATTTGGATGAAGTGGAAAGATATTATTCCTTTGTGTAGGATGATGGAAAATGGATGTGATTCTTATTAATAAGATGTGTCAACTTAAAATTTTTCTTAATATGATAATGATGCTCATCATGACCAACTTTATTTCAATATGAACAAGTTGGTATCTCCTTATTCTATGAATCCCCTTTATTTGAATAGGATTTAGAATCTAAAAGTGTAAGAAAATATGATTATGCTTGATATTTTCATGGCTTGTGCATTGGTTGCTTTTATTTCTTACTAGACCCTTTCACATTATGCATTTGGACTCCCACCAAATATTGTGACTTAAATAGCTTGAGAATGCCCACTGTGATTAACTTTTCTTGTTCAAGCATTGACATTTATAAAAATGACTCAAATGATGGCATAGTGTAGGCCTTTACCATAGTTAACCAATGAATCTAAAAAATAGAAACAAATGTTGCATGTGTAGAAAGATGTTTTCCTAACACATTAAATACCAATTGTACATCCTTCTTCTCAATATCACATTCTTTGAGTCATACTTTTATTTCATTAAATTTAGTGACATAGTCTTGGATATTGTCAAAACTTTTTGATCTAGACTAGTGAAATCATTGTCAAGTTGATACTCCCTAAGCTCATCAGTTTCACCATACAATTATTAAAGTTTATACCAAGCCTCGTTAGGGGCTTTATAGTTATCAATGTGGAAAATAAGATCAAGAGAAACAAATGTATGTAAATATCCAAGATTTTTAGTATTTTCAATGGGCCATTCTAATTTTTCCTTAGCATCTGTCAGTTTTGAAATTGTTTGCTCTATGTAATGAGAATATCCTTTACCCATTAAAACATTCCATGCATATGATATCCAAGTTGCATATTTGTATGGAGTTATAAGAGGAAACTTAGGATGTCCCATGACAAATATGTAAGAGCATAAGGAAGAACTCAAAGAAAATGAGCATAATCACACACCACAATCACCCCCTCAACCAAAAAAAAAATTGTACTAAGATACCCCCCAATTAAATAGGATTTTTCACTTTATATTTTAGTGTGATTACAATTGCCACTTGAAAAATTCGCAAAGTGTTCTTAATCACAATGCTTTACAATTACTAAAATAAGGCTATAATATTGAAAGTACAATTATTGATCACAATGAATATAAACTAGTAGCACCACTATGAATTAAACATAAAAATATGCACTTTAAAAAAAATCACTTTAAAAGGAGCTCGTATGAGCCTAAACGGAGTACCTGAAGTTATAAAAAAAAGAACTTGGCAATACCTATGACAAATTAAAACTTTTGTAAAATTCATACATCAAAATCAAAAATTGTCTACACCACCAAATAGAGTGTTTAAAAATAACCCAAATTAAAAAAAAAAAATCTTGGAAAAAGGAGGTCGTGAGCCCAAGTTATTAGCCCGTAAAGTTGAACTGCAAAATCAAAAGTTGTGTTGGAGAGGGCAGTAGATTTTTCAAAGAGATTTTTGATGTCACCTCCAAATTTAGCAAAATTACCACCAACTTTGTAAGTCCAAAAAATATAGCCTATGCAAGATATAATTAAAACCTTTGCCACTTGAATGTTGGTTGTTATATACTTTTTGACAAAAAATATTATAAAAAGAATGTGTTTTTATTATATTAACAAAAAGGCTGAAACCCCAAGTGGGTTTCAAAAACTAGTGGGGAGGTCGAACCTTACACCACAAGATACAACCTTATAGTGGAGGTAATTCCCCACCCAAGGGCTATGAACCTTCAAAGTAGGCTGCAACCTACAAGGAGGGTGTGAACTATAAACACCATGGGCCTTAAAACTTTTTTTTTGTAATTTTTTTAATCTAAAGAGATAATAAATCAATAGGAGGCTTTATGGATTAAAAAAACTTGATATTATTTTTTTAATATAGAATTGGACCTACACATATTAATAATTTTATAGAGAAAAAATATATAAAAAATTACAAAACAAACCTGGCACATTTGGCCTTTGATGTCCAACTAGAATGCAAAAAGAGGTGAATCTGACTTTCTCAAACACCCTGGATGTAATGGTGAACTCAGATTTGCTCCATCAAAACCCTGAATGTTATTGCAATAAAATACATAAGTAAATCTGCCTCCCCATAATTTGGCATTTCCTTCACATGTTTATGATTCTCCATATCATCATAGGATGCAAGAGAAGAGCATATTCAATGCTTCAAAAAAACACTAGATTTGCACTCCAAAATCTCCTAGAAGACTAACCAAAGTCTTTCACCCTCTCTAGTACCAAGTGAGAAATGGCTATGGAGGTATTCAATCATGATCTAAAGTCCTAATGGAAAACACTCACAAATAAAGGGATCAAAATGACAAGAATAAAAGATATTCCTATCAAATATTTTAAAAAATAGAATGAGAGAGTTCTCATGTGTAACACCCACAATGAGATACAAGAGGGTATTTATGGAAATACCACTAAGAAAGTCAACATGGGATTATGAAAAGTGTTATAATCATATGATGTGAGATATAAAGTGAAAATTCCTTAAGTAAACTTAAATGATAGGGTGTGAAAGGGACCCAAGAGTGGAACCAATTGGGGAAATACCCCTATTCACATAAATAAAAACAAATATAATTGTCATTCCAAGGGTTCAATCGAGATAGTAGAGGTACAACCATACTAAAATAAGACCATCGATATCAAAAAATAAAATCCCATAAATACAAAGCTAGAAACTTCAAGGTACAACATTTATTCATAAAGTGGAAGGTTTGAGCCTCTAAAATAAACACCTCAACAAGTGACAGTGAATGTTTGAGAAAATAGGTTTTTCAAAATTATCTGGGATGTGTTTGAGCACTAGGATACCGAGAAACACACAAGGGGTAGGTCATGCAAGAAAATATTCCTGTAAATAAATAAAATAAAAATCTGAACCATTTCATAAAGATTTTATTCCTAGTAATCTTTAAAAGAAAAGGGTTTTATGTGACACATGTCATTATAGAGGCATGAGTTTTCAAAGAAAGGTGACATGCATGTTTAAATCTTTATTTTTTTTAAAAAAAATCCGTACATTCCTTGCCTTTTTATTTCAAAGTTGTCATGAATATTAATTAAAGGATCTTCATATGTGGCATTGATTCCTACAATAGCACCAATATTAAAAGGAATGAAATTCCAAGAAAAGGTGGTGTGGAATTTTAAAATTGCATGCATTAAATCTTTTCCCATGGATGTATGTTTTTATATAGCATGCACTCCATAAGTGATATGGCATGGCAATTTATTTAAACCATTGCATGTTATAAAACTCAAGTCTTTGGTGATGCGTTGGAATTTTTATCAAGAATTATAAGTCTTAAATTAGTTAAGAATTACCAATTTTGTTTATGGTATTTATTTATTCTTGATTTTGGAATTTTGATTTATGCAATAAAGATTTTGGGTAATAATATGGCATGGAACAGTTTGTCATTTTGGGTATTAATTATTTATTTATGTGGGGAAGTTTGATTATTCAACAGATTGGATAAACATTGACACTAATCTTACACCATTATCCACACTCAGCTATATGCCAACAATGTGGAACTCCATTTTGGGATTTTAGGTTTCGATCGACTGCAAAACAAAACCAAATAAAGATAGCAAGAAGCCCCAAATAGCTAAGGATATGTTGTCAAAATGGTAAAACCCTAACTTGAGGAGATTTTTAGTACCCTAGGGAATTTGTTATTGCCCATCCAACATTATTATTGAGAAATATAGATATAACTGCAAGGTTATTTTATAGAGGCAGTAATAAGATTTTGGCAGAGAAGCAGTAGATTTGCATAGAGGAAATTATAGACAAAGATATCTGGATACAGAGGTAGCAGAACCTCTAGGACATTTATTTTGTTGTACAGATAGATATTTGGTACCAAAATAATTATTCACTCAGAGATATATATTTTTAATTAGTCTCAAAGAGTTTTAATAAGATCGGAACACTCATAGAGTGGACCCAGGGACGTAGCCATTTGGTGAACCCCATAAACAAATCTTTTGCATTTTAATTTCATCTCTATGATCAAAAATCCTTTCAATTTCCTTTATTAAAATTACATAATTTTTATAATTTAATTTTTGGATTTATCAAAATGAGGAAATTGGAAATTAAAATATTATGTTTTAATTTAAATCCAATCCAAGCAAACTATAAAGGTTTTTAAAACTTGGATTTTCGGATCAATTTCAAAACTTTATTTTCAGCATGACCTTTAATTTACAACATTTATTACATCATTTTATAGTTATCCTTAGTTTCCAAAGTGAATATTTTCTATCACCTTCAAGTTTGTAGTACTCCACCTCCATTCTTTTTATGAATGTTGTGGACTTTTACTTTATAGCTTTACACTTATTGCATCTTACAATCAGCCTTAGTTTCTCATGTGGATCTTTGGTATCACATTTGGGTTTTTATTACTCCACCTCCTTCATTTTTTGGATGTTTCAATCTTTTATTTTATGATTTTACATCCATGACATAGTTCCTTTCAGCCATTGTTTCTTTTATGGATCATTTGGTCTCTTTTTCCTTGCCCCTCTTTTGAGATGATTTCTCTTATCAGTGCATGTGGTAGACCCTATGTAGGTTAGTATGGCTTCTCTGGTGACATTATTACGATATTTCATAGCATTTCCCTTCTTTCCATGATTTTACTTACATTTCCATGTATTTTCAGATCCCCTCTTTTTTGCTTAGTCACTTTTGAAGTAAAACTTTCTTTTCTTGTGATCAACTATTAGCATATATTCTTTGTTTCACCCTTTTTCATGTGGATGGGTCTTACAAAGTCCCCATATTTCCATTTCCTTTCACTTCAAGCACACTTAGGCTAGTTTTTAGATTTCACTCTTTTCTAAATGGTAGGTCTAGGAGTCTTTAGGCATCTTAGTCTCTACGTCCCCTTCTTTAGCAGCTAGGTGTAAGCTTTCTTGTGTTAGTCATCTTTAACAACTATGGTTTTTTTTTTTTAGATTCATGAGGAGGAAAATACAAAAATCCAAAAGCTTTAAAATATATATCTTAAGAAAAGGCAATGCTAAAATGCAAAGTCATTAGAGTGATTTTTTTCTTGGCACACCCCCTATTTTAGTCAAAGCTTAAACTCCACTATTGGCCTCATGATAGATTTGAGGTACATTAGGGTGTTGCATTCTAGTAGATTTGGGTATGATATTTATCATTCATATCTTACATTATGATGCCACCTACTTTCTCATACAAGCACCCAATATTCATAATAGACTGATGGCTCTATAAGGAGTCCTGAGGAGAGGGGAACATGTTATAGGAAGGTAGGATCCTTTTTATTTTTCATACATCTAGCCATCATGGGATGATATTTATATTTTAATTTTTATCATAATATTATTCTTGCTAGGTGGGGTACTATAGGGCCTCAATGTTGAAAGCTCTTAGTCTTATCCACTTTATTAGAGTGTCTCATTTAGATAAGGATTTATACATTACCCTTGTGGCACCTTGCTTCCTTATATATCCATTATCTCTCTCCAAATATCCTCATGATGGATTTTTATTTTGTTTTATCACATCAAACTTCTTTCCATTCCCATATTTTGTCTATTTGCTTCAGATTGGACACTTCACTCTCATTTTACAATGTCTCTTGGATTTTTAGTTTGTGAGTTGCATTACAAAACCTTTGGGAATACAAGCATACCTTCCTTATAAAATCCCATCACTTCTTATATCCATACCATCTTTGTGATCATAATTATGTCTCTATAATGTTATGTTTTCTTGCATTTTTATTTAACACAATCATTGATTTCAAGTTTTAACCCATTATAGACTTTGTTTCTATATTTACATTTCCTTGTTTTATTTGAGTTTACACTTGTCTTACATTGGATATTTGTATAGTCATTTTATTTTACTCTTTGTTACACTTAAGTTCTTACCTATCTTAAATAAGATGACATGCTCAATTATTTTCATATCCATGTTTTATTATATTTTTCATTTTCATAAATTGGATATCTCTTTTCATAGTTATTTTTCACATCTTATGTCTTTGATTTTCTTACAATTTGATGTAATTTGTGACTTTTTTTTTTAATGTTTACATATCTAATGTTTTTCTTTAATATTTTCATCTTGATTACATATTTTTATGTTTTACATTCATTCATGTTTCCTTTATATATTTTGATTTTTGAATTTTCTATCTATTTACTTAAGATGTCATTTTTACACTTTAGTTTTTGTTCTTTTTTACCATGCATTTGCTCGCATTTTATAGAAAAGAATAAATAATACATCACATAATAACATCCTCATAAGCATGATATTAGAACCATAATATATGCTAGTGAAAACATTTTACAAGCCCCTATAAAAAACAAACATTTTACAAGCTCTTATAAAAAACAAATAATCAATGATATATATATATATATTTCAAAATAAAAAGTGTCAGTATCTATAATTCCAATATTTGAAAAAGACACATTCAGTAAGCCAATAGATGATGGCAATGAGAAATAGAGGCAAAGGCCTCTAGATATTTTTAAACAGGGAGACAAAAGCCTCGACCTAAAGATACAAATGTCCCAGAGTACTGGGAGAAGCAACAAATGTGTGGTAAAAACAAAACACAAACCAATGAAAATCATGAATAAGTGTTTTGTAGGAGGAAAAAATGAGATAGTCTTCCATTCTACCCTTTTTTCTTTACTTCCTACCACACTCCTTGTGTTAGATCCACCATGACTATTTGCAATATTATATTCTAAATATATGGAGTTGAGTGAAGACCCAACTAATTTGGGCTTGTGCTTGTCACTAATTCCTTTTCTGAGTACAAGATCTATATTTCATGTGCACATTTTACACCTCTGAGTGTAGACCCAATCGATTCTAATTCCATATTTATGTTCGCCTCTCTAATTCCTTTCTCATTTAGGTTTGTGTCCTGTGTGTGAGTGTTTTGTACCTCTAGATCATTTGTGTTCTGTCACTCCTCTTATTCCTATTATGCCTCCTCTTCTCCCTCTTGTGTTAGCTTGGCCCACAATTTAAAATATGGTTTCATCCCTTTATTCTTTGGTCAAAAATTTTGGCCTGGGGGAAAGTGGCCTACAGATGCCCAGTGAGCTTGCAAAGGTGGCATTGAAAAGCAGTATTTTCGTAGTCTAGGAGTTGGGAATGTTGGATGTCTCCACATTACATTATCATATTTTCTGGTAGACCTTTATTGAGATCTATTTCTATGCATATTCAAGTGTATGTACATAATCCTGACCCCATTATTTCATAATTTGTTTTGATGTACTTCCCCAAGCTATCCCCTATCTTTTTGTAGGCCATGATGAGATAGATAGGAAGGTTTAGCAATCAAACCCATACTGGCATAATAGTTACTAAATGGGTGCTCGGATCAAATCTTGGAAACCATGGTGTGAGGTAAATGCCTACCATTCCCTAGAACCATGGACATTCTATCAAAACTCTCTAGTATACTTCATCATCAAAAAAATCAACAATGAAAAATCCCTTGGAGTAGAGGGAGATTTCACATTGATTTATGCAGGTGGTATGTATCCACTAAAATAAATCTACTATGGTAGGCCAAAATCCATTAAATCTACAAATAATGACCTCTTTTTCTAAATTCCCTCTATAATCTAACACTTTTTCCTCTAAAATATCCAATTGTGACACCTCCTCTACCTGTTCCACTATGTAGGTGCTAGAGATGGGGGAGGCATCTTGTGTCCTTGGTTTTGTAGTAGTCTTTTTGACATCATCTTTAAAATATCCCCCAAGTTTGGAAGATTTATCATCAACCTGGAATGAGTTCATATGAAAATTTCTTGAATCTATTGCACCTCCATGAATGCATAGGGTATGTGACAAAAGAGATCCTTTTGTAACACCATATACAACTAGTAATTTTTGGTTTTCCATATCTTCCATTATAGATGACACATTGGAGGGTATCTATAATCTTAGTGTCCAGTTCAATTTTTTCTTTGAGGGCCTATACTCTGGTGTTCTATTCAACCTAAAAGCATAGAGTATTCCCCTTGATGGATCGAAGCATGATCTAAAAATTTCCCTACTACTCCTATGGAAAAAATATGGTTGGCATTTTGTCAAACATATTATGAGCATCCTCTTTTATATGCCTAAACTGTTAGGTTGTGGAGCTAAAAGCTTCACCAGGATGCAAACAAGAGAAGTTACAGAGCTTACAGAGGTTGCAGGGAGTTGTTGAATGAGTTGCAGGGCAACCGACATCGGTCTGATCAATCGACGTCGGTCACCAGTCAGCCGACATCGGTCATGGAGGAGCCGACGTCGGCAGCCTGTACGTGAATATGCAGTTTGCATGTTGATTCTGGAGAGTCTATTTTTGGACTATTAGTTTGCATGTTAAAGGCCAGTCATAGTCTTGAGTTGTGTGTCTAATTATTGTAATTAAGATAGTCTAATTATTGTATGCATGAGATCTATATATGGACTCATGGGTTGTATTGTAAAATTGTAGCTAGAGAGTAAGAGAGCAAAATAAGCTCCTTCTGAGAGAGGAGAGCAATGGTGTGTTCCTCCTAGTGCCACAGTACCAAGGTGGGTAATGGTTTGGAGAATCAGAAGGGTTCTTTGTGTTTGTATGATCTTAGTCAGCAGGTGAGCATGGCTTCTTTTGGAGATCTACAATGGTGAGTAAGGTCTAGTGATTTGCAGGTAGCAGCAAAGAGCAGGAGATCTACTTGGAGTACAGTTGTGTACTTGGTGTACTGGCAGCGTTGTTTCTGACTAGTAGAGGTGAACATCAATTCTGTATTGGAGTTGATTGTTGGGACCGAGAGAGAGAGGGAAGAAGGTCTTGAGGTGTGGCGAGCCTTTGAGGTGGAAGAAGAAGTGGCATCTTCTTTATTGTATATTCTTCTGAGTGATTATTAATACAATTGTGTATTGTCTCTCATATTCCTGTGTTGTTTCATATTTCTAGTTACTTATTGATTCTGGTTAAATTCCGTGTTTAGTTGCTAATACAAGAAGTAATCATATGTGCTCTATTGTTGGAGCAAGATCCTGACAAGTGGTATCAGAGCCTGGTTATAGGTTCAAGAGCTGATACCATCAAGTGGTATCAGAGCTTTTGGTTGGGTTGACTAACAGGTGGTTCAGATCTAGTAGTGTTTTTTGATTACAGGTCACTCTCAGGGGTTTCAGATTGAGTGGGAGTATAGCAATAGCAGAAGATAGTAAGATATGAATGGAGAAACTGAATAGCATGAATGGTCTGATTGATGGAAAGAAAGAGTAGGGAAAAGGAGATTGTTGTTCGGTAGAAGATCAGCGTGTAGAAGCAGATGTTGCAGGGGTCGTTGCACAGGTTGCTCTGGATAAAGTAGAATCTTTGTTTACAGATTCTTTTGCCTCTTTCCATGCAACCCAAAATAGAGCATCTTTTCATTGGTATGTCTTTGGAGAGATTTATTTAGGGGTTGGAGAGCCTTGTCAGATGATTGACGAAGGGGAAGTGAAGCTAAAATTGCAGGTGGATAACACACAGGTGGTGAAGGAAGTCATGCAGGTACCAGTCTTGGAGATGAGTCTAATTTCTTCAAGAAATTTGGGTGATGGGAGATGCATTGTAACTCTCACAGGGGATGCACTTGAATTAGATGGTGGTAAGAAAGTAGGTATCCTTTATCTATCTACTTATATTACCGGTTCACCTTTTGTTATAGAGATGTGGCTTTGTAGGCTTGGTCACATATGTAGGAGGGGAATGCATGTTCTTAAGCAGAAGACAGATGTTTTTGACAAGCTAAAGAATTGGAAAGCCTTGGTGTTCATGGAAGAGATGACAGACAGAGATCAGGTGAGGGAACTAAATTATTTTGAGCAGAGCTGTGTTTATTTGAACATGATTTTGATCCATGGAGAGCTCGCGGGTAAAAAGTTATCACTCACAGGCAAACACAGGTACCAGCATCAGTCATACAATAACCAACATCGATAACAGGAAGACTGACAACGGTCATGAAGGAACTGATTTTGGCAGAAAGGATACCAACGTCGGCTAGGGAAATGATGTCAACAGTCAGGGTCAGTGCAGGGAACTGACATCAGTCAGTTGCAGACTGAGAGATGGCCGAGATCGGTCACTAGAACGGATGGTGGGTGGACAGCTAGCTGTCAACAAGTCTCAAACGCTCATATGGAGGTCAGAAAGGGTAAGTGAACCTCATATTCATTGTTCACCTTCTTTATATTGCTTATTGATGGTCAAGAACCAGGAAGATGCGAAGAGGCAATGCAGGTAGAATCCAGATATAGTGGGAGCTTGGCATGGATGAGGAGTGTGAGTCCTTGGAGAAGAACCAAACATGTGTTTGTTGGTAGAGTTGTCAGCTAGAAGTAAGTACTGAGAGACGGAATGGATTCCCAAGTTAAAGAAGAGAGTGGATGGATATGCGAGATAGAAGGCCAAGGTATATGGTCTTGAGGAAGCTGTAGGTATAGAGCTGACAGGTGGTACCAGGTAGATGAAAAAGTAGAGCTTTTGTCAATGTCAGTATAACTATTATGTTTATCTTACCAGGTGGATGATGGTCGCAACATTATCTTGTTACTGTATGTGGAGGATGAGCTTGGAGCAGGTTTGTACATACAGTGTTTTGATGAGCTAAAGGTAAGGTTAGTTCAGAGGTATGTCATGGAGAATTTGGAGCAGCGAAATTCTTTGGCATAAGAGACATGGAGATTTTATCTCCAGTGGGAGATGGTGTGAAGATGGTGTTGGTGGGTTTCATGATGCAGGATGCAGAATCAAAAAGCACACCAAGGGCTGGACAGTTCAAGCTTAGCTTAGAACAGGGTTCGAAATCACATGAGGTCTAGTGTAGACCTGAGTTTTCCCAAGCAGTGGGGGTTGTCAAAAAGAATGGAGCCAATTCTGGAAAGGAGTACTGAAGGGAAATTCAGTATATTCTCAGGTATTTGAGAGGGATCAACAGCAAGGATTCTTGTTATGGAGGGTCAAGGTCTTCACTACATGGATATGTAGGTTTGGATGTGGTAGGTTACTTGAATGACAGGTGTAACATCACATGTTGTGTGGTGGTTGGTCTTCAGGATTGATCTTGAAGAGGGATACAAGCTAAGGAATAATTTAGATGGTGTACAGGTACAGGTATAGGTGTAGCTATTTATCTCCAAGTGGGAGATTGTTAGGTTATGGAGATAAAAGCTTCACCAGGATGCAAACAGGAGAAGTTACGGAGCTTGCAGGGAGTTGCTGAATGAGTTGTAGGGCAACTGACATCGATCTGATCAACCAACATCGATCAGACAGTAGTGAATAAGCAACTGATGTCGGTCACCAGTCGGTCGACATCGATCATGGAGGAGCCAACGTCAGCAGCCTGTACGTGAACATGTAGTTTGCATGTTGATTTTGGAGAGTCTATTTTTGGACTGTTAGTTTGCATGTTAAAGGCCAGTCATAGTCTTGAGTTGTGTGTCTAATTATTGTAATTAAGATAGTCTAATTATTGTATGCATGAGATCTATATATGGACTCATGGGTTGTATTGTAAAATTGTAGCTAGAGAGTAAGAGAGCAAAATAAGCTCCTTCTGAGAGAGGAGAGCAATGGTGTGTTCCTCCTAGTGCCACAGTACCAAGGTGGGTACTGGTTTGGAGAATTAGAAGGGTTCTTTGTGTTTGTATGATCTTAGTCAGCAGGTGAGTATGGCTTCTTTTGGAGATCTACAATGGTGAGTAAGGTCTAGTGATTTGCAGGTAGCAGCAGAGAGCAGGAGATTTACTTGGAGTATGGTTGTGTACTTGGTGTACTGACAGCATTGTTTCTGACTGGTAGAGGTGAACATCAATTCTGTATTGGAGTTGATTGTTGGGATCGAGAGAGAGAGGGAAGAAGGTATTGAGGTGTGGCGAGCCTTTGAGGTGGAAGAAGAAGTGGCATCTTCTTTATTGTATATTCTTCTGAGTGATTATTAATACAATTGTGTATTGTCTCTCATATTCCTGTGTTGTTTCATATTTCTAGTTACTTATTGATTCTGGTTAAATTCCGTGTTTAGTTGCTCATACAAGAAGTAATCATATGTTCTCTATTGTTGGAGCAAGATCCTCACATAAACTCAAACCCCTATGTCATAGACCTACCAAAAGCATTACTATCCTCCTACATAAACACATAATCATGGCCTTCCCCCATCGAAATCCCATGGATTTGATTCATGCCTCCTTATTTGACTAGTCATTGTTGGTTCCCCAAAAAACATATTTTCCCTTCATTAGTCATGTCTTTCCTAACATCTAGCAGCATATTAACCTCTGAAGCAAGTGAAAGTAGAGGTGGATGCATTTTTTTCCATCCCCTGTCACCTATGTTAATGCCTTCGAGGACCAATTTTGGTCCTACTTTGATTTGAAGCATGTAAACCCTTTTATGGTAATTATTGATCGCTCCTTCTCCCTAAGTCAAATCTATGATGATCTCATCTTTATTTTAGTGGGATTTGGTTCCTACCCCCTGAGATCTACATGAGAGCCATACAGGGTACCATTCATGGTTGTCGCATGGGTGCTTCCTGCAAAGGCCTTTGTCACTTCATTCTTTGCTCTAATACTTGCCATCAAAAATCTCACCATGCCTACTAGTTATCAATCACACACACACACACACACACACACACACACACACACACATGTTTTGCCTTAATATTTTCATCTTGATTACATATTAGTAAGTTTTAAATTCATTCATTTTTCCTTTACATCTTTTATTTTTTGAGTTTACTATCTACTTGCTTAAGATGTCAATTTTACTCTTTAGTTTTTGTTATTTTTGACCATGCATTTGATCACATTTGCTAGAAAAGAATAAAATATACATCGCATGATAACATCCACATAAGAATGATATTAAAACCATAATTTTGCTAGTGAAAACATTTTTCAATCCCCTATAGAAAACAAAGAATTAATTATATACACACAACACACACATGCCCCCCCACACACACACGTGTCATAAATTTTATACATCACATACATTTAGATCCATTGTCCACCTTAATCCCCATGTGGTGGGTTAAGTACCATGCTCCTTAAGGAAGTTGTGGTTGGGGTTTCCTTTAGAGATGTTGTTATCATCTGGATACAAGATTTTAATCTTACAACCTCTCCCTATGTGCAAGGTAACCTTATCTCTGGCTGATGTACTTGAGTTGCAATCACTCTATGTGTAGTAATGTTTTTGGTTAAGGAATCTTGTGCCATAGGATTTTTTTACCATTTTTTACCCTTTCCTCCTGCCAGGAGTATTATCTAAGTAATAGTAGTAGCTTGCTCTTGCCACCATAAATCTCATGAAACTACTCCAACCAATTTGAACTATATCATATGATCTTTCATATATGGTATAATTGGGTCCACCATTTTTGTAGTGTCATGCTCAAGAATCATGTCATTTAAGACCTCATGGTGGGTGGTATTTACCATCATCCTCCACTGTGTCATCTTTGTTGCAATCCTTTTGAAAAGTAAACCAAAATAAACCAAATTAACATTAGATCTCCATTTATATGTATCAAATCTAAAATTAAATATATCAATAATACCTAACATGTATATCTCTAAAACTATAAAAGGGAATTTAAATTAAAATATTTAATTCTCTCTTTAAGTATCTATGAGAACTATTCAATAATAATCTCTCCATTTGCCCTACCTCGAAGGACAAGCCCACTATCTTTACTCAAGCTTGATCAATACCCTATCCATATCTCTCACCAAACCACAAGGATATAACAACTAGCTAGCGTTACCCATACCTAAATGACCCATTTTTCATGTTTGAGTGGCCTTGCCTCTACCATAGGTGCATTGGGACCATCTCTTTCTTGATCCTCTGCTCTCTTATACTATCACTTTTTCCACCATATCCCACCACATGGAGCATGAGGAGGTATCAAAGTTAGGACATCAACTATTATGCACTATCCTCCCATTTCTTTTGTCTCCCTTGAATGTCTCACCCAATGAGGTGGGTTTGCTACTGGTGTTATCAGGTGCTATGTCCAAACTATCCTAAGACTCAGTCACATGAATGAGGATCAAACCACTAAGTGTAATGGCATGTGATCTAACCCCTCACTCATAACTTTACTATGAGGACCATGATGTCCATGAGTCCATGATGCCCTAGTATGGTGTCCATATGATTTGAACTCTACAAATAATCTCTAGTGATGGCTATAAAGGGATTCATCTCACCACTCGATCTTGCTCCCACCTCCTCACATGAGTAGGTAGTACATTATCTAGTGTGGAATACCTAATATATAATACATAGGGAATACTCATATATATTAGGTGAAAAACATGATCAGATACATGGTATGTTGTCCTCTTCTCAGCATCTCATAAAAGTCATGTAATAGCAACACCTAGTTCATAGCTCTCATATCATACATAGTGCCTTACTCTAAGATAGATTATCATCAATAAATAATATACAATGGAAAAATGCCATATTACTTGTAAAAAATTATCACATGGTGATAAGGCTGATGAAGGCTTTCTAGACATTCAAAATTTAAAAGAGATATATAGTGAAGAGTTTAATAATCAGCTTGCACTAATCATACTCTCAAACAATGTGGCCCATCTGTAAATTCCTAACACTCCACTATAGATAGTGGTTCATTTAATATCATCAACATTCCCTTAATAGGCAACCTTAGTATAACATGTATATGTACATCATCTAGGTTGATGGTAGCCTCCACTATGATCCCATCCACCATCCATATGAATGTATTGATGATCTACTTTATTGTTCCCCAAAATTTATCACTCATTTTGGGACAACATTTGAACTATTTTGGTCCTACAGACCAAAATATTTTCTTCCCTTTTCAAAAATTTGTTCTGAGCATTCAAATTCCTCAATTTTCAAGCTTTTTTAGTAAAGGGACTAGTAGGTTCAATGGGTTCAATGGCTTTAACAGGCGAGTTCAATCAAAGGAACAATTTCCTAGCACTTAGGCATTTTTAGGATTGGTTTAACGCCTTGGTTCAAATAAAAAATGTTCATCGGCAAGCTTCAAAGGAAGGATTGAACCATTGAACTATTGAACCTTGAACCCAAAAGGTTCAATGGTTCAACGGGTTCAAAGGTTCAACGTCGTCGACAAGAGTTAAGAACTTTGTCAAGGGTTCAAAGTTCAATTGCTTCAAATTTCAATGGCTTCAAAACATTTAGCAAAAAGAAGGCTTAAACCATTGAACCTTGAACCATTTCAGTTCAAAGGCTCAATGGGTTCAATGCGCGGTTGGTTCAAACGGTCAAAAGACTTAGCCAAAACAAAGAAATTGAACTGTTGAACCAAAGTTGGTTTAAACGATCAGTTCAATCAAAGGTTCAAGGGACTGCCCCAAAGCCAAAGGAATAGGTGCCTTTGCAGAGGGTAGTTTACCAAGGCTAAGTGCCCTTACGGAGGGAAGTGAGCAAAAGCAGACAAAGTTGGAATTCCTTCAGAAAAATGACTAAGGTCGAAAGAGAAGAATCCTTCAGACTTTTTCCCTGAAGAAATGGCTAAGTAAAGGAGCTGAAAGAATTCCTTCAAAAAGATTTTTCACATAAAAGTGACTAAGGCAAAAATCCTTCAGACAAATTGTCTGAAGGAATTCGCCTGAAAGGAAAAGCAAAAGCCCAGTGGAAAAACGTTCAAAGCAAAGCCAAAGAAAGATTTCCTTAATGAAGGATGAAGTTTTCTGAAGAAACAAAAGTCTGTCAAAGGAATTAAAGCCCGAAGGCCACCCGAAGGACCCTAAAGGGTATGTGCCCTTACGAAGGGCTCTCAATGCCAATAAAAAAGGACCTTTCTAAAAACCCGAAGGGACACCTTTCCTTCGGGGTGTTCCAAAGGCTTGATAAAGACAAAGGGAAAGAGATTCAAAAGACTTAGCCAAAAAAGGGCTATAGAGAATGAACCATTGAACCTTGAACCAAATGGTTCAACATGTTCAAAGGTTCAACATTTCAGGGCCTCAAAGGGATTTAGGAAGATAAAGGAAGCAGCGATTGAACCAAAGCAGAGAATGAACCAATGAACCGATTGAACCTTGAACCAAAAGAGTTCAAAGTTCAATGGTTCACGGGTTCAAAATTTCAAAGGAAAGAAGTGACAAACAGATAATTCTAGAGAATAAATAAAGTGATTGAACCGAGTGATGAACTAATAAAGATAGCCTAAACTGATGAACTTTCATAGGTTTAAAGGTTTATGGTTCAACATGGTTTAAATAGCCAGCAACCATTGACGGCCCTGTAGACATCAAATTTAATGTAATGGAATATCCATTAATATTTGAATATGGCACAAAATTTGAAAAATAAACCAAGTGACCAGTTGAAAAGAGAGCCTAAGAGCTCAAATTGCTACAGGGAAGAGTAGAACAATACAAAAGATCAGAAATATCTCTAAGGGAGTTATTTCTAGTAGGTGAAATAGTGGATCAATTAGACTTCTAAGCACACCAAATCAAGGATGTGACCTATTTTTCTTCCATGAAGTAAAGACAAAGTGGAAAGCTATTCAGACATCAGAAAAAGGACCAGACAACTCATGCTAAGGAGGAGACATATAATATGAATGAGCACGCCATAGTTAAGGCAATACACTGTTCCAAGCATGGTCTCTTGATAGGATTGAAAGCACATTCAAGGCATTGAATGTAGTATGGGCCATTTCATGGAAGGACATGCCAAGCCTTCCTTGGATGCTATACATTGTAATCTATGGTGTTATGCAAAGGGACTTTTCCATTAAAGAAGCAAAACTCTGCCAAAATTGAAAGGTGAATACTGAGACTTTGAGCTCAGATTGTTGTTCATATTATTTTATCTGAATAAGAAAGCAATTTTTTTACAAACTTTGTGTTGTTATAGCTTGTGTTATCTTAGGGAGTTGTTCTTATGTCTATTTCCTAGATGCATTCTTGTTTATTTAAACAAGCAGAGCTAGTGGAAGTGATTAGGAAAGTGTCTTGAAACCAATTGTTGAAAGACTTTGTGTTGTTTCCAATTGTTTTCAGTGTATGTTTTTTAATTTTTTTTTGGGTAAAGGATCTTGGGATGACTTTGTGCCCCCATTATCCTTAGTATTTCACTCTTTGGCCAGTTGAGGTGTAGACTTTGTGTTATACTTCATCCTGCTAGTTATTGTGCCCTTTTTTGTTACCTGTTACTTGTTAATACCTAAAATAACTCATGCACCTTACTGTAAGACCACTTATTAAAGAAGAGAAGTGCCTTTAGTATCATCAACAAGATTTCTCCTCTGTCTGTGAACATCATCTCTAAAAAAAGAGAGATGGATGGTGTAGTCTTACCCTAAGTGTTATTTTTTGCTTATATATATATATAGTATATAGCTCGTGCATATTTATAGGGAACCTCCCCTTGATGAGAAGAGAGATTTGTCCACCTCTGATGTAGTAAACTTACACATTTGGCTGACCCATCTCCCTTGCTATGGTTGATAAGACCTATTTTTCTCATCAGTTAGTTGATTGACAAAATATTCACCCAACATCTTTTTGGTGACTCTGCTGGGGATCGAGCACGTAGTTTGAAGCCTCAAGCTTCAAGCTAAAGAAAGACTAGTTCTTTCCCATTTTTGCTCTACAATCTAGTAACTCCACATTATACTAGAAGTTAGAAAGCCCAAGGTGTTGTTGACCCTATTTTTGAGTTGGTACAACAAGGAAATTTTGATTTGTTTCCTCCACAACTTCAAGTTCAATGATCCCAAAGTGTTCCTCCTACCCATACCAGGTCACCAACACAAGCTAGAGCTTCTTTTTATACTATCAATAGAGTGTTGCCTATACAAACTCCACCCAATTTTTTTATCCCTCTTTTTCATAATCAAATCATGGTAGTTCAAGGCCCCTGGGTAACTCATTCAGCCCACTCAATCTTACTCCACCTCTGCATGAGCTACCATGTAGTTCAAGGAAGAATTTCCCCAAATTCTTCAGTGATGGAAGAGTTCATCCGAATGAACACATTACAGCTTTCAGCATAGCCTGTGGTGTGGTTAGGGTGGAATTTGAAGAAGTGGTAGTCAGGCTTTTTGTGGAAACACTACAAGGTGTTGCTGCAGACTGGTTCTACCATCTATAGGCTCGGTCAGTGACTGATTTGGACATACTCAAAGCTAAATTTTAATCTAGGTTCAAGCCTATAGAAGATGCACATGCCTTACTAGCCCAGCTCACATAGATGAATAAGGAACCTCATGAGCCTATGAGGGATTTCATTGCCAAGTTTGACAAGCTTAGGAATCAAATCTTGGTAATTGCTCAACCAACACCTGAGAATCTCAAATGCTTCTTCATCAACTCACAGCTACCTAAAGTGAGTTTTTTGTTGAGACATGCTAGTCACATAGACTTTGCTGCTGCTCAAGACATGGCTACTAAGGTAGAAGATGACCTTATCTTGGCTAAAAAGATAAGGAGAGATCCAAACAGAGGTAAATCCTCTTCATCTTCTGAATACTCACCTACAACCACTACTGATCCAATGATGCAAAAGCTGGCAGATGAGTTGTTGGCTCTCAAAAATCAAATAACACAAGGGATGTATTTTGCTCCTTCATATAGAGATGTACTAAGGAGAACATTCCCAAATCAGTCATATCAGGGCAATGCTGCTAGGAATCAAGGGCAGACAAACTGTCTTCCTCCTCCATGAGGCAACCTTGCCATTGAAGCACCTCCAACCAATTCAATAGTTAGATATCTTGAAGCTAAATTAGATTTCTCCTTCTAGCCTGAATTAAATCCTAAAGATGACGCTAATCTCT
Organism: Torreya grandis; assembly: GCA_037957365.1. NCBI lineage: Eukaryota > Viridiplantae > Streptophyta > Pinopsida > Cupressales > Taxaceae > Torreya > Torreya grandis. Next base: position 87,168 of record JARHVA010001864.1, on the reverse strand, counting down.
TCATAGAGGAAGAAGAAGAATTAGCTGGTGAATCCAACATTAGTTTCCTAAATTACCAGGATGAACCCAGAAGTGAAGGTGAATCAGCTGAGGGATCATATGCTATGTTCACCCAGTCTAAGAACTAGTCAGCCCAACAAGTTGATAAGGAAAAGTCAGAGGAGTGACCTCGACCAAAAATTTCAATTGTTAAGTAGGGAACCACTCTTCCTTTCCAGCCAAAGGACCCAGTGATTACAAAAAAGGTAAGTACACCAAACATCCCTAAGCCTTCTACTTCAAATTTGCAGTCCAGTCCTCCCCCTCCTAAAACTCAAAAAGATGAACTCCCATCCTCTATGCCTAGTTCATTTCAAATATTTGATATAATTGACCATATAAATAAAACCAAAATTTAAATGTCTAAATTTAAATTTCTGTAGTCTAACCCTAAGCAATTAGATAAGTTGCTTCAATGTGTGAAGAACCAAAACATACCTGTAGGAAAAGTAATTATGAAGGTAACTCATGATTCCCCCAAGAACACATCCACCTGGAATAACCTCATCATTATTCCTCCTGCTGCTCCTAGAAGGACTGAACCTTTCTATTCCTCTCTGCTAATAAATGGTCATCAGTTGAACAATTGCATCATTGATTTTAGAGCTTCAGACAATGTCATGCCTACCAAAGTATCTCAATCCCTTGGTCTTATATTGACCAAGACATTTTGGAGATGAATTTCTATGGAGAATAAATAAGTACCTCTGCTAGGACAAATTAAGGATGCCTAATTTGCATTTGCAGCATTCCCAGACAAAAGAATCAAGATGATTGTCTTAGTGGCTAACATCTCAGCATCATATGTCATCCTTCTTAGGCAAAATTTCTACAAATATGTTGGTGGTAAATTAAGCATGGACTTGTCTGAGGTGAGGATCCTAGTCAAAGGTGTTATGTAAATATTGCTCCTTGAGAAGGAAGCAAAATATGTGGTTACTCAAACATCAGCCCCTAAAGCTCAAATTTTGTTTGAGTCTTCAAGAATGGGTAATTATTTCTTGACCACAAAAGATGTTCATGTTCTAGCTGATGAAATTTTTGGAAATGACAGTCTGAAAATTAGTTCAAATAAAACAGCAAAAGACAGGATGGTAGAACATAGTAAAAGTGCAAGGAATCCCCTCCTCCAAATGAAGAAGAATCTAAAAAAAATTAGTGTCTAATGAGGTATGGATTCTAAAATTTGATGGCAGCTACTCCTCTACCAGTTCAGGAGCCAAGATTGTGTTGATATCTCTGCAAGGAGATATTTTTCCTTCATCATACAAGTTACAGTTCAGCAACACCAATAACACAGTTGAGTATGAATCTCTATTGCTTGGGCTGAAGGCTGCTCGAGACAAAGGCATCAAGCTCATTCATGCTAAAAGAGATGTTAAACTGGTGGTTTATCAGGTGAGAAAATTGTATCAAACCAAAAACAAGAGATTGCACCTTTGTCGCAATCTAGTCTAGGACCAAATTGAAAACTTTGATGCTTTTAGCATCTCTGCCATTCCTAGAGAATTCAATGACTGGGCTGATGCACTGGTTGTTTTAGCAACTCTATTGGTTCCTCACCCTAATTTTAAAGGAGATAGGTACACTATTGAACTAGGTTTTTGACCAAGTGTGGGTGATAATGCCAATCATTGGCAAGTGTTCAACCATGACAACCAAATCATTGCCTTCCTGGAATAAAAAGATAACTTTGAATAGACTCATTTTGAAGGCATTAAACCTCCTAAGATTGAACCAGCCCCTGAATCAAATATAGATGCAAGTGGAGAATTTTTGCAACTTAAAGGGAATAAAATTCCCAAATGATTGGTTTCCCTTGAGAAGTTGTTTGACAAACATGACATATTCATCAAATAGCAACAAACGGATTCAAGCTCCTCCCAGGAGTTTGATCAAGTAAATCTGGGTACCAAGGAAAATCCCAAGTTGGTGAACACTGGGAAGTGTTGCACTCATGAAGAAAATTCCAAGTTCACTACTCTGCTCAGCCAGTACATGGATGTCTTAGCATACTCCTATGATGATCTAAAGTCACTCAGGCCTGAAGAAATTTGCCATGAGATTCCTCTCAAGACTGATTCGGTGCCTTACAAGCAAAATTTTAGGTAGTACAATCTAAAGATATCAGGTATTATTTTGTCTGAAATATAGAAAATATTAAATGCTAGAATAATTTTCCCAATCCATCATTCCACATGGATTGCCAATATAGTGCCTGTGAGGAAGAAGAATGGCAAAAGTTGCCCTTGTGTGGATTTTAGGAACTTGAATAAGTCATCCTTAAAGGATAACTATCCTTTGCCCATCATGGACCAAGTGCTTTAGATAGTGACTGGTTCAAAACTGTTATCAATGCTGGATGGTTTCTTAGGATATAATCAAGTGAAAGTTGATGAAGCAGACCAACATAAGACTGTATTCACCACACCTTGGGGCACGTTTGCATATTAGAGAATGCCTTTTGGTCTGATAAATGCTGGCACCACTTTCCAAAGAGCAATGGACATTACTTTCAAATATGAGATGGGTAAGTTCATTGTAGTGTATTTGGATGATTTAACAATCTTTTTCAAGCATCACCTTGACCATATACGCCACTTGCAACAAGTGTTGGAATGCTGCCTCCAGAATGGCATTTCTTTGAATCCCAAGAAATCTATATTTGGGGTAACAAAAGGGAAGCTTCTCAAACACATTGTGTCTTGAGAAGGTATTAAGATTGACTCAGATAGAGTCAAGTCCATCCAAGAGCTCACTTTGTCCACAAGTAAGACTACAATTCACTCTTTCTTTGGAAAGGTGAATTTCTTACGAAGGTTCATCCTCAAGTTTGCTGAGAAGACTCGACATATTATAAACATGATAAAGGGAAAGGCCACGTTCATCTAAACTGAAGAAGGTAATTGGCATTTTAGTATATTAAGACTGCTATTGCCCACGCCACAATTTTTGTTTGTCCAGACTATAACAAGGAGTTCACCATATATAGTTATGCTTTTGAACATACACTTTTAGCAATTTTGGTTCAACAGAAATAAGAAGGTGTGGAATCTCCTATCTCTTTCATGAGCTCCTCTCAAAGCTCATGAGCTGAAGTACTCAAACATGGAGAAGCATGTTTATGCAGTGGTGAAGGCAGTGAAGCATTTCCACTTCTACATCTTGAATTCACACACTACTGCCCTGTTTCCTGACACCACAGTAAAATCCATATTAACTTAGCAAGAGTTTGGGTTGAAAAGAGGCAATTAGATTGCTAAAATCTAGGAGTTTGATCTAGTCATCAAACTAATGAAGCTGGTGCATGGAAAGGGCCTGTGCTAATTGATTGCTGACAATAGACTAGAAGGAACAGAGCATGGAGAATCAGAAGAAGAAGACACGTTGACAGTCCTCTTTATCTCCACTACGAATGAGTGGTATTCAAATATTGCTCATTTCCTTACTTATGGTGAGTGTCCTGCTCACCTATCTTATAAATAAATGAGGACTATCAAGATGAAAGCTACCAATTTCATCCTCTAGGACAACGGCCTGTATAAGAGGAGCCTTGATGGAGTGTTCCTTCACTGCATGGGCAAGGAGCAACAAAGCCAACTTTTGAAGTCCTTCCATAATCTGGCCTATTGAGGACATTTCTCTGCTCTTGTAACTGCCCATAAATTTTTTTGAGCCACGTACTACTGGCCCTCTCTATTTCAAGATGCATACAAATGGGTAAGAAAATGTGAACTATGCCAACAGTTTGTTGGAAGACCCAAGATAGTTGCTCTACCTCTCAAGCTGGTGTTGATAGAAAAGCCATTTCAGCAATGGGGAATTGATTTCATTGGTGATGTAAACCCATCTTCAAGTTTTAGACATGATTATGTCCTTATAGCCACAAATTACTTCACCAAGTGGGTGGAAGAAATTCCAACCAAGCATGCTACTTCAGAAGTAGTGTGCAATTTCCTCAAGGAAAACATCATTTCCAGGTTTGGGGTCTCAACCAAGATTGTCACTGAAATGCATCTTGTTTCACATCCCAAGAGATCACTCAATTCTATTTTTACTATGGGATTACACTTTCTCACTCTTCTGATTACTTTCCATAAGGGAATGGCCAAGCTGAATCAAGCAACAAGAACCTGGTGACTATCATCAAGAAGCTGGTAGATGACAACCAAAGGACATGGCATAAAGCATTGGTTGATGCTTTTTGGGTAGATAGAATTACACCCAAGAGGGAAATTGGTATGTCTCCTTTCTAATTTCTTTATGGTCTCAATGCTGAGATACCAATCACCCTAGAATTAACAGCATTAAAATTGGCTAAGGCAATTGAGGATTAAACATATGAAAGCTCCATTGATAAGAGGATCATGTGCTTGACTGAGTTGGATGAGCAAAAAACTATGGTGGTAGACCAAATTACTACACATCAAAGTCTGGTGAAGAATCTCTTCGACCAGAAGGCAAAAAATCATGATTTCCAGATTGGCAATCAAGTCTTATTGTGGGACAAATGTAGAGAACCAAAGGGATGCATGGGAAGTTTGATTCCCTTTAGAGAGGCCCGTTTATTATCAATCAGCTCAATGGTGAAAATAGCTTCTTGTTGAAGAATCAAGATGGCACGCTCTTTTCTCTGCCTCACAATGGGCAGCATTTGAAGCACTTCAATTCTTGAAGTATCAGATAAGTTCACCTGTACATATGTATATTTGTATAGTTTTTGTTTTTGCTTTGTGTTGTTTGTTTTCATTTTTTTAAGAACCTTTCTTTTTGGGTAGCATGACTCCATATCCCAATGGCATACTTCAAGGCACTATAAATTTTGGTTTCTACTTCCCTCAGCTATTCCAAGTTTTCAACTGAAAGAAGTTCCCTAACTGGAGCCAGCTGTTGTTCCCCAAAATTTATCACTCATTTTGGGACAACATTTAAACTATTTTGGTCCTGCAGACCAAAATATTTTCTTCCCTTTTCAAAAATTTGTTCTGAGCATTCAAATTCCTCATTTTTCAAGCTTTTTCAATAAAGGGACTAGTAGGTTCAACAGGTTCAATGGCTTTAATAGGCGAGTTCAATCAAAGGAACAACTTCCCAACACTTAGTCATTTTTAGGATTGGTTCAATGCCTTGGTTCAAATAAAAAATGTTCATCGGCAAGCTTCAAAGGAAGGATTGAACCATTGAACCATTGAACCTTGAACCCAAAAGGTTCAATGGTTCAACAGGTTCAAAGGTTCAACATCATCGGCAAGAGTTAAGCGCTTTGTCAAGGGTTCAAAGTTCAACCGCTTCAAAGTTCAACAACTTCAAAACACTTAGCAAAAATAAGGCTTAAACCATTGAACCATTAAACCTTGAACCATTTCAGTTCAAAGGTTTAATGGGTTGAATGGTTTAACAGGTTCAACACGCAATTAGTTCAAACGGTCAAAATACTTAGCCAAAACAAAGAGATTGAATCATTGAACTAAAGTTGGTTCAAGCGATCGGTTCAACCAAAGGTTCAAGGGACTGCCCCAAAGCCAAAGGAATAGGTGCCCTTGTGGAGGGAAGTGAACCAAGGACAAGTGCCCTTGCGGAGGGCAGTGAGCAAAATCAGACAAAGTTGGAATTCCTTCGAAAAAATGACTAAGACCGAAAGAGAAGAATCCTTCAAACTTTTTCCCTGAAGAAATGGCTAAGTAAAGGAGCTGAAAGAATTCCTTCAAAAATATTTTCCATAGAAAAGTGACTAAGGCAAAAATCCTTCAGACAAATTGTTTGAAGGAATTCCTTCAAACTTTTGTCCGAAGGAATTCGACCGAAAGGAAAAGCAAAAGCCTAGCAGAAAAATTTTCAAAGCAAAGCCAAGGAAAGATTTCCTTTAGACAAATTGTTCAAAAGAAATGAAGGATGAAGTTTGTCAAAGAAACAAAAGTCCATCAAAAGAATTAAATCCTGAAGGCTGCCCGAAGGACCCCGAAGGGTATGTGCCCTTGTAGAGGACTCTCAACGCTAACAAAAAAGGACCTTTCTAAAAACCCAAAGGGACACCTTTCCTTCGGGGTGTTCCAAAGGCTTGATAAAGACAAAGGGAAAGAGCTTCAAAAGACTTAGCCAAAAAAGGGCTATAGAGAATGAACCATTGAACCATTGAACCTTAAACCAAATGGTTCAACAGGTTCAAAGGTTCAACATTTCAAGGCCTCAAAGGGATTTAAGAAGATAAAGGAAGCAATGATTGAACCAAATCAGAGAATGAACCAATGAACCGATTGAACCTTGAACCAAAAGAGTTCAAAAGTTCAATGGTTCATGGGTTCAACACTTCAAAGGAAAGAATTGATAAATAGATAATTCTAGAGAACAAAGAAAGTGATTAAACTAGGGAGTGATGAATCGATAAAGATATCCTGAATCATTGAACTAGTGAATCGATGAACTTTCACAAGTTCAAAGGTTCATGGTTCAACATGGTTCAAATAGCAAGAAACCATTGATGGCCCCATGGAAATCAAATTTCATGTAATGGAATATCCATTAATATTAGAATATGGCACAGAATTTGAAAAATAAACCAAGTGACCAGTTGAAAAGAGAGATTGAGAGCTCAAATTGCTACAAGGAAGAGTAGAACAATACAAAAGATCAAAAATATCTACAAGGGAGTTATTTTTAGTAGGTGAAATAGTGGATCAAGTAGACTTCTAAGCACAACAAATCAAGGATGTGGCCTATTTTTCATCCATGAAGTAAATACAAAGTGGACAGCTGCACAGACATCAAAAAAAGGACTAGACAACTCATGCTAAGGAGGAGACATATAAGATGAATGAGCATGCCATAGTTAAGGCAATACATTGTTCCAAGCATGGTCTCTCAATAGGACTAAAAGCACATTCAAGGCATTGAATGCAATATGGGCCATTTTATGGAAGGATGCACCAAGCCTTCCTTGGTTGTTATACATTGTAATCTCTGGTGTTATGCAAAGGGACTTTTCCATTATAAAAGTAAAACTTTGCCCAAATTGAAAGGCGAATACTGAGACTTTGAGCTCAAATTGTTGTTCATATTATTTTATCTGAATAAGAAAGCAAGTTGTTTACAGACTTTGTGCTATTATAGCTTGTGTTATCTTAGGGAGTTGTTCTTATGTCTATTTCCTAGATGCATTCTTGTTTATTTAATCTAACAAGCAAAGCTAGTGGAAGTGATTAGGAAGGTGTCCTAAAACCAATTGTTGAAAGACTTTGTGCTATTGCCAATTGTTTTCAGTGTGTGTTTTTTAATTTCTTTCTATGTAAAGGATGTTGGGATGACTTTGTGCCTCCATTATCCTTAGGATTTCACTCTTTGGGCAGTTGAGGTGTAGACTTTGTGTTATACTTCATCCCATTGCTTATTGTGCCCCTTTTTGTTACCTGTTACTTGTCAATACCTGAAAGAACTCCTGCACCCTGCTGTAAGACCACTTCTAAAAGAAGAGAAGTGCCTTCAGTATCATCAATAGGATTTATCCTCTATCTATGAACATCAGCTCTGAAAAAAGAGAGATGGATGGTGTAGTCCTACCCTGAGTGTTATTTTCTGCTTATATATATGGTATATAGCTCCTGCATATTTATAAGGAACCTCCCCTTGATGAGAAGAGAGATTTGTCCACCTCTGATGTAGTAAACCTGCACATTTGGCCAACCCATCTCCCTTTTTGTGGTTGATAAGACCTATTTTTCTCATTAATTATCTAATTAACAAAATATTCACCCAACACACTTCTAATGCCCAAGAAACATAATGACTAGCTATACACTAAGAGGGATACAACACATATCCATGATCCCACCAAATCCTAGACTAATTAGCCATGCTCTATCGATGTCTATGAATCTATATAAAAAATAATTTACAAATAAATATAACACATGTTATATTAAGTTACTTAGATTTTATTTGGGTTTGGTTACATTTACCAATTCTTGTAGATTCCCCATCAATCTTAATTAATCTTATGGTTAATAATTGGTTGTTTCCACTAAATTAGTCTTCCTACTTTGTAGTAAATATTGATATATTTATATGTCTCTCTTTGTAATATGTTTCAATGCTTAAGGCTTTCATTATAATTTTATATGGTATCAAAGCTAATGTTTTTTTATAACCTAGAAACCTGTGAGGGAGGAGATCTTATCAAGGAAGAAGTGTGGTAAAAAATGCACTTGGTGAAGATATTTTATGAAAGAGAATCATTTACAAGAGGATGTGGTGAACTGCTCTATGTGAAAAGAGGACACAATGGTAGAAGGACATTCCCAAAGGAATTGACAATTGTTATTGGAGAAGATGTTTTTTTTTAAGTTTGGGGATAAACTTGGAATTGTTTCTAGTTTAGTCATTAAGGGAGGGTATTAGAAATAATTTGAAAATAAATATAACATGTATTATTATATTAATTTATTTATATTTGATTTGGGTTTGGTTGCATTTACCAATCCTATAGATTCACCATCAAGCTTAATTAAGCTTATGGTTAGTAATCAGTTGTTTCCTCTAAACTAGTCTTCCTACTTTGTATCAATTCTTAAGGTATTTAAATGGTTATCATTTTAATATGATTCAATGCTTAAGGATTTCATTATAATTTTATAGTTTATCTAATAGATATGGTAACTAGTTTGCATCTGTTATCCTCTAGAGTCACCTCCATCTCTATAAAATATTAAAAACAATACCTAATTGGATTTTGATAAAAAAATGTAATTAAATTAAAATTTAATTAAATATTTGCATCATAGTTAAAAATGATATTTATTTTTACTATATTCGACATTTTAATTATTTTCCTTTTGTATTGACCACTTATAGTTATACTAAATAGGCCATGTATGTTTCATTCGATTGTATTGGCCATATACATATTGTATAGTCCCCTCCTAAAACATTAACCAAATAGCTACTATATCAACCATATTATTTATTTATTTACTGGATCAACCTTACTTGTACTACATCATCCATGTAGTTTTTCCATTATAATATTGGCCACATACTATAAAAACCATGATATTTTATCTTTCTATTATATCATCCATACCATATGGAATTAGTCATGTATCTCTCCTATTGTAATATCAGCCATGATTGTACCATATCAACTAATATTATTCCTTTATCTACTATATCGACCATTATATGTGGTACTGACCTCTACAATTTTTTTTGATACTTAATATTATCTTTCTTCCCATGTTGTATTAATGGTGGATGTTTCTTTTTTGGGCCCTAATAAATACCCATGACCCTAAATTTTACACTTTTTCTACTACCCATTAAAAAATTCTCTACATTTTGATGCTTGGAGGGAAAAATTCTCTTACATAGATTTTCCCTAGTGCATAATTTTCCTAAATCTACTTTATCTACCATATTTTTCCATATGAAACAATAAATGCATCACCTACTTTCATGGCTCCTATGATCTTGTCCTGGTAACCTTCCATGCATCCACCTCATCATCCTCTAGCCATAGTCCCTCAATTCACCATAAATGATGCTCTAAAGCTCTCATTTTCTTTAAATAATAAGGGGATAAAAGATTGATTTTTCACCTATTTATAATACAAATTTTAGATTTTGAAATATATAGTTATTTACCTCTAGATTTCATATTTTGGTCCTTTTTATGAACTAAAAGAAACATTATTATCCTAGTGAAGTGACGAATTTTTAGGTGCTAACATACAAAATTTCTATAAATTTATATTTTTCTCTTATTTTTTAGGTTTGGCCATATAGCTTACAAATTGGCACTTTCCATCAGTTGCAACACATGTATAATCATATCTATAGACAACAATATAGCTAAAGGTACGTAGTTATCTTTATTTATTTACTTTTATTTAATTTTTGGTTCTTTCAATATTTATTTGTATTTATGCTTTTTGTGTTGTTATGTATCTTACCCAAAACACCATCATACCTACACTATTATGACACGTGATGAGATTTGGGTGGGGCATATGCATACATCTAATATTTTTCACTTTATCACTTTAATGATGGTTTATCTTGTAGGGTTTGTCAATGCATCAATCTCCCTAAGTTCATGTCCTACCTTCATTACTATTAGTTTGACCTCCTCTGAGTTTCTTTCTATCTTACCTCTCCATCTACTTTCTATCCAACTTTTCTAGCTAAGATAATACAAATTTTTTCACACTTGCCTTTTCTTGTACTAAATTGATCTTGTTGATATAAATTTGAGTCTTCTCTCTATCATTTTTATTGTATCAACCTGACAAATAAATTTTTATGTTATCTAATAGATTTTTAACTATATCTTCTTGATTGATACCATCGACTTAGAGTTTAATATTAATTTCAACTTTGAAGTTGTATATATAAGGGTCATATTATCATTCCCAAATATATAACACACTCATCTACTCTTATTACACTCTATTTTGTATATCAATTATTAAAAATAAGAGTTAGAGTTTAAGGTCTTACCTTGGAATTCTAGTCTTGCATAAATATCTTTGAAGCTTAATAGGAGGAGTCATGTCGAGGAGGTGTCCCAATATATAGAGTCCCAAATTAAGGATGTCTAGGAATTATTCTTTTCATTTGAGGTCTTCATCTTACAAAATCTCTTACAAAGTGCCATTTGAGCCAAGGGGGATATTGAGGTGTCAACCACCCAAAGGTAAGTATCTTTATCCCTATTATATTTATGGATGTGATTTTCTTATTGTTATAGTGGATGTGTGTTGTTTTTCCTAGATTATGTTCCTCCTTATACTGAATAAGATGGTATATATAGGGTTGTTTACATTTGTCATTATCACCTTAGGTGGAATAGATTACTCATTAGTTGACCATTTCAACACTTAATTTCTTATTAGTTTAGTATGTTATAACTACCTTGAATCTAGGTTACCCATTATTCATTAGTTCATTACATGTGATAACATTATTATATCATTGACACACCCCTTTTTCACCATCGTTACAACCATTTATCTATCTTGAGGCCTAGTGAAAGACATAACTTGTATCATAGGCACATGATTTAGAACCTATCCTCTTGATATTTGAGTGTGGATTACCCTTTACTATGTATACAACATTATAGGTCCTTACCCACTAATATAGGTATATGCAAGATCTATTATTATGACCTTGTTTGTATCCTAGTCTATTGAGAGAATGATTATGTTAGAATAGTTTAAAACTTTATGAATGCCTTCTCCAATACTTGCTTACCATAAACATATTTTATATTGTCAATTTGATGAGAGAAACTCATAGAAATCCTTCTCCTTGTTCCAAACCCTCATTCATAGCCCTATTCTTAGATAGTTTGGAAATTGACACTCATGTAGTCAAACAAGAAATTTAGTGTGTATGAAGATCCTAGCCCTTATACCTATGTATGAGATGAATGAAAAAAATTAATTTTATATTGTGTTTTACTAATCCTTCTCTTGGTACAAGTATTTAGTTATAACACTTCAATAAATGGAAATGTAGTAAAAATAAAAGTGTATATGGATAATTCAATCATAATGGTATGAGATATATCTATGATACTTATTGATAAATGCCTTAATCATACTTTAATGTGTGTGTGTGTGTGTGTGTAGAGAGAGAGAGAGAGAGAGAGAGAGAGAGGAGAGAGAGAGAGAGAGAGAGAGAGAGAGAGAGAGAGAGAGAGAGAGAGAGAGAGAGAGAGAGAGAGAGAGAGAGAGAGAGAGAGAATTGTTTAATTTAAATTAAGACCTTATTAGTGCGCAATAAAATGTTATGGAAGTGGGAAATTCAATAATCAAGGTACAATAAAACATAAAAAATAGGGAAAGGAGACAAAATGACCCAAAATAAACATGACCACTATTGAACTAATTCAATAGTAGTCAAACTAGTATCAAAATGGTTAAATCCTAGTTAACTAACCATAAACCCTACATACATAGATTGAAAAAGCATCTTAGACCATCCTAAGGTAGAGAAATAGCTAATATGAAGGTTCTCAAGTTTTTTAGATTGAATCATGACTGAAATTAAATGTGTAAGTGCAAGGGAAGGCTATATAGGCCAACACAAATTAAAATTTTCAAATAAGATCCTAATTTGAACCAATTATCCCATAAACACACTAAAAACATAACAAATCCTAGGCTTGTACCTAAATTAGATGGATACATAGTACACCACTTTAATGTGTGTGTGTTGTGCACATGCACGTGCATGTGTGCATATACATTAAATTAAAATAAATATGTACACCTAAGATGGATCAATGAAGAAGTTACAATTGAAACCTACAAGTTATGGTCAAAGTTGATATTGGATTTAATGTTGGTCTAAATGTCAAAACGAGGAGGGATATTACATTCTCAAAAAATCTAGCTCCAGTGACTTATAAAACAAATAAAACTTGTTTTTTTGTTATTTGCATGAATTGATTGAGTACTACTAAGGATTCATGAATGAGAATTAATGGTTATATTTCAAAACCTGTGGTTTAATTGCATGCAAACATAAATTTTGAAAATAAATCAATGTCTATATAAATAGATAGTAAAGTAATTAATGAAATTGTAATTGTGATTCCTCTGACCTTACTCCTACTAATGATTACATGTCTACTTGTCATGCATAATATAGGTCATTGTGAGTCTTATTTTATATCACTCAACCATTTGTATATTCATCAGTCTTTGAACACACTTCTATGTCTTCTCACACTCTATCATACCTTTTGACACTTCCCAGATCCTTCCTAGGCCTTCTCGAGCCCTACAGGACCCATTCTAGAGCAAATTTTGACCTTTTTTGGCAAAATCTAGCCCAGGCCATGGGTTTGGGGACCAAATCCATGGCTTAGGTTGTGGATGCCTATTTTTTCATTTATCTATTACATAACAGCCAAAAATGTTTGGTTTTAGAAGGATCTACCTCTTGGAAGCCCTATATGAGGTCCAAACATGCCTCTTTCTCTCTCTCTTATATCTTTTCCATATCTTGGCTATTACTTATTAGCAAAATTAATTATCATCCATCTTCTTGGATTGATTGATCTTCATCTCTCTTGATCTCCATTCCTTGATTAGCTATACATCTTGATATCTCTTCACCTCTCTTGAATTGTTATTGATTACTAAGTAGCTCTTCACCTCTCTTGAGCTCCTCTACTACATGCCTTAATTATTTATTTCTATTAGCTCCTTTGATTGGCATTATAATTGATTCATGCACTTGGATTAGATTATACATCCCTTGATTTCTACTACTTCACCTCTCTTGGATTGTTGACAATGGATTGGAAAAAGCTCTAAACTGTAGCTCAGTCTTCCTCCATATTGGATAAAACTTTGACTCATGGTTGGTAGAATTATTACATTGTGTTTGAGCATGATCTGAGGGCACCTTTCTTTGTAAGTTGAAACTAGTTTGTTAGCTTAGTGTAGTATATTTCTAGGGTTAGATATTAACTACTAGGTTGGGTTCATTTATAAAAAAACATTTAGATTATATTTATAAATCGTACATGCATTTTCCCCTTTCTAAAACATCTTTTCTTTAAAATCATCTTTCATTTCCATAGGTTGCATGCTTCTGAATCATTTTCTTTGCTTAGTAGTGTTCCCTTGTTTAGATAGTTTGCTTTCCTATTATTTATACATTGTTTCTTTCCTTCAGCTACTTATTTTACTATGCTTATATCCATTAGATATATTTGTGTCCTTTGTGCACTCAATCATGATAACCCTAACTTGGTTCACAAGTCTATCTATAGATGGAAGAACTAGAAACAAGTAATAATCCCCCCACTATATATGTGTATCGTAACATTTTAGCTCAAAATTATTTATGGAGATAAGAATTTGCATGCCCCTAGTGGGCAATTTTAAATTTGTGCTCACATATTATGCATACATAAGAGTATGCAATCATGTAAGTCCAAATGGAAGCTAAAGTATGTGTAGATGGTTAATATGCAAGAAAGTGCAAGTAGCATGCTTTACAATATGTGCATTATAATTATTATAGGATGAGTTTTATAGATGTTCATGTGGGATATATAATCAAGAGGCAAAGGCCAAATGAAACAAAACCAAGGCATAGAAGAATAGAAGAATAAAGAGGATGAGTAGATATGAGGAAGTTATGTATGGTGGAAAGCATTGTAACTTAACCAATGACTTGGTGAATAGGACATTCCCATGGAGTTATTGCATAACATATGTAATCATATTCTAAATTTTGTTAAACTATTAATTGAGATGGGATGTCGTTGTGTAGGTATTATGTCATCAGGAATGTCATACCAATCTTTTGTATAATCATAATTATGATCATAGTCATCTTCTTGGTCCTAAAATTATGGTATGTTTCTTTGATCATTATTTGTATCTGTATATTTTAATCCAACTTCACCATAATGTGTTTTTGAATTTATAATGTCTTTTGTTTTACCAAATATGTTTTATCATGTGATTTTGTTGTGATTATATTAACTATCTTTGTTATAATGATATCTAAATAATTATTTTATTTTTTTTGTTCTTGCTTGATGGATTCATCCTCTCTTGAAATTTTAACCATTGTAGCTTCATGCTCAAATGTGATGTATTAATGACCTTTACCTAATGTCCCCCCCATTGACCTCAACCATGATTTTCCTAGTTTTTCATTACATTGATCCAAGGTAGGATCAATGTGAAATATAATGGAACATCTTTTTATCCCAAATGCTATTAGAAAATTAATCGATCTAATGCAACATTGAAGACCTGTAATATTACCCAAATGTTGTTTGCCATACCCCATTTATTGGATAAGTGTCATGCTCTAGATATTGGCTTCATGAAAAGAGTCAATGTCGACCTTGGTACATTTTTTGCAATCAATGTGAATAATAAGAATCAAAGACTCTAGATATGAAGAATGTTTTTTAGCTACCTTCTTTGGGACCATATTAGTTGTATTTGGTATGTCTTAATTTTTATTTATTGAGTATGTTATTTTGCTTAGCTTGAATTTGTTTTTTCAACTTCTATTTTTGTGCTTGATATTGTAGAAACTTCTCCTTTTTTATTTTCTCTTTATGTAACCTTTATTTTTCATCATGTTCCTTTTGTAACCTATCTTGTTTTAATTTTTATGTTATCAATCATTAATTTTTTATTTGTTCTTTTGATAATTTATTCATTTTCCATCATCCCCTTTGAAACTTCAACTTTTAAAATTACTTCTTTGGTTCTACTTACACTTATTCCTTAGAAGATAAAATAATGACTGTAGCATGTTTAGGTTTTTACATATGTAAAATCTTGGCTTAAAGTATGATGTAACCCTTAGACATAAATATTGGATTTGTTCTTACCATTGTAACAAGTTTTCATGATCTAATTATGTTGATTATCTTAAACTATAGACATTCCTTTGTCCTTGGAGGATTGTGTCTCCATAGTAGTTTCTAATTTGTCCCTCTTTATCGTATATGAATCATTTTGATATGTTCCAACTCCCATAGGTGTGAATAGTGTATGAGATAAGTATTATTTTAGATCAATAAAATTGAATTCTAGCTTACATAGCTAGTCATCTATTGGATCTTGCATATCATCATCATCATCATCATCATCATTCTAATATGTAATTATGCAATTAGGATCTTTAGAATTGGCCAAAAGAGGGAGATTTGATATTTTATCTTATTTTATAGTAACTAGTAGTGTTTTATGTGTATATTATTTAATGCTTGTGATTGGTGTTTTGTCATGTTCTATACTTGAATCACCTACCTCATATATATGAATTCAGTCAAGTGTGATGGGTGTGCATTTGGTATAACACAATGATCCTCAGCTTGTGATTTAGTCACTTTATAATAATATTGGAATAATATTGTCATATGAATATATATCATATATAAATTTGATACACCTATGGAATGTATAAGGTACAACCTCCATGGCATGAATCCATGGTCACCCTAAAAATATGTTGTAGCATACATGGTTAGGTATGACTTGAAAAATAGTAGGCACCATCTTGGGACCTATTAGTAATTCCAATGTGATGGTTATAAATGTTTGAGGAGTATTATCAAATCATTTGATATTCTATTCTAATTTTTCAATGTTGTTCATATTGATACTCAATTATTGTAAGAAAGTAGAGCTGAAAATATTCATCCCTAACCATTTTTGACCAATACACACTTGAATACCTTTTCATGTACCTGAGCTTAAATGAGTAGTGAAAGAGCTTGATATATGATATTTTTATGAGGTAAGTCTTCCTTATCAAAGGTGATGACTTTATTGATATATTTGATTATGTTCATGATAAGAGTAAATGATGTTGGCTATGTATTAATAGGAAGAGTTGTATCGTACAACACATCATATAATATATCTTTGAAGAATGTTGATCTTTTTAGTAAATATAAACTACAAATTTTAGCAGGGGTATTTCATATTTAATTGATGATGTCATAACCCTTAGATTGACGTGTTTGCCTTGTTGGAGGTGGAGGGGCTTGAGAAAAAAACTAAGACATGCATGCCCTTTGGCATCCGATGGTGATAGGTTGTAGCTTATACTAGAGATTGTAACAATATGAATTGAAGAAGGCTTGATATTATATGTTTTACCCTATTTTATCAATATGTTTTACCCTATTTTATCAATATGTTTTACCCTATTTTACCAATATATTTCACCCTATTTATTATTTAACATTTATTTTTACAAATAGTTATAAAAATTGAAAGATAATTAGAATGTTAAAGATATACATTTATTAACCATTCTTATTTGTAGCTTGTTAAATATGGAAATATGTTATTTTTTTATACATTAAGAATAAATGTACTTAGTTTAGATCTAGTTCTTGGATACCTATTTTAGATTTTGTGATAGTGAAAATCAATAAAATATTGGACCATGATTGTGCATGATTAGAGTTAAAATCTTAAACTACTTTTAGACAAGATTGCACTCCTTAGATAGTAGCATAGGCTGATCATGTCCGTTGATTTTGGACTTGTCCAAGTTGACTATGACATATGTTTGACAGTGAAATTAGAGTAAGACAAAACTATGATAACTCAAGATCAAAATCAAAATCTAAAAATATTCATAGATAGGACTATGCTCCTAGGATAACAACATAAGCCATCCACATTCATTTAGTGTGGACTTATCCATGTTATCTGTGATAAAAACGTGACTATTATGCCTTATACACTTGTGTCTATTGATATGTTATTATTTTGATATTCTCATGTGGATATTGTTTTTTCCTCCTCTTTGATTTAGAAACCTTAGGGGTCTTTGTGAGAGATAGAAACATGTAAAAAAGAGGAGAGTGTAATGGGATGAGCTAACCCCAATCACCCTCTTGATGATTGACCACTTCTTACGTATCTAAATACTCCAAAGAGGGAATCAAACCACACATAATTCTCCCACCTAAAGTGATTGTGCAATTCTTCTCCTTAACTATATGTATGTAGCTAAAAATTTGGCTTTGGAACTTGACAATGATAGATATTGACTTGATCTAAAATATTTTAGACTTGGATTATGATTGATCCTTGTGAATAATCTTGAATTTGGGAAGAATTTAGCATATTTACTTAATGTGTAATAGTGTTCAAGTGCTCAATACATAGTGTAAAGCTAGAAATCATGTGCTTTGAAATGATATTTTTATTTTCTTATATAGTGAAACCTCTTGAAAAATTCCTTTATCTAACCTTATAAAACATGTGGGATGACTGAAATAACTATTTCAAAATTTATAAATCCATTGTTAATTGGCACTGCACAAGGCCACACTAGATGGACACATCTCCAGTAGTAGACTTGTTTTCTTGGCATAGACCTATCCCAAAGAATTAGGGAGAACTAACCTGATTTAGAAGTAATATGAGAGTGATGTAAAAGAGAAATTTATGTATATTAGTGATGATAAATAGAGGATCAAGATTGCATATAGATTAATTTATTAAATTAATGGAGAATAAGAATCATGTATTTGGGAATGAGTCAAGTGCTTTAGGATGTGTCAAGAATTAAAATTGTCAAGTACCTATGTCTAGATGTAGGTATCTCTACACACACACACACACAATATTTTGAGAACTACATTTAATTTGATCCCTCTGCAGAGTATTGGAAACATATGTAATCCTTATCTATTCAATGGGAAGTGGCTAAGGTCAATCCAAACCAACCCTTATAATCACTCTTTTCAGTCATCTTGGTACCAAAGTGATCAGAAATTTGATCATGTTTATCATCGAACTTATTTGGTAAAACAATCAACTATCAAATATGAGTAATCTATAAAAATGTTGAGACTTAGAAACTGCTAGTTTCTATTATACATGATAAACCAAAATATTTTTGGTTTCAAAAGTAAAATTTAATTACATATTTGGATTCATATTAAAAAATTAGGCAAGTTTAAAAAATTCATGTCACTTCGAGTTCATAAACAAAATTTATGGCCTTCAGATGTTAAATAGACTTCTTTCAAAATAATCTTAGGAGCTCAATTGGTGAACTATGTAACTAGATTGATGACCTCAGATGCCAGATTAATGACCTTTAGAGCTGAATTTTTTTACCTCCGAAGCTAGGGAATATAATTTTTTTGACATTTAGCTTCACTTTAGTAGTGCAGTTGAGTTCTTGGTAATTTATAAGGTCGGGAAATAATAAATACAAGTATTGGAAAGGCAGAAAGAATCAAGAAAGATGATGATAAGATGAAAGGACTTGAAATGTTTGGATTTAGTTTTTGACTCTTGGACTTCGTGGACAAGTCTAAGAGGTATTCATGTTTATAAATATGAACCTATCTAGTTCATTCAAAAGGGATGCAATCAGGGGATTTTGTAAAAAAATAATGAGCATAATGAGATGTATGTAAGTTGGATTCACATTGCATATGTGTAAGATTGAGTTTTTATTCTTATTTTATCATTTTTGCTTAGTTGTAGGTGACTATTTGGAATAATACATAGTTGGAAAAGGTTAAGTTTAGTAGTTTTTATTCTCTTGAGAGGAAAATATTCCACAAAATATTGTAGATAACATTATGAGTATCAGATCCATGAGGTTGGTTTTCATTGTAATCCCAAAAGGTATAAAAACTAGTAAATTTAAAATCATAATGGAGATGAGGAAGCATGGATTCACTCTTGCTAAAAGTTTTCTCACATTGAGTTTCTCTAGGGTGTGTTTTGTGCTATATTTATTTGTTGTTAATGAATTTTTTCTTTTATTTGCATGTTTATATTCCTTGCAACTAGGCAAATACATCAAAATTTTAAGAGAGCTCAAGATTCAACTCTAAGGGTTAAATAACTTCAAATTTGATATTACAACTCTATGCAAACATTTTAACTACAGAGATGTATGAATTAGTATCATGTTTAGAGTGTGAAGGATTATATGAAATATATGTAGCATGTGGATATTGCATGTGAAGGGTTGCATATTCATTTGTGTGTTGTATATGGCTGTCATAAGAGATGAAATACATATTAAAACAACATTTCAGGTGTTTTTCTATGGCATATAACTTGAGGGAAACATTTTGACTTGAAAATGATCAATGTTGGTGAAACTTAGAGTGGAATATCCACCTAGTTTATGGATCAAATTGGTATCAAAGCAGTTTATCCTTTTTGATGTAAAATTTTTGCTAACATGTTTCCATAGATGTTAGTTTTGTTTGTGTTCTATTGTGGTAGTTTTTTTGGTATGACCATTATACAAGATGTTTCCCATTACCTGAACAATAAGTGTTAGTGAAAAGATTATATTGATTCAATGGAAACAAGGTGGGTTTAAATTCAACTACCATTGTTTTTAATGCAATACATTATGGGCTTATGTGAAGTGATGGTATTTACCCAGAGTATTTGATGGACAAACCATCTGAGGGACATGAAAAATATGAGCATTCAACTTGGAAAAATTACTCTTCCATAGAGAGAAAGTTTAAGGTAGTTACAAAGTGTAGATCAAGACTGGTTCAACATGGATTTGAGCATAGTTTTCTTATGATTATACTTGAGAAAAGAAAGACTTCAAAGGTAACTCTATGAATCTTAAGAAAAAATGTTTTTACCTGGATATGTCTTTTATTTTTATTTGAAAACTAATGTTTCTTTGAGCCTTCCATGTGGAACAAAGAAGGTATTTTATACCTTTGATTGTAGATCCTTGATCTTATTGGCCAAGAGAAGTGGGATAAAGATGTTATTATAGATGAAGGAAAGAACATCAATAAGGAGAGAGCAGTCAAATCTAAATGCCATTTAAAGAAGTGCGTAAATATTTTCCTCATCACTTGAGTTTATGAAATTATGGGACTAAAAGCCTTCAAATTAGAGAGTTTATAAAATTGGAACCTTAACAAGGTATTGTCCAAGAGCTAATAAAATTGAAACATTAGTAAGGTATTGTACACAAGAGTATCATATTAGAACCTAAATAAGGTAATATACAAAAGATTATCAAATTGGAACCTGAGTAAGGTATTGTCCAAAAGATGATTAGATTGGAACTTGAAATATGTGTTGTCTAAGAGGATGATAAGATGGGTTTGTCACTTGGGTGATAGGAGGTAAATATTCATTTTATTTTTATAGATGTTTATGGACCCAAAATCCTAAATAAATTTTAGCATGTGATTATAAATTAGATAATGTCTACTATCTAACTTGGTAAAATAATCAACTATCAAATATGAATAATCTACAAAAATACTGAGACCTAAAAAATTCTAGTTTCTATTGTAGGGATAAAAAAAACATATGTTTGGTTTCAATAGTAAAATTTAATTATATATTTAGATTATTATTTAGAAATTATAAAAGTTCAAAAAAAGTGGCATGTCTTTTTGAGTTTGTATACAAAATTTATGGCCTTCATAAGTTGAATAATCTTTTTTCTAGTTGATCTCAAGAGCTTGACTAGTGACCTATGGATCCAGATTGATGATCTCTAGAGCTAGATCGATGGCCTCTGGAGTTATGAATATTGACCTCTAGATCCAATGAATATAAATTATTTTTTTTACATTTGGCTTCACTTTGGAAATGTCATTGAGTTCTTGGTAGTTTATAAGGCTAGAAAAGGACAAATACAGATCTTGGAAAGACAAGGAGAATTAAGAAAGATGCATGGGAATATGAAATGACAAAATATTTGGCTTCAATTTTTGACTCTTGGACTTCTTGGAGGAGTCTAAGAGGTATTCATGTGTATGAATATGAACTTATAGAGTTCATTCAAAATGGATACAGTTAGGAGAGATTAGAAAATAACAAGTGAAATGAGATGTATGGAAGTTGATTCACATTACATATGTGTAAGTTTGAGTCTTTGTTCTTATTTTCTCATTATTGCTTAGTTTTAGGTGACTGCTTGGAATACTACATAGCTAGAAAATATTAAGCTCAATGGTTTTCCTTTTTTGAGAGGAAAATATTCCAAAGATCATTATAAGTATGGGATTCGTGAGGTTGGTTTTCATTGTAAGCCTAAGAGGAAAAAAATCCTGTAAACTACATAACATAGTGGCAATGGGGAAACATTATTTCACTTTTGCTAGAGTTTTCTCACATTGAGTTTATCCAGGGTATGTCTTGTGTTCTATCTCTTTGCGGTTGATGTATTTATTTATTTTATTTGCATGTTTACATTCCTTGAAACTAGGCTAATACACTAAACATTTAACAAAGCTCAAGATTAATCCTTATTGGTCTAATAACTTAACATTTGCTATTATAACTTTATGCAAGCATTTTAATTATAGATATGTATGGAGTAGTAGCATGTATAAAGCATGAAGGATTATATGAAATGTATGTATCATGTGGAGATTGGATGTGAAGGGTCACATATTCTTTTGTAAGTTACAAATGATAATTGTAAGAGCTGGAATACATATTAAAACAACTTTTTAGGTGTTTTTATATGGCATAGAACTTGAGGAAAACACCTAGACTTGAAAAGGGTCTATGTTGGTAAAAAATAGAGGAAAATATCCACCTAGTTTATAGATCACAAAGTGCAAGCTAGGGTTTTGAAAAAAAGATAATGGAAAAATAATTTTATATATAGGGAAAAAGGAGAATCAATGCATAATGAACATCTACATATATAGACACAACAATTTGGAAAGTTGGAGAACATCACAGTCATTCTAGATGATTTCAAGAAAATAGTGGTCATTACAGGAATTAGAACTTTATTGGTAGTGTCCCGGAGGGTTTTAATAGTTTGTTTCATGATCAAAATCATCATAGAACTATTATAAAGTTATTTCAATGACTATGACATAGGCAATGAGTAAACATAAGATAAAAATCAATTAAGTGCCTTATCTCCCCTATGTGCGTGGTCATTTCTATATTTAGTTAGTGTAATCAATCTCTCTTTTACACTTAGATTTTTATGTTGAATATTATATCTTATGTAATCTAAATTTTAATAGTTTTGACCTATTTATATCTCCTAAATCCAAAATAAATTAAAACGCATACTACCAGGTGTATTCATTCCTACTTTTATTTTTACTTAGTTATTTCAATGGTTTATTTTTTGTTAATTTATATAGACATTGATTTGCTTGTAAATGTTTTTATTATTTTTAATTACACCAAAGATTCACACACCAAACACATGAGCATTGATGTTTGTTTGTGGACCCTTAATGGTAGTTAAGATATTAGATTTTTCTATTTTACAAGTCGTAGGAGCTAGAATCTATAATAAAGTAACTTGTTTCCTATTTTAACTTTTTTATCATTACCATATCTGGTATTAACTTTGAGCATAACTTATAGGTTTTGATTGAAACTTAATCATCGATCCCCCCAAGTGCACTTGTTTATTTTACTTTGATGTATATGCACATGTACATACACACACACACACATCAAAGTGGGGCATTATGTAGATGCCTAAATTTATCACAAGTATAGTATTTTTATGTTATTAGTGTGTTTAGGTGTATATAGGTCAATGGTTCAAATTAGGATCTTATTGGTACATTTTCCTTGGTTTGGAGCCCCATACAACCTTCCCTTGTCTCATGTTTCTCTCACAAATTTACTTTAGGTTTACCCTAGGATAATATAAATATCACCATTCAATATAAAATGCTTAATAACCTTTATATGAATTATTATTTTTCCTCAATATGCTCCCAAAAGATCTTGTAATCCTAAGATTTTTATTTTAGCATTTGTGGTCATATTGGTCATGGTAGTTGTGGGTGCTTTAACCCATTTCCCCATTTTTTACATGGTTTATTATGTCCCATTCGTTAGCTTTCTCACTTCCATAATTTTAGTTTGTGGGATAATAAGGTCTTAATTTGAATTCAAGAAGTATATATATACACAAGCATGCTAATGCATTTAGGGGGAATCAGGGACATCACATGGAAAGTTCACACATCATCATGATAATGGCTTGATCTATTAACATACATTAAATTTTATTACACCACCATATATTGAAGTGTTATATCTACATACTTGTACTATTGAAAGAGTATATAAAATAGACTACTTGATTGCATCTCATACCTAGGGATAAGGGTTCAAATTTTTATGTTGCACGTTAGATTACTTGTTAGACTACAAGTGTTGCTTTCCAAACTATCTAACAATAAGAGTCTACATCAGTAGACCATCATAACTACCCCAATGGTATATTCTCTCTCAAGGTTTCTTAGAATGGATTAGGGTTTTGATCAAGGATAAGTAATGTTGTAAGTTTCACATATTAAATCAATAATTTAGGAGATAATTTTGACAAGTAGGAGTTAATAAAGACATCCACAAAGTCTAATATTGACTTAAAATCATCTTCTAGTTTTGAACCAAATAACCAGTATTGAACCAATTTAAAAATGGTCTACCAGTATTGAATTAGCTAGAAAGTGGTCATTTTTTATGTATCATCACATCACTATATTTTTATAGGTTTGTTTCTAAATTGGCTCAGGACCTATTTTTCATCATTATCAACCATTGTCAATAAAAAATGAGTTAGAATTTAGGTATTTCTATGTAAACCTCCTTTGTCAAGTTTCAAGCATCTTAATATTTATTTTTTACACATTTAAGATCTATTTTTATTGTTTGTTTACTATATTTACATCAAACTTTTCTTATGCCTTATTTTATTGGTTTAGTGTAGTGTATCTTGGCCTAAAACCTCTTTACTAAATTTGTTTTACATGAGAGACAATAAAGTTTCATCAAAATGTATTATGAATAAATAAATTTCAATTAATTTGTAATGGAGATGCCCATAATACAATTGATCATGCTAAAGACATGCATAAAATAATAATTACCTAGTCAATTAAATCTAAAACTTGATTAAAGGAGGTGACATGCAAACTTTAGAAATGTATTCTCAATATCATGAGATCTATTATCCATCATCAATATCTAATACTTGAAAATGGGCATACAAAAGTAAAGAAAAATTGACCCAAAAAATTAATGTTAGACAGATAATGTTGTACAGACTGTACAAATACTTTGGACAATACATGGACTGAACATACACTCTCTACAAAATTGTAAATAGGGCCAAAATATTTGGTCTTAACAAACTTCACTCATTTTTTCACACCTTTACTTAGATAGCTATAAAATGGGTTTCTCCTTACCCTAATTAGGCAATGTGAATTGAAATCTTAAGGAAAATTACATATGTTTTGGAACCTACATGTTATCATGGAATAGTTGAGCTATATTGATATTTTTAGGCCCTTTAATGGTATCCAACAATAAAAAAACACAATTAACTACAATAATTCATCATCCAAGTAACCAATGTTGTGCAATGTGTCTCTAACATGAAATTTAGTGCTTCAATGAATGCTTAATTTCTTTAAAATGCTTACAAATGCTTAATAGCTTCTTTTAAACAATAAATAAACTCTGTAACTTTCACTTTGATGATTTTTGAATGCCTAGATGTCTAAACAAACTAGAATGCATGTGCATTTATAGAAAAAATAAATTCAAATCAAGATCCTATTGGTGCCCATATCGATCCCCAATAATAATAAAAAAAGGGCAAGAACAACAGATGAAGGCACTTAAGCCAAAAAGGGCCACTCAAAAGAGTGTCTAAAGCATACATATGCTCCAAACAAGCCCCAAGAGTGTATGGTCACTCTAGACAGTTCCCATGAGTGTATGCTCACTTTAGACAAAGGGGTCTAATCAAGGGAAATCAAAGGAGAGAGAAAAGTGGAGATAAAGGTCACTAAGAGAAGGCTCAGGGATTATCAAAATTTCACAAAACATCTAATTTAAACCAATAATTGAAAAACTACATAAGCATTTAATAATCATATAATTTAACAACAAATAAATATGTATGATCCATTTTAAACTATGTACAACTATAAAAAATAATCATTCTCAAAATTAATGGCAATGATTTTTTCATTTGTCAAATTTTATTATTAATACCAAAGTATCTACTAAGTGTATTTGAAAATATTTTTTAATTCTAATTTCAACTTAGTTAGGGGAATCACATTGTCAAATGTGTAGGTTACTCTCCACTAGAGACATGAGTCATTCTCAAATTTAAATGCAATGATTCCTCAAATTTTGTTTTTAATACCAAAATATATGTTAAGTGTATTTGATTTTTTTTAATTTTAATTTCAAATTGGCCGAGGAATCATTTGTCAAATTTGTAGGTTCCTTTCCACTACAAACATGAGTCATCATCAAACTTAGTGGCAATTATTCCTTTTTATTTGTCAGTATTTATTTTTAATAAAATTTTAATGTATGATCTAATTTAATTATTATAAATTTTGATTAAATTAGAGTTTATATTAGTAGTTTCCCTAAAGGTGCAAGCTACGTCATGATGATCTAGAATATTAGGGTTACCTTTTGTGCATGAAGCAATAAACAACAATAATCTAATATTTCTAATGGAGGTGATTGTGGAAAAGGAGGTGGTGTGTTACTTCTTACTATGTGGTAATGAGTTATGCATAAATGATAATTCACATTGCATGATGAACTTGAGCAATGAAGAAGTGGTAGACAAAAGCAAGGTCATATAAAACATAAAAGTGGTGAAATATGTCAACATGC
This sequence comes from Torreya grandis, assembly GCA_037957365.1. NCBI lineage: Eukaryota > Viridiplantae > Streptophyta > Pinopsida > Cupressales > Taxaceae > Torreya > Torreya grandis. The sequence goes on along the minus strand of JARHVA010001864.1, from coordinate 60,961 downwards.
GCTAGGAAGTGATGGTGAATGGCAATGATAGGGTATTTTAGGTGATGGAATTGAATAAGCTTGATCAAATACATGTGCAAAGTTTAATAACATGTTACATCTATCTTATTTAACTATATGAAACCAAATTAAGCAAATTTAAAATCAATCAGACCAAAAATGAAAAGATTTATTCAAAAAAAGATGCTTCCTATATAATCTAATTGATAGATGTAGGATGCCATATACAAATAAATATGGATACAAATATTTCCAAGATTTTTTCTATTATGTTTATTAGTAACACTGACAACAACAATTGCATTTATAATAGTAGTGATCATTTCTCTTTGTTCGGTGAATAGAGAAGAGGCAAAATTTCCATTAGTACAAGCACAACCAATTTCAAGTTGTTAAGTAGACCTAGGTTCAAATCCCCACCAAGTTCTTGATACTCTCTCCAAGTGCTATGACATTATTATATATATATATATATATATATAGATTTGGCATAATATATAATTTATTGATAAATATAATATGATTTATTATAATATTATAATTTATTAAAAATAAAAATTGATATATATATATATATATATATATATCAATTTTTATTTTTAATAAATTATAATATTATAATAAATCATATTATATTTATTAAGAAATTATATATTATGCCAAATCTATATATTATCTCACAAAATTTTCTTTTCTCTTCACTTTCAATGGGTTTTCATTTTCAAAGCATTCTTCAAATTTGATAGAATTTTGAGTTCATTTTTTATGGTATTGAACAAAAAATGTAGTGTGGAAGACTTTTTCAATCATAATATTATCAATAATGTAATGATTTTGTATCCCAATGCCATGTTAAGATTTTGGTCTTAAATCAAATGGTTCTCAAGATTTATTTATAGCTTGAATGAATGAATGAGTCATTCCATAGGTGAAGATCAATCATTATCTATTAAGTATTACGATTAGGTAATGCTATAATATTTAATTGCATTGAGTCTTGATTCCTCTTATTTTCATGGGGAATATTAAATACACATTATCTCATGAAAATTATCTCTTTTTATTCAATAGTATTTGCTATTTGTGGTCAAGTTCATATCTCCAGTCTTCCTTGCATTATTCACGTGATTTTAATTTCCATAATAATGGGAATCTAATAGGTTCAAGGTTCTAAACCCAAACACCATTGCTTATGTAGCAACCCTTTTCTTTTTGGTCTTAAGCTTGAATAATGATAGGATGTAAGCAATACATAGATGATCATCGATAATTGAGCTCCTCTAGCTGGTGGTCATATGAGCCATAAATAGATTGTCTGTTGGATCTCTCTCGACCTGCAAGAGATGATTTCTTATGTTATTTAGTTCCAAATGTTCTCTAATTTAATACATGAATAACTTAGTGTATATGCTATGTATAACATTACTTCCAAATCTGAAATAGGTTCCTTGTTTTCTTAATTTAAGATCTGATGTACTTAATTTAGGTTTAATAATATCGTTGAAACAACTTATTTCTTGTCAATTGTAGACATGGAATTTAATTTTATTGATGAAGACATTAATTTTGTAATTTTATGTAATCAAAAAATTATGAGCTTCAAGGATCTGAGTCATTTTGGATTTGAGTTATATGTAACAATAAGTATAAATATTATTAAATGTTATTGTAATATATAAATTACTACTACCATATCCATCCATATATATATATATATATATATATATATAATTAAATAAAAATATATATTATTAATAATAGATGTAATAAAATATATCATAAAAACATTATTGTTATTATAATATCAATATATTATATATAATTTTATATATTATGTTTTTATTACGATAATTAAATATAGATATTAATATTTTTATATAAATTTATAAATATAATATAACGATATATTATATAGTAATTTATAAAATTATTATATTATATAATATAATTTATTTGTAATTATTAATAATATAATATATTATTAAACATATTTAATATATTAATTTTCACTATAACATTATACATTATGATAGTAATATATAATGTATTATTATTTTATCATAATATTATATAGTATTAGTATTATTATTATTATTATTATTATTATTATATAATATAATATAATTTATTTCATTTTCATGTAAAATAAATTTTGCATAAAACACATTTCCCTAGCTTGTCAGTGGTTAGTCGTTTGTAGCCATCTGGAGAGGTGGCACCTTTATTCCTTGAAGTTGCTTAACCCTTCGTGCACAAACACTGAGATGGGGTTAGTGGTCATACCGATTGACACTTAATTTATAAAGCCTCACTTTACCAAAAAAAATATTACATCCCTTTCAACATAACTTGCACATTTGGGCAACTATTAGCCTTATATTTTTGGTGGAGGTGACAATAAAAAATGAGGTTGTTTGTTCTTTCATATAGCATGGTAATGTATTATACATGTACCCATTGCAAAGGGGTTCATATCTTGGAAGGTGGTGGCATATTTGATTCACTATTTTCTATTGTCAAGGGTGGACGAAGATGTCATGAGCACTGATTTGATTGTGGCAAGGCTCCACATCTAATGTGTGACTTGAATCATCACTATATGTTGTTGGCATGGGGATAATACATTGAGGTCTTGGAGTCTATATTATAGCTTCTCTTCATCCATCTTGTCAATATATTGACCCTTGGTGAAATTACATCAGTCACAATAGCATACAAAAAATTCATACTCAAACCCCTAGAAGAAAAATCATCCATAATTAAAGGATGTCTTTCTAAGCATCTTATTTATCCATGATGGAAAATAAACATAAAGTATAAGTGAGCACTCCACAGGGAAAATATGTTTTGTAAAAATTATTAAAATAGATATCATATTATTGTTGTTTAATTCTTTATGAATTAGAGGTGATGTCAGTAATCATGGGTTTTGAGTGAGGTATGACTGTTAGTTTATACTCTTTCACTTTATAAAACCCTGCTTTACCATAATATAAAATTACATCCATTTCAGTGTAACTTGCACTCTTCATTATGGTATTTTTATCCTCCATAAAGGAAGTTATAACAATCGAGGTGGTGCCTAATTTTGAGATACATCAAATTTTCATATCGCTTGGATAAAGTATGTAAATAATGGTGGAGATTTGAACCCAGTGCCAATAGACTACCAAAATTGGTAGTGTTTATGGTCTTATCGATAGTTTAACATTTCCTCTATTCACCAAATAAAGATAAGTGACCACTATTGTTAAAAATATAATCATTTTTGTTAGTGTTTTTGAGAATGAGAATGGAAAAATCTTGGAAAAAATTACATCTATATCTATTTGCATATGGCATTCTACATTGGTTGCTTAGATTATGTAGGAGGCATCTTTCATTGAAGAAGACTTTTCCATTTTTCATCTAATTAATTTTAGACTCATCTAAATTAACACATGGTTAATTATCTATGTTTTTAAAGGGGTAATCATATATCTAAGCCTTGTTTTCATTGAGATGACCCTTGTTTCAATCATATATTGAGTAATTAAAAAAGTGTGATGGAAGCTACTAATTGCATTAATAGATGTGACATCATTGAAATTTGTGCATGTATTTTCCCTGGCTTCTTTGAGTCCATCATATAAATACATGTCATTACCCCTCACCATCACCAACCATAACATCATTAAATATTTCATGAATTGCATGGTTTGTATGGCCTTGCCCTCCCCCACCACTTTGTCATTGCTCAAGTTCACCGTGAAACAAAATGTCTCCTCCCCACATAGTGCATTGTTATACCGTATGAAGGAACACACAAGCTCATTTTACACTATCACCTCCACCAAAAAAATAGATTGTTATTTATTTACATTTTTTTAACAAAGTTTGAGATAGGGCTAGTAGTTATGGGTTTTGAGGTTGCGATTCAAATGTCGATCAGACTACCATAGTGCTTAAAAAGAGCATATATAAATTGGTGTGGATTCAAACCCTCATCCAACAAACTATCCAAAATTGGTTGTGCTTGTGAGCATCGCATAAATTGTACCTTCTTCCATTCACCAAATAAAGATAAATAAGTAATATTGTTACAGATATAATAATTATTGTTATATGGCTTCATGCATCAATCGATTAAATTATATAAGATGCATATTTCATTGAAGAATCATTTTCCTTTTTTTGTCTAATTAGTTTTAGATTCATATAATTAGGTTTTGTTAACAAGGTTAGAATTTTTTTCTATTTAATTTTAGATTTGTCTAAATTGACACATGGTGCTTTCTCTGTGCTTTTAAAAGAGCCATTAGATATATGACCCTTGTTTTCATTGATATGACACTTGTTTCAATCATATATTGGGTAATTGAAATAGTTCGGTGGAAGCTACAGATTGCATTTTTAGATGTGATATGTCATTAAACTTTTTACATGTATTCTCTTGGGTTTCTTTGAGTCTATTATTGAAATTCTTTGTCATTACCCCTCACTATCACCACCCAACTCACCTTGATATCTTTCACCACTTACATGTTTTATATGGGCTTCATCTTCCCCACCACTTCACCATTGCTCAAGTTCATTGTAAAATAAAATGTCTCCTCCCCACACAATGCTTTGCCACAACATATGAAGAAACACACAACCTCATTTTTCACCATCACCTTCATAAAAATATCATATTTTTGTTTCTTAATGCTTTGTGAACAAAATGTGAGATGGGGCCAATGATCATGGGTTTTGAGTGTGATACGAATATAAATTTACACTCTTTCACTATAAAAATCCTCACTTTACCAAAATATAAACTTACATCTTGTAGTCATATAAAAGTCACATGAGTGCACTGAGTATCACTTGAGACCACTCTATCCCTAGCTTAGCCCTAGACCTATCCTAGGGCCTCTTTCAATCCTTATCCAACTTTTTTGTGGATCTAACCCATCCCTAAATGTACCATGAATAGTTCCACACCATCTCCTAGGCATCCAATCCCCTAGTGCACCATATTCTGCCATCTAGACACTAGCACGACCCTTTGGACACTAGTGCATTTCACTAATGACCAAGGGATCGTGCTACTATTTATTACCTCTTTTCTCCTCTAATGGACATATTTACATTTCTTACGACACCTTAAGTTCAGCTTAGACCTATTACACATCCCAAAAATCACTAGATTAGTATATATACACTACTTTTATCCTTTTACCCACTAGATGGAAATCATATACAAATACACACAAACAAACTCATAAACAAGTTTTGCAAATCAAGGTCATTGATCCTTATTCTTCCCTACTTATACATATAGACATATATAACAATCTTAAGCTCATATTACTAAAATTTATAGTCTCAAATCACACTCAAAGCACTCAATTTGGCACTCATATTAGTATTCACTTGCACTTAGATTATGAAAACTACATTGGGCTTGATTCCCTCTCGAGGTATTGGTATATAGCCAACTCTCAACACAATGGGGTCTTGAGGTCATGTCTAACCAATCCAAATAATATTACACTTTTCCTACTTGTGCTCCTCAAATACCCTAACAACATGGAAGTCTAGGGTTTTTCTTTCCAAATCAATCAAGTACAGTGATCTAACACTTAGGCACACAAGCATAGGCATCTCAAACTCAGTTGAAGATCCACCCAAAAGCTCATAGCCTCTACCTATAAGGGACACTATTTCACTCTAGAGGACATTAGTGTAGTACACTACTATTTAGAGGATCATGCTACTATCCATGAGAAATTTTGACTTTAGATTTTAGTTGATGACATTCTGAGTAGCTCCTATACTTGCTTTTAGCCTTTCATTCATTCATTCATCTCAGTTAGTTTCCAGCTAAGTAGATCTTTATGTAGTTCATTACTATTTTTAGAATAATTAGATTATATAAATTATTTCACAAACTAGTGGCTATATTTATTGCATGTTTATTCCTTGATTTTCATAGTCCATCACTTTAACAACCTAGGGTTTTAAACTCCATAATCTTCTTAAAAGTTAAATCATTTGGTGAACCCGATGTGAATCAAACATGCAACCTTTTGATCTACAATTTGAGTGTGACTTGAGACTAGAAATGTGAGTAATTTGAACTCAATATTGTTTAAGATGACTATATACATAAGTAGGGTAGAATAGGGATTAATGACCTTGATTTTTATAACTTGTATTTGAGCTTGTTTATGTGTATTTGCATATGATTTCCATCTAGTGGGTAAAGGGATAAAATTTGTGTATATATATTGATCTGGTGATTGTTAGGATGTGGAATAGGTCTAGGCAGACCCTAAGGTATCTTGAGAAATGGAAATATGTCCATTGGAAGATAAAAGAGGTAAGGGATAGTAGCACAGTCCCTTGGTCACTAGTGTATTGTGTTAGTATCAAAAAGGTCACGTTAATGTCCAACTGGAAGAATCTAGTGCACTAGGGGCTTGGATGCCTAGGAGATGGTCTAGGACTACTCTTGGTAAATCTATGGATGGGTTAGATCTACATAAAATCTAGATAATGATTGAAAGATACCCTAAGATAGGTTTGGGGCTAAGCATAAGTAAGGTAGAATAGGGATTAATGACCTTGATTTGCACAACTTGTCCCTAAGCTTGTTTGTGAATTTGCATCTAAGTTACATCTAGTGGGTAAAGGGATAAAAATGGTGTATGTATATTGATCTGATGCTTGTCAAGATGTGGAATAGGTCTAGGTTGACCCCAATGTGTCTTGAGAAATTGAAATATGTCTATTAGAGGAAATCATATTAAAATACACATAAATAAGTTTAGAGACAAGTTGTGCAAATCAAAGTCATTAATCCCTATTATACCCTAATTCTGCATATATTCATCTACAACAATCCTATTTGAAAGGCTAAAAAATGGTTAAGGAGATGCTTAGAGTGTCATCAACTAGAATCTAAAGTCAAAACTCCTCTTAGATAGTATCACAATCCTCTAGATAGTAGTGCATTATGTTAATGCCCTTTGAAACACAATAGTGTCCCTTGCAAGTAAAGATTGTGAGCTTTTAGGTGGACCTTCCTGAGTTTGAGATGCCTTTGCCTATGTGCCTAAGTGCTAGATCACTATATTTGACTGATTTGGAAGTAAAACTCTAGACTTCCATGTTGTTAGGGTATTTGAGGAGCACAAGTAGAAAAAGTGTGATGGTAGCTTAATAGGTTGGACATGAACTCAACACCATGCTATGTTAAGATTTTCCTACATGCCAATACCTCGAAAGGGGATCAATCCCTATGTAGTTCTCCCAGTCTAAGTGTTAATGTAAGTGAAAGTGAATGCTAGTATGAGTGTCACCTTTTTATCTATACATATAATATTTTCAAACTCTATCAAATACTAATGTTTTCTCTCTTGCAGGAACCTATCAAGTCACAATCTCTTTGAGTGTACACCTTAAAGGGTGCACTGTGAAAGGGGTGGGTAAAACATTAGTGTTTTGTAGGATTGGTTTCCCTTATACTACCACTTTTTATCAATCTAATCATCTCCTACACACTTCCTTAAGCCTTATCTCCTCTCTTACACACTCTTCCAAACATTCACTACCTTAATTAACCCCTTCCTAAGCCTAAAACCTTTTTTAATGGTTTACATTACACTACTAGCCCCATCTACCCTGTATTCAAATTGATAAAATTACATTACAGGTCTAGCTGACCTAGACCAAGACCTACCTTATTTTTAACAAATAGTGATATAGATTTGATTAGACTGACCCTATCAGATAAAATTTTGGAAAGGTTTAGGGTTAGATTAAGCTATATATACACATTCATTTCACCATTTTTTATAGAGACAAGGAGTTTATTATTCATTTGCGCTTCTTTATAATTTTCTCTTCCACCATTATACTTGAGTAATTATAGCTTAGAGTTTATACATGGAGAAGAATCTTATCTTGTGGAAAAGTCTTGGATGTTTTAGTCTTTCTTAGTGATCCTTAAAAACCACAATAACTCTTACAAAACACCTTTGGCTAGGGGATAGATTAAGTCTCAATGGGTTCATCTTCAAGGTAAGTATCTCTAACTTTACTCCTCTATAGTAGATAGAAGTAGCATAAGTCATGGCTTTTGAATATATTTCTCTCTCCATGCATTAGGGTTTTACCTATACATAACTTCATTAGGATTATCCTATGCATGTTTAATTTTTATGTTTATTACCTCCATGTTGTGCCACAAGCTTTGGTGACCAGTAGATTAGATTTCCTTTACTTAGTGATTAGAAAACATAGGACCTAGCTAGGGTTATTACATTGTGTTGATTGACTAGATGTTTTGGAACCATCTCTAGGGATGTTATTATGGTAAGATATCCCTTGGTTAGGTTAAGGGGATCCATCTTGGTCATGACCCAGAATATGTAATGTATTAACAATCGAAAGTGTAATTAGAATTTATCTTCTCTGAGTTAGGATTGATTAATAGATTAGTTGAATTCCCTTTATATACATTTTGGTGAACTCAATGTGAATCAAACCCTTATAGTTTTTTCTTTCACACTTTAATTTTATAATTATAGTATATATTTCTATTTTTAATATTGTATCAAACCTATCGATATAGTTCTAACAGTCTCTATGTAGGTTTAACACATAATTGTTCCAAAATGACTTTATTCTATCTAGGTAGGCCTTCTCCAAATACAAGTAACAAGATTGATTAGTTCAACATAGTCTTAATTTTTAATTCCATATTTGCATACATAGTCAAACCAGTCAACTCTATTCACAATTCTCTTCTTTCAGCATATAAGTCTACACACATAGTCGATCCAATCGACTATGTTTACAACTTTTTTTCATCACACAAGTTTTGCAAACTCTATCAAACTAGTCAACTCTGTTAGCAAAAATTTTTGAGTCAACATTTTAGTATTGCAACATATAATTTTTCAATATAAACTTATTCAAACTCACCAAGGTTCATTCTTACTCTCTATCATTTTAGTTCTTCCTTTTTAGTACTATTTTTCACAAGTTTGTAGTCTATAAAACTACAACCCCATGATCAATTGGGTCAACTAACTTGACATAGTTCTATAAACTATCTTCTATCTTGAAGACACAGTCAACCTATTTGACTGTGTTCTTCTAGATCTTGATTTTATGGAACAGTAGCAACCTAGTCAACTTTGATCTACAATATCTGCACATAGTATCACCTAAACTGATTTTATACTCTTCACAATCAAAAGAATTAACCTCTTATTTATAGTAATTAATTCACCTTTCCTTTTAGTTACTTGCATGCTTAGAGTTTAAAACATAGATTAATTGAGTAATTTTTCAAACTACCATTTTAATCACTCTATTTTTCTCTTTTTCACACACTTCTAAATCACTTAAACACCAAAAAGCATTAAAACTTTGTCTTATAAAAGCCTACCCACTTATATTTCATCACCAAGGGGGAAGCAGACTTGGTTTTCTGGCCATGTATAAACACATGGTTGATGGTATATATTGGCAAAGCACCCGACACCCTTATCTCTACAAGATTGTGAAGTGAGGGGGTAGGCCCCAGTATCAAGCCAATACCATTAATATAATACATATACCTTCCATCCTAAACTTCCTAAAAATAGCCTTAGAATGCTTTTTATTTCTTCATTACAACCAAATTCCCAATCACATTAAAATTAAAACTTCATTATAACTTAATAATACTTAGAAATGATCAATTAGGTAGCATTTACTTTCAAGTTGTTGCCAACTTTTTGATCATTGTATTTTGTATTGCAAAACTTGTATTATCTAGAATTGGTGTAAGGTTTGTGCTATGTGTTCTAATTGGATCAATTACATTGATCCAATTGCTTGTGTGCTTAATTTTATTTTGCTTAGATATTATCTTGCCAAACATTTCTTTGTTTCTATAACATTGTCATTTTTGTTGATACAGACTATTCAACATATTTTTAGAGTAAAAATTTACTCTACGGTTCATTCTATTTTTTCAGTCACACATCATGAATTTTTGTCTTCACATATTCTGGTCTGAGATGGCAAAGTTTGAAACAGAGCACAGGCTCTATTTTTCCTTTTGATTCATTTTTGTCTAAGTGTCAGGGTAAAGTAGAAGCTGACAAGTGTCATCCTCCGAGGCATCCTTCCTCAAGTGGAAATGCCAAGTGTCATCGTTCGAGGCATCTTTTATATTTTCTATGAGTTGGTCAAAAAGTGCCACATATCTCATAGTGAATCAGTGAAACGTGCCAAGTGTCAGCGTCTGTAGTTACATATCGGCACCTGCATTTCATCTCTTTTCGGTGAAAGGTTTTAACAAGCAAGTATCAGGATCAAGCGAAAAGTGCCAAGTGGCAGTCATGAAAGGTCTCAATTTTGCTTTTCTAAAAGTGATAAAAGATGCCACGTACTCTAGCAAAAGAAAGTGGAAGCCACCACATGTCGTAGTCTGAATTATCTTCATCTTTGCTTCACTGATTTAGCAAAGACTATGGTGGGTCCCAAGTTTTGTTCTTAAGCAAGCAGAAGCTGCCAGGTGTCATTATTCGTGTAAATGTGAAATGAGACTCAGTTGTTTCTATGGAATAAATAGAGAAAGTAGAGACCACCACATGTCATCTTTTGTAGGTTTCCAAAAGGGTAGCTAAAAGAAGCGAAGATTACCACGTAACCCCAGATAAGTGAAGCAGAGATTGCCATGTGTCCTTTAAAGAAGCAGCAGAGATTGACACATGTTCATGTGTCCCTTTTAAAGTTACTCAAGTAAGAAATGATGTGGGTCTTATTTTATTTTCAGATGTTAAAGTTTTGAGGAAGTGGATAGTGACAAGTGTCAAAGGTGGAACACTCCTGAGCAAAGACACAAAAGAGTATAAGTTACATAGAAAGTGTCGCGTGTCTTCGATAAGTGATGTGGAACATGACAAGTGTCATCCTCCAGTGTCCTCTAAAAGTAATAAGAATATTTTCAAGAAATTGGCTAAGTGTTACCTAGTATCAAAGAGAAGGGAGCGTCTTGCAATCTATTACAGCCAATGAACTGCCAGAAGACAATGCATTTCAGAATCTATAAGATATCTTCTGTTAGACACTTTCATTTGGGGAAGATTTCATTTGGGCCATTTGATTGGGAACAAGCAGATAATCCATAGTGGATCCAAGGCTATAAATAAGGGTGCAGAGATCACCAGAAGATAATGATCAATTATCAGAGAGAATTTTTGAAAGAGAATTATTGTAAAGAGTCTAGACTTTCTAGAGCTGTGACTAAGTAATATTATTTCATTTTGTCTCATTTTCTTGAGTTGAAAGTTTTATATAACTATACGTGTTTCTGTGCCTCTTATATGACTAGAAATTTTAAATAAGAAGATTGAACCCTATGCCTTTGTTGATATTTTTTGTGTCATTTGCAAAAGTAGTCTAGGTTGTAGACTTTCTAGAGCTGTGATCAGGAATGTCATTTGCTTTTTTCGTAAAGAGTCTAGACTTTCTAGAGCTGTGACTAAGTAATATTATTTGATTTTGTCTCATTTTCTTGAGTTGAAAGTTTTATATAACTATACGTGTTTCTGTGCCTCTTATATGACTAGAAATTTTAAATAAGAAGATTGAACCCTATGCCTTTGTTGATATTTTTTGTGTCATTTCCAAAAGTAGTCTAGGTTGTAGACTTTCTAGAGCTGTGATCAGGAATGTCATTTGCTTTTGTCTCATTTTCTTGAGTTGGAAGGTTTACATAACTATACATGTTTCTGAACCTCTTATGTGATTGGAAAATTCAAATAAGAAGATTGAACCCTATGCCTTTGTTGACATTTTTTGTATTACTGCAAAAGTAGTCTATTTTGTGAGCCTAGGTTTCTATTGTTTCCATCTTTTACATTGATCATGCACTTGTTTGCTCTTAAATGTAAATGAATCCTACATATAGTTTCACTGTGCTCAGGATTAAGGTCGAATTACATTCAAGCGCATCGCCATAGATTAGATTTCTTTTCTTGTATTTGTGTTTCTAATTAAAATTCCTATCCCTTTTCCCAATATATACTTAATATAGAGAAGAACTAGCTTCTAAAAAATCTGGAGGTTATTTCAAGACGCAAGTCCCATATCTTGAAACTTCCCATTGTTGTTGATTAGAATCAAGCACTTTAAATCATCAATAGTTTTTGGCATGCCTGGTGGGACCAATCTTAAAGTTTCTTTCAAGATCGTATGAACTAGAGAGCTACGAGGAGTCATAGCTGTGGACCGGTAATCAGATCACAATCTATAACAAATCTAGGTATTCTTTTGCCACCTTTGGTAACTAGTCCAAGAAGAAGAGTCAACCAGTTTATACCAATAACAAGAGAAAATATGGGAGCCCCTATACCCCCAAGAAATTATGTGAGTTGGAACACTGGTAGTCCATTAGTCCTCCCAATACCACCAATCATTTGGGACCCTATCCCAGTGAATGCCCTAAAAGCTCTGCATAAATTCAGTTGGCAAGACTCTAAAACACCTAAGGAACATCTTCAAGATGTATCAGATGTCTGTGCTATACATGTTGTCACACAACAAAATGTGGCCATAAGGTTATTAGCAGCTTCTTTTAAAGGGAAATCTTTAGAATGGTACATGTCCCTAACCCCAAATACCATTTCTACATGGGATCAGCTCGGAGATCTTTTCTTTGAAAGATTCACAGAGAAGGGTGATAAGTCTTCTTTATTACAACAATTAATTACCATTCAAAGGGGACCACAAGAAGCCATGACTGACTTCAATTCTAGATTTCAAAAGACTTGGGATAGAATCCTTGTTACAGCTAGACCATTACCAGGTATGGCCATAGTGTTTTATCTTAAGGCTTTAAATTCAGATATATCTGTTATGATTCAGTCACTTGGAGGACACACTTTGCCTGAGGCTTATGACTATGCAGTCAGAGCTGAGAATAATTTGATAGATGCTGGAAAATTACCTCCAAGGCCTCCCATGCCCATGTTCCCAAAAATTTCCTTGCCATTACCTCAAAAAACCCCTAAATCTATAGCCCCACCTATGTCTATGTACACCTATCCTCAACCACCTGCTAAAGAAATTGTCCCCACTCAGTCATCTGAGCTGGATGATATTAAGAATATCCTAAGGACATTTTCTAATGAGCTGATCAATATAAAAAGACAACATAAACTTTTTATAAGCCTCCATATCAAGGCTATCAAGGAAACAGGTTTTTATCTCAGCCAAACCAATATCAGGGTCCTCCAAGACAAACTAACCATCAACCAGCAAACTAATTGGTTACAGTCCCCACACCCTCATAGAATATTCCTCCCAATTCAAATAGGGAGATTATTCCAGGGCAAAATAGCTATGTGGATAACACTAATGCTTGGTGTTTCCCTTGCAATAATGCTCATACACCTAGAGATTGTCCTATGGGTAATCTACAACATAAAGTGGCAGAGCAGAGAAGAATAGATGGTCAGTTTGCAAGCTCCAATGATAATCAAGCCTATCAGTCTTCTAGTATGCAAAATTCAGTCCTAATGGCTCAAATGCAAGGGATGTCCTTACAACAAGAGGAAGAAATAGCCCCAGAACATGCTTTGTTCTCATGGGTTGAAGATGAAGAATCAATTTTCTTGAATGAAGCATCTACCTCCAAAAAACTAGTGGTGCAGTTTGATTATTACACCAGATCAAAGAGAAGGATGGTGGAACAGCTTGAGATTGTAAATAGTCAAGTCATGGAGAATCCTCCATTTCAAGGACAAAGAAACACTGTTGTCAGATAAGAAGTGCCTCAGTCGGTGCAAAATCAAGGGACTCCTACCCAAATCCAGGAAAAAACAAGATATCCTTATTTTCAAAAGGCTCAGACTCTGGGACCAATAAATGTGGTGGATCAATTAAAGAAGACTCTAGCACAAGTATCAATATGGGATATATTGGCTATTCCTGAATAGAAGACACTACTACAAGAATCTCTACAAGGCCAAGCAGTGCCCAAAGGTATTGTTACCAAATAAGGAACTGTTGGAAAAGAAAAGCTCAAAGATACAGTCCATCTATAGACAACAGCCCTAGTAAATAATACAATAGAGGTAAGCAAATCCAAACTAGATCCCTTCTATTTAACTATAATAGTTGGCAAGAAACTGTTGCATAATGCAATGATTGATTCAGGGGCTAGTATCACAGTAATGCCGAAGTAGATAGCTGATGCTTTCGAGATTAAGTATGAACCACTCACTAAAGGGGTCATACAGCTAGATGGAAAAGTAGTACAAACCATAGGGAGAATCAAATAACTCCAATTACAATTATATGCTTGTCCTAATATAATTGTAAATCAAGATGTAGTAGTGATAGATATACCTCCTGTTTTTGGCTTATGTTTATCAAGAGACTTTACTACCAAAATAGGGGGATATATGTCCCTTGATTGGTCTCATCTCATCTTAAGAACTAAATACGGTTCAAAGATGAAGATATTGTCTGAACCATTATATAAAGATCACATCACTAATGAGCCCACTGCAAAGTTAGAGGCAGCCCATGTTTTGATGAATAAAGAAGAAAGGGTTTTTGTTGAAGAGCTAGGTGAATGGACTGAATATAATCATGAAGAAGAAAATGATCATTTATTAGCTATGATGCAAAGTGACCCATATAGAAATTATGACTCTATTGGTCTGGGCACTTACGTTATATTTGATGAAGATCATAGAATCCCAAATGTTCTAGAGGAAGAAAAGTCAAAAGATTCGTCTTATAAATTCCAGATTCCTAGTGAGAAGTCACAAGCGCATACCTTAACCTCTGATGAAGAAGAAATAATTTATGGTTTTCTTCTTACTTTGCAAGATGATGAAGAGGAACATGGACATTTCCTGGATCATGATTTGAATGATTTGTTTGAAATCATTGGGTCAGGTTATACCATTTTCCAAGATAGCTGTGAGCCAGTTGTAGAGGAACAAAACAACATTGAGCCTCAATTACATGTGCAAAATTATTGTAAACTTTCAGAATTATCCTTTCAAGATATTGGTAATTTTGAAGTTATTAAAGAGGATGATCATGCAGTCGAACCTGAGTTTGAGGAAAAAGGAGTTAAGTCAATAAATGGTATATGTCAAAAGGCTTCTGTTGATGAGCAGATGGTCATTAACTTCTTGGTAAGACATCCCAATATCAAGAGCTGATATTTGATGAGCTTCCAAGAACAAGAAGAGCTTATGTATGTCAAAAGCATGTTCGACTCAGACTCACTCGAATGCAGGCAAACCAATGTGACATACACAGAGGGCAATTGACCAAAGCTACATCCAATTTAATCACTTATATGGCAATATAAGCTGGCTTGTCATGAAAGAGACTTTAGAAATTCTACTTTTGATCCAGGAGGGAGATAAAGATGCTTCATTAATGTAGTTAGGTAGTTTCCCCTTTTTGTATTGATTTGTTTTCCTGCTTTATTTTCCCATTTTTTGTTTTCCCACTTTTCTTTCAAATAAGTGTTCTTTGAACACATAGTCGGCAGCTCAGAATTTTCAAAATTTTAAAAAATCTCCAATACATTGAATGTCTCCCAAATCTTTAGAAATCCCCAAGGTACCTTGCACTGCCACTTGCATAACGTGTCTATCTTGTTGTTCCATAAAGATTGAGTAGGATCTGCTAACGGTTATTTGAGTTTAATGCCATTTTGAGACTTGATAGGTTAATAAATACCTCTTAGTAAGATTTAAAGTTTACAAGTTCTCAAACATTCTTGCATCTGCGTGAAAATATCTTGTTACTTGCATTTTTTTGTGCTTAGTAAACTTGCTTCAGTGAAAGTATTTCCATTTTGCAAAAGTTCATACAAGCTATCATAGAGAAGATATAGAGATGGAGGGGCACAATCTTCACAACAAGGAGCTGGGATGTATGAATCCCTTGATAAGTTTCTTGCAACTAAATCATATGCTTCAGCTCTCGCACAACCATTGAAGACATATCCACAGACCTAGTTTCTTGAAGCTGGTCAACCAAGTGACCCAGCAAAAATAAAAGATTATGTGGATGGCATCATGGACCCAATTCTATAGAGAGCTAGTAGCAAAACTCTTAGAGAAGGGGCACATCAAAGGTGTCTACAAAGAGCCAGAGTAGGGCAATATGAAACATTCACCATGAGAATATGGACCTCATAACTGGCTCAATTCATTGTCCCAACTGTGCATCCATGCCCCAACCTGGTTGAATTATGTGGAGACTTGTTCCATGTACCTTCATGCACCATTCAATGAGGTCCATTCACAGTGAAAATCACAACGCAAGCTATCAGGGATATGTTAGCCCTGCATCATGATAGTACAACTATGTTTCCCACTGTTGCTAAAATGCAAAGAACGTGGGCAAACATCAACACTCAATTAAGGTTCTTGAGATCTGAATTACAAATGGGTGATGATGACACTACAGTACCCACACTCCCTGCACCAATAGCCCAATTCGCCCAGGCTAGCCAAGACGCATTATCAATGATGGCTTTCATCTTTGGCATGAAAGATGATATGTAAATGTATGCAGAACAAATGGCTATCCTTTTTAGGCTGAAGACAGTGGACAAAACCCAGGAGTATCGGTTTGACTTTTCTGAACAAATTGCTTTCTCAATGGTAGAGCAACTGGCCCATTTCAGATCAAAAAGAGTGTTCAGGTATTCTTCCTATTTGTTCCACCTCATGCTTTTTTAGAACTCTGACCTCTTTGCCCAACATATGTATCTTAATGTGTATGACCCAAATTTTGATCTCCAAAGAACCATTCCTGTGTCTGCATGGACACACATTTTGTCAAAGACTAGTGACCTATATGAATTCTGGGAATCATTTGTCACCCTTGATTTTTGCCACCTCATCCCTGAACCAGTTATGAATAGATTATTCCCTAGTGTTTCAAATCTCCTAGCCAGTTGCCCCATTCCTTGTGATTTCTATTTTGGATCCCACCATACCATTATAAGAGTCCATGTTTTTTGTGGGGAACCAATATTACTACCTAAGATTTTGACTCTTAGGTTAGCATTCTTAGAGGTCATCAGGTAGGTATCCATAGTTGACAATGAATTTGGTTTTGGGAAGAGAAAAAGAAAAATGTATGATCTTCTATGGATGACAAAAAACATGGTTTTGGAAACCAAAGATGCAAAAGTTGTGTTACTCAGAAAGCTAGCCTTTTTGGGTTTCCTTCTAGTAGAAGACAAATGGGTTTATGACCCAAATGGTTTCATAGCCTCCTAGGTAAGGACTCACAGGGTTGTAATTAGAATTGCGCATGAAGGCTGCCCATTTTGGGATAACAGAAGAAATCTTAGGGAAGACACTCTTGGATTTTATGTTGAGTTAACAGACTTACCCCTCCCACAAAATAGGCCATGGGAGACATTCTATGTCAAACAAAGGGATTATGATCCTAAAGTCAAAATGACATCTGGCTTAAGGAGGATATTAAAGAATAAAGATTGGGATACTGAGAAGATAGAAGCCTATTGGAAATATAGGCATGAAATTTGTCAAACAACCCATTCTTTCAGAAATGTAGACACAGATGAAAGATGGGAAGAACTATGGGATGAGTGTCATCTCTCCCCTGTATCTATCCCAAAGACAAGTAATTTGCTGACACTAGGTTTAGAGCAGGAATCTAGGGCCGGGTCAAGTCAAGAGTCACAAGCCTCAGAGAAAACTGCAGCTGCAGTAACTGTATCAGTCTGGCCTCAATCTCTCAGCACCATAGAAATGTATAAAAGTGTGGTGCCTTCATCATCAAAAGCTTCCCCATCAGCCCTAGTTATAGATATTCCTAGTTCTCCACAAAAAGTAGATGTGGAAGGAAAAAAGACGCAACAAGAAGAAGAGACACCCAAGAAATGAAAGAGGGTGCAGTTTCAATTTGATTCAGAAGAGGAGACAGACACCACACAGTGCCAATTAAAGGGTACTGTAATCGCTCCTCAGGTAAGCATTATTCCTTCCTCTCCTTCTCAGTCTATTTTTTCTCCCATTGGCATGATGATTTCATCTAGCCAGATGACATCCTCTACCACTTCTGTCGTTCCCATTTCTCACTTTACCCCATCTGTGCCACCTCTGGCCTTAACATTACCTCATTTCTCTCCCTCTGTTCCAAATAAGCTTTCCCTTCAGATTACCCATAGCCAATAATTGGCTATTCAATATGGTCTACCACAAGGACATCCTTTTGCGGGTGGGCACATTGCCTCTCCTTCCACCTTCTAGACCCAAGCAGATGCTACTAGGAAGGCAAGGGAAGCTCGAAGAGATAAAAAGAAGATTAAGGAGAATAAAGCTTTGGCTACACCCCATTTGCGGTCATAGTTTGACCCCATCCAACAGCAATTGACGGTGACTCATTTGTCACCAAATGTAATAAAGCCAATGGAGTAGATGCAGCTGGAAGATTACACTATGAATGCGGTGGCCATCGACATGTCCCTCTTCAGGCCACAAGACAAAATTGAGCTGCTGACAAAATCCACTTTTGTAGTTACTAAAGACTACTTGAAGATATCAAGAAGGCTACAGAAGATGGAAGCCGAGCTAGCCAAAGAAAAGGCAAACTATGATAGTTTGACCTTAGAAATCAATAGCAAAAACAATGAGGTAGAGAATCTGAATAAACAGTTTCAAAATATTGTTTCTCTTCAGACTCACCAGATAGTTTAGGCCCAAAATGATTCTTTAAAGGCAGGGCTCACACAGGTAAAGGATGTGGTGACAACCCTCAGGCATGAAAAGGTAGTGCTATAAAGAAAGTGCGAGGAAAACCTGTTGTAGGTTACTCAATTGCAACAAAAGCTATTGGCTGAACAAAATAATACTACGGCCCTACAAGCCCAATTTCACGTAGAGCAACAGAGAGTAGCACAATTGACACTAGAGCTGGCCAATAGGCCAAAGAGTGTCATATTATTAAGTCTGGTAAGGGAGCTATATGAATCCATGTGGAAGAGAATCTCTTCAAAGATTAATCAGCTCAGGCCTTCTCTCACCCTCCTACTAAATGCATAGGAATTGTGCAAAAAGGTGGAGAGTTCAGTTATAAATACTCTGGCTACAGTCTCTAAGAGAGAAATGGATTCACAAACATTGTTGCAAAAGCTTTATGATGCAACAGATGCAACATTGTCAACAACAGGAATCAATGATAGAATGGTTGCTACCAAGCGAGTAAATGAGGTTCTCAGTTGCAATTCTGTAGCCAATAGTTGCAAAGAGCTTTTGGATGTCATGAAGGAAGGAATCAATGAAATGAAGTAGCATGTTGAAGATCTAGTACAATTAGGTCTTCCTTCTCCTTTTCCTGATGACAACACTGTGCTAATGGTAGAAGAAATTGAACCGTTGTTGTTGGCCAAACAGAATGATCAAATAGTTTTCTAGGATCTAAGGGATGATTCATCAGTCCCTGAAATAGAAGTTGTCTTGGTTCTTGTTTCCCAGCTCGAATTCAAATTGAAGGCTACTGTTCAAATTTTGAAAAAAAATTCACACAAAGATATCATTAACCTTGATTTAGCCTTCAATGAATTGTAGAATAAGCAAGGGTTATCTAGATGAAGAGTGGTCCGCCTACCAGACAACATTGTTGAAGCTGTGATTTTGAAATTTTGATCTAGTGGGAGTTGTGGTTTCTTTCTGAGCAGGCTCAAAAGTCCTGGGGGTTGCCAATAATTGTAGAGTAAAAATTTACTCTAAGGTTCATTCTATTTTTTCAGTCGCATGCCACAAATTTTTGTCTTTGCATATTTTGGTCTAAGATGGCAAAGTTTGAAACAGAGCACAGGCTCTATTTTTCCTTTTGATTCATTTTTGTCTAAGTTTCGGGGTAAAGCAAAAGCTGATAAGTGTCATCCTCTGAGGCATCCTTCCTCAAGTGGAAACACTAAGTGTCATCATCTGAGGCATCTTTTTTATTTTCTATGAGTTGGTCAGAAAGTGCCACGTATCTCATAGCGACTCAGGGAAACGTGCCAAGTGTCAACGTCTGCGGTTACATATTGGCACCCACATTTCATCTCTTTTTGGTGAAAGGTTTTAACAAGCAAGTAACAGGATCAAGCAAAAAGTGCCAAGTGGCAATCACGGAAGGTCTCAATTTTGCTTTTCTAAAAGTGACGAAAGCTGCCATGTACTCTAGCAAAAGAAAGTGGAATCCACCACGTGTCGCGATCTAAATTATCTTCATCTTTGCTTCACTGATATAGCAAAGACTGTGGTGGGTCCCAAGTTTTGTTCTTAAGTAAGCGGAAGCTGCCAGGTGTCGTTGTTCATGTAAATGTCAAATGAGACTCAATTGTTTCTATGGAATACATAGAGAAATCAGAGACCACCACGTGTCATCTTTCATAGGTTTCCAAAAGGGCAGCTAAAAAAAGTGAAGATTACCACGTAACCCCAGATAAGTGAAGTGGAGATTGGCATGTGTCCTTTAAAGAAGCAACGGAGATTGACACCTGTTCCTATGTCCCTTTTAAAGTTAATCAGGTAAGAAATGTTGTGGGTATTATTTTCTTTTAAGCTATTGAAGTTTCAAGGAAGTGGATAGCAACAAGTGTCAAAGGCAGAACACTCCTGAGTAAAGACACAAAAGAGTATAAGTTACGTGGAAAGTGGCGCGTGTCTTCAATAAGTGCTATGGAACATGACAAGTGTCATCCTCCGGTGTCCTCTAAAAGTAATAAGAAGATTTTCAAGAAATTGGCTAAGTGTTACCTAGTATCGAAGAGTTGGGAGCGTCCTACAATCTGTTACAGCCAATGAACTGCCAGAAGACTGCATTTCAAAATCTATAAGATATCTTCTGTTAGACACTTTCAGTTGAGGAAGATTTCATTTGTGCTATTAGATTGGGAACAAGCAGACAATCTAGAGTGGATCCAAGGCTATAAATAAGGGTGCAGAGATCACCAAAAGATAATGATCAATTATCAGAGAGAATTTTTGAGAGAGAATTATTGTAAAGAGTCTAGACTTTCTAGAGCTGTGACTAAGTAATATCATTTGCTTTTGTCTCATTTTCTTGAGTTGAAAATTTTATATAACTGTACATGTTTATGCACCTCTTATATGATTGGAAAATTCAAATAAGAAGATTGAACCCTATGCCTTTGTTGATATTTTCTATGTCATTTGCAAAATTAGTCTAGGCTGTAGACTTTCTAGAGCTGTGATTAGGAATGCCATTTGCTTTTGTCTCATTTTCTTGAGTTGGAAGGTTTACATAACTGTACATGTTTTTGCGCCTCTTATGTGACTGGAAAATTCAAATAAGAAGATTGAACCCTATGCCTTTGTTGACATTTTTTGTATTACTGTAAAAGTAGTCTATGATGTGAGCCTCTGTTTCTATTGTTTCCATCTTTTACATTGATCACGCACTTGTTTGCTCTTAAATGTAAATGAATCCTACATATAGTCTCACTGTGCTCAGGATTAAGGTCAAATTACACTCAGGCGCATCACCATAGATTAGATTTCTTTTCTTGCATTTTTGTTTCTGATTAAAATTCTTATCCCTTTTCTCAGTATATACTTAATATAGATAAGAACCAACTTCTAAAAAATCTGGAGGTTGTTTCAAGATGCAAGTCCCATATCTTGAAACTTCCCATTGTTGTTGATTAGAATCAAGCGCAATTTTAAATCATCAAAAATATCTACCTATAGTACACAGCCAAATTGTCTGACTGTGTCTCCTCATCTTCCTATTTAGCCCTTATTTAATTAGTACATAATTAATTTGTCTAACTATATATTCGTATTTCTTGGCCTATTCCCTATTTATAAATACAATATCAACCCATATGACTATCTATCTCTTTAGCTTGTTTAAATTTTAACCCTTACAACACACAGTCAACCCGCTCAACTGTGTCCCTTTGTTTTCTTGTTTGGTGAGTTTTATTCACATACTCTATCGACCCCATTGACTATGTACCTATTAGCCGATACTATTCTCTATCTATCTGATTCTATCTCTATTTTTTATTCTTGTTTCCTAATCTCATATTCTTTCTTCAAGCATCATGAAATCCCCTATGAAAATATTTTTGGACAACCTAAATCTATTTAGATGCTATATGGAATGCTCTTTTCTTCCTACCTTTACTTCTCAAGAGGATCCTCACTCTTAGAGTACATCTTCTCCTCCCTTATATTTAGATTTCAACATGTTTCACATTACTCAAATAGATGAGATCAATGGTTATGATCCTTTTCATACCTATCAATATAATTTTCATCTTTAAACATCTCACCATAATGTGGGGGTAATTGACACAAGCCTATCTAATAACCCCATAACGAATATACCACCTAGAAACCCTCCCCCCTACTACTAATTCAGGTAATCCTCTTATAAACACTAACCACCAATTGATACAACTCATATTCTTGCATAGATAATGCAAAAAATGAACATAATGAAAACATCTAACACCTCCCAAATGATTCAACTACAACATCATTTGATCAACATGGCTAATCAACCTCCTATTCTTCTCCCTCAAAATAATCAAAACTTTATTCCTCCATCTGTTAGAGATGCCATGGGTAATGTCATCCCCCAACCTATCATGGACAATAAGATGCTTTAACACATCCAAAATGAAATTTTACCCCCTTTCATTATTTCTATTGATATTGGTAATATGTCTCCAACGATTAAATATGATGGCACTAAATACCCTGCATCTTTTATTAAGACATTTAATAAACTTTATAAAGAGTGGATCCAAACTAATACTTTTGACACAACCAAATTTTTAGTTAAAACCTTCACCAGTGATGTATTAGTATGGTATAACCAACTTCCCCAAAATTTTATATGGCAGCTAGAGGATTTAGTCAATCCTTTGGTTAAATAATTCCAACACAGTGATCTTCCCAAAAATTGCCTTAGTCATTTCATAAATTCTAAACAATCCCCTACCGAATTAGCTCATGATTTTATCAAACAATGGAAATATTTGGCTCATGAGGCCGATCACAATGTGACTGATCATGACTTGTTTAAACTCTTTATAACAATATTAACCCCTTCAATCTAATATAAGGTTTGAACTTTCCCTTCCCAAATGTTAAATGAAGCTCTTGATCAAGCTAAGTGCCAAGACTTCTTAATGAAATAGTTTGAACCTACTACTAAAATCATTAAGGGATATTTTCAATATTCAACCAATGCGATAACCAAAAATCCTCCTCAACCCAAACTAGGAGTGGCCAAAGCCAACAATCCCCAAGATTCTCATATGCCATTATCTGTGCAATAAATGAAACAATTTTTAGCACCCTCTAAACCATTCACGTACCCTAATAATCCCCCTAAATGGTATGACCCTAATCAATTTTTTTGGGTTCTATGTTGATATAGGTCATTCCCATGAGACATGCAGAGGGATTATAAAATTTATTGTTTTTTTAATGCTTGGTGATTCATTCAATCATGATGCCATGATTTAAATCCATTGTCAAGATTACATTAATGCTTCTCAAAATAAATAAGATTATAAAGCTTTTTATTATAACAACTCAAAATATTTATCTACATCTAACCCTCAAAAAGAAAATAAGTATATTTATGCGATCAACACTGATTATGATCAATATTACACCAATTCCCAATACATAAATGTGGCCAAGGTTAATTATCAATGCAAACTAGCCCACAAAGATCCCATCACCAAACCAAATAAACCATATTTAGAAGAGAAACTTTTCAAAGATAATACTACTACTCACTTATATTCAGAAACTAATGAGGGATCATATCTTCCATTTGAACCTCCAGCCACCTCTCTTCCTCCTAAACCTACTTTACCCTCTAAGCTTTGTGCTGGTTCTTCTTCTTCCAAAACCCATTAAAACTTCCTAGAAGAACTCAATTCTATGCCTTGTAAAATTACTCTCATGGATTTAGTTCATACATCTTTTTATCATCATAAGTTCTTCATGTAACAACTTCAATAAATTGAAGATCCATCTCCTTTAGAATAGGAATGATCTTCTCATGAGCCTCAACCAACAAAAGTTCATACCACTGAATTAATTTGTCCTTATTTGAAGCCTTCCATAAATTTCATTGAAGAAGACATAGTCAATGATGAAATCCTCTTTCCAGTTAATGATCCACCCTTCTTTATTAATATAGTTGTTAATACCACCCTCATTCAAAATGTATTAGTATATGAAGAGTTAGGAATTAATGAGACATCTCTTTGGCTCATTCAAAAACTTAGCTAAAATAAAAATCATTGCAGACAAACTCATTTGACATGACGTGGATTCAATAAAACTAATCAAAATTTTCTTGGTTGTATTTATCTCCCTCTTACTATTGGACCCAAAATTATATGTACTAAGCTTATGGTCCTTGATTTACCATTATCTTACAATACACTCCTAGGATGCCCATGGACTCATTGCATGAGGGATATTGCCTCTTTTGGAAGCCAATGGATCAAGTTCATTTATAATGGTAAAAGGTATAAACATGAGGTTGACCCTAACCCATGGAGTATTCAGCTTCCTCATCCTAAATCTCAATATTGAATTCCCACTATTTCAAAGATTAATAACACCTCTTTACATGAATTCATCAATATGAATCTGGATTTACATGTCACTCTTGATGATTCTAAGATGATGAGCACAATGACTTGTAAAATACATGCAATACTATTAAGCTTCCTCCTTAC
Organism: Torreya grandis; assembly: GCA_037957365.1. Classification (NCBI taxonomy): domain Eukaryota; kingdom Viridiplantae; phylum Streptophyta; class Pinopsida; order Cupressales; family Taxaceae; genus Torreya; species Torreya grandis. The sequence continues at coordinate 36,189 of JARHVA010001864.1, read as the reverse complement.
ATCTCAAAGTGGATACCTCCATCCTTATTACCTTGAGATCACACCATCCCTCTTATTGATGAGATCGCCAATTTCACTCCTTCATGTAATTCCCATTAAACATCTTATACAAAATATGACTTCACATGTAATGATTATGGAGTGGTTAAATTATTTCAGGAACCTTTAATTATGTCACCACGTAAATTTAGTAATTGAGGCATTTCACCTTCTAAAGTTCCTTTCGAGTCACAAGCATGTATAGTTTCTCCAACTTATGATGATAACTACATCATGGCCTAATCTCAATCAAAATACTTGGACATTCAACACGATTAGAAAACTTTATCTCAAATACATGCTTTCAACCACAATGTTCATACCATTTCCACTAATTTTGAGTTAGAACATGAAGGTCATGTACTTTCAATTAATTCTCCACTTCTCAATACTCCATGGGTGGTTAAACAAATCTTACCTCTCACATATTTAGAACTTATGGAACCTTCTATACCTCCTATGAAATTGGCTATTCTACCCAATCTTTTTCCCATCCATGATTCTAACAATAAAATAATTGATTCTAATCAACATTCCTCTACAGTTTCACCTACTCTTGAGATCACCCTTGATTCCAAGACCACAAATGTATGCTACATACATTCTAAATATGACCACCATGGTAACAAAATTAATGATCTTGAAGTAGATGTGGAATATTATGGCCCTTTACCTACATTACCAAGCGATGAAGCCATCCTTGAATTACTCCATGCTCGAGAACCTCAACTTCTTTAAGAACATCACAAACTTAGGAATTCCAAGCAAAAGGCCCCTCATTTTAACAACTTCATTGCTATCATTGATCCTAAAACCAATCTCATTTCCTCTCTTTCTAATTCACCATAGATAAATTTCAAATGGAAATGATATGTTTATTGAGGAAGCTACAAAAATTGAATATGGCACCCCCTCATGCCCTCGACCTATAACAGTATCTAGATAACTCACATAAACTAAACATGATAACTTTAATTTATCTTCAATAAATATCATAAGACTTTTGCTTGGTCATATGAAGATGTACCTGACATGATCCTAGTATCATGGTGCACAACATCATCACATACCCTGATGCCAAACCTATTTGGAAAAAATAATGAAAATTTCCCCCTGAAGTTTCCAACTTATTCTATAAAGAAATTATTAAATTTTTGGATGTAAAATTTATCAAACTAGTGGACTATTTAGAATGGGTCTCCAACATTGTCCCTGTTTGTAAAAAAGTCACCATGGTTATTCACATCTGTATTAATTTTTGTAACCTCAATCTTGTTTATCCCAATGACAAATTTCCATTACCTTTGATAGATGCCATTGTCAATTCCACTATTGGATACAAAATGTTGTCCCTCATGGATGGTTTTTTGGGATACAATCAAATTCACATCACCTCTAAAGATCAACACAAGACAACTTTCACCACAAAATGGGGCACCTATTACTACATTAAAATGTCCTTTGACCTTAAAAATGTTGGAGATACTTAATTTCCATTACCTTTGATAGATGCCATTGTTGATTCCACTATTGGATACAAAATGTTGTCCCTCATGGATGGTTTTTTGGGATACAATCAAATTCACATCACCCCTAAAGATCAACACAAGACAACTTTCACCACAAAATGGGACACCTATTACTACATTAAAATGTCCTTCGACCTTAAAAATGTTGGGGATATGACCCACATTTTTCATGACCTTATCCATAAGTTTTTGGAAACCTATGTGGATGACCTCATTGCCAAATCTAAAAGCTGTCAAACTTATCTTTCTGATCTTGCTATCATATTTGATCAACTTATCAAATATAAAGTTAGATTGAACCCCTACAAATGTGTCTTTGGCATCACATTTGGTAAATTTTTAGGGTTCTTAGTCTCTCTTCATGGTATTGATGTTGATCCCACTAAGATTAATGTTATTTCCAACATGCCTATTTCTCATTTGATTCTAGACATTTGTACTTACCTTGGCAAGCTTGGGGTAATACGATGACTTGCCCCCAAAATGACTTATCACATTTATTATGTTAATTCCCTTCTTAAAAAATTTAATGCTCTTAAATGGACTGATTTTTTTCAAAAATCTTTTGATAATATGAAAGAATCATTGCTCCATCCACCTATCCTTTGTCCACCTTTTAATGATCATCCTTTAATTTTGTACACTTCTTCCACACCCGTATGAGTTGGGGCAATGCTTGCCCAACAAGATGATACTAAAAGAAATTATGCCATATATTATATCAGTCGATGTCTCATTGATTATGAAAAATGTTATACCAAAGTAGAATGTGATTATCTCGTTATCTATTTTATAGCTAAAAATCTCTATAATTACATGTTTTATCAAACCACTTACATCATAATTCATTTTGAACCACTTCCTCACTTTTTGGATGGTTCTTTTAATGGAATTTGATCTCCAAATTATCACATAAAACATTTTTAAAAGATAAGTCATTACTGACCAGCTCGCAACAACACCCATACCTGCTAGCAATCATCTTCAAGATAGTCTCCTCGATGACAATATCCTCTATATTGAAGGTCTTAATCATGATATCACTCTCAAAGATTACTTCCATAAATTCATTGTTAATTTAGAATCAAGTAATCAAGAAGATTCCTCTACCATTCCTAATACTATTAAATCTAAAGTAGTCATCGAAGAACTTCCTAAAATCAACATAAATTTACATGAAGACACTTAGACCCTTCATTTTGATGGCACCAAATGTCTCCAAGGATTTGGGGTAGGTTATATACTCGCTATTCCTCATGGTAAAATTATCCCTTTGGAATTTTAACTTACTTTTGATGTCACTAATAACATGGCTAAATATGAAGCATTAATCCTAGGCATGAGAGTGATACTTGACTTAGATATTGCATATCTGCATGCTTTAGGTGACTCCCAACTCATATGCCAATAGGTTAATGATGATTATCAATGTAAAAGTTAAAATATTATTTATTATCAACAAATTATTGATTTACCATCGATCCCATCACTAGGATCAAAACTCTATCATTGATTCACTTGTTTCTTCAACATCCTTATTTCATCTGCACCTAATTCTCGTTGATTCAACCTTTCTTATGCAAATAATAAAGTCCCCAACTTCCATCCAACCATAATATTCACTTATCTATCATATTGAAGTTGTCACCAGTTGATAAAGCCCATGGTACAAATACATTATCTAATTCCTTGAGAATCAAACTTATCCTCTGAACATAGACTCCTGTAAAAAGACTCAAATTCACAAACAAGTTTTCAAATATGTCTTTGAATATACACCCTTTATTATCAAAATGTTTAAGGTACCTTGCTCTCATGTGTAATGAAATTAGAGGTTCCTCCTCTCCTTGAACAAGTGCATGGGGTCATTTATGGTGGTCATTATAGCAAACATGCTACAACATGCAAATGCTTATGTATGGGATACTTCTAGACTACTCTTGAAAAGGATGCTATAGAATTCACTAAAAAGTGTAGTCCTTTCCAAATTCATGATGATCTAATCCATTCACCACCAACCAAGCTCTAAACAATAGCCATTCTCCATCTAGGGATTAGATCTCATAGGCAAACTACTTAGATCATAGGATGGGCATGCCTTTATCATCATGACTACTGAATATTTCACCAAATGGGTAGAATCCATGCCTCTCCTCAATGTTATAGGTACCATTATTTATAAATTCATCCTCAATAAAATCATTTGCCATTTTTTATTTCCCCATACTATCATTTTTGATAATGGTAGTAATTTCAAAAATAAAGACAAAATAATTTTGTGCTAAATTTAAAATATCTCATAAATTTGCCACACCCTATAATCCACAATACAATGGCCAAGTTGAGGCCACTAAAAAAATTATCAATAAAATCCTCCAAAATCAAATCTATGAAACCTACATGGATTGGTATCTTCATTTATATCTTTCACTTTAGGCCTATCGCACTAGCATACACACTACCACTGGGGCAACATCGTTTTCACTAGTCTATGGTTCTAAATCTATCCTCCCATTAGAAGTTGAGATTTCCTCTCTCTATATATCTATTCATGGTATCATACCCAGTGAGGAATTACGTGAAGCTCACCTTCATGCTCTTGATCTTCTTGATGAACATCATCTCTTTGTTCTGCAACATAATCACCAATACAAGGTTCATATAACCAAACAACATAAAAAAAAAGGTTAAATTTCATGCTTTCAATGTTGGTGATCTAGTCTTTAAATTAGAATATATCCATGATAAATAAGGCTAATATTCCCAAAAATGATGGGGCCCTTATTTAGTAAAAGATTTACTTGGTCCTAGCACCTATGGCCTCTAAATTAATGAAGGCCATATTTTCATAGAGCCTACCAATGCATATTTACAAAGTAGTATTTTACTTAGATCTTTCCTTTTTTATCATGATTTCTATATGTTAACCTACTAATACTCTTTGTAGGATATCCACACGAGCTCACCCTTTGTAATAGTCTCTCTTTCCACAAACCTTAGTTCCTTCTCTTGATCCTTTGGTTTCTTTTTTTTTCATGAGTTGCATTATAAAACCATGGATAGGACCCGGTCTTCCTCATGAATTTGTTTGTTCTTATTGTTTCATTACTTTCTAATGATTTTTTCACCCCCTTGAGTCTCTATTTTGTGAATTTTAGTGTAAGACCATGGATAGGACTAGGCCTTCCTCACAAATACCATCTTTCTCATCTTTATTTTTCACATGCTTTTTTCACCTTCTTAGGTTTCTCTTTTATGAGTTGTAGTGTAAGATCATGGATAGGACCAGGTCCTCTTCATAAAATTACCACCTTTAATTAATTCAATGATTCATTTTATAGAATGTCAAGAAATGATTACAATCTTGTGATCTCTTATTCTTAGCCTTAATTTTTGTTTTTGTTGAGAATAAACCTCACACAGTAAACTATGTTAGCATGTTTCCATAAACTTTCATTCATTCTTATGATAAGGAATCATACTTACCTATCATTGAATCCCCTTTCTCTCCATTGTCACATTTTTTATGAATTGAAGTAATTCAAATTATTTCATATTTCATTCCCCTTGATTTTTTGTCCTTTCATTTCACTTTGGATAAAACAAGGTCAAAGTCAAGATAACACTTTTATTTCACATAAATAAACAAGACTCTTAAACACCATGATCTCTAAGTTCTTTTTCTTAGTAACCAAGTACCAAGTTTTCAAATGATAGTCATTTTTAGCACCCATGTTTGGTTCTCTAAATCTGTATGGAGGAGAAATAGAAAAAGCCATCAAAAGTTAAAAGCTAAATCATTTGAAATAAAAGGTAATGATCAAAATGAAAAATACAAAGTCAAAACTCAAAATTAGACCAAAAGATATGATTCATAGCTCATCTCATATCTCTAGTCGAAGCTCAAACTTCATAGTTGGCCACATGATAGAGCCGAGGTCCACTAGGGTGCAGTAGGTCAGTAGATTGGGATAAGAGAATTCAAAATATCCATAAATGGTGCTACCTACTTTCTCATGCAAGTACCCAATCTTCATAGTAGATCGATGGCTCTGTAAGGGGTCATGAAGAATAGGGAACACATTGTGATAAGGTACGTTAATTTTAATTTTCATGCATATAGCCTTCATGGTATGATATCCATACTTCATTTGATGACCCATGATTTATGTGGTTAGGAGAAGTTCTTCAGAGTCCTTAATGTCAAAAGGCCTCTTATTTTAATAAACCTAATTTAAGTGTCTTGAATTTGATAAAGAGTTTCTCTACATTGTTTTTTCCTTCATTTCCCCTCCGCCCATTTTATTTCCCCCCTAGATAGTCAAATTTGATTCTAAATATGTTTTCCTATTTCTTCTATATTCCCTCTTATTCACATCTTAAAAACATGCTAGCACTACTTTGTTTCGGTTTTATTTATTCTTAGGGCAAAACAATATGCTTGAGTGATTATGGATTATTTTCTTTACACCATTGCCTTACATTTCTAGAGATACCTTGGTTTCTTTTAACATTTTTCACTGTTGTACCTCCTTTTTTCATAGACAATTGTGTTTATTTCTATATTTTTATTATACTTTCCTTTTTTTGGATAACTGCAACTATTTCTATTTTTGTGTACTTTTTCCATTGTTGAGTGATCTTGGCTTGTTACTTCTCACTCACTAATGTTGTTTTCCCTTTTATACTCTTTTTCCATTGATGATTTAGTAATGATTATTATTATTCACTCATCAATGTTATTTTACCATTTCTTGTCCATCTTTGTTTAAGGATTGTTACTACTTTTACATTTATGTTTGATTACCATTTTTACTTATATCCCTTGGTTTGACTTGGTTTGTTTTACTTAAGGTTTACTTGTTTGAGTTTTTCAGTCATTTTAGTAACCTTATATTTTTGGGTAATATTTTTGGTTACCCAATTTAATCTTTGACTTGGTCATTTGGTTCTAACTTAGCATTTGTCACCTAAACTTACCAAATTCTTAAGTACATCTTGCCTACACTGCATCAGTTATCTTGGCTTTACTACATTTGTTTCTTTTTTCTCTTTAGTTTTGTATCCTTGGGTTTGTCCAAAGCAATCTTTGCACCCTCCATGATCAAAACTACAAACACAACAAACAACCATCCAACAATAAAGGTAAGTCAAGGTACACATATATTACTTTTATTTTCAATTATTTCCTTTTCAATCATTTACTTTTAGTTATTGTATGCTTTAAAATTTTAGCTTAAGCATTGTGTGTTACTATGTTCTTTTCTCAAAGCACCATCCCCTATTACACCTGAGTGACATGTGATGAGCTTTGAATGTGAAAAATGTATACACAATATTTTTAAACTTTATCAAATATTTATGATTTTTCTTGTAAGAACATATCAAGTCTCAATCTCTATGAGTGCACACCTTAAAGGGTGCAGGGGAAAATGGGTGTGCAAACCATTGGTGTTTCATAGGATTTTTGTCTTCTATACTACCACTTGCTATCAATCCAACCATCTCCTACACACTTCCCTAAGCCTTATATCTTCTCTTGCACACTCCTCCAAACAGTCACTACCTTACTTAGCCCCTTACTAAACTTAAAACCCTTTTTAATGGTTTACATTACACTATCGGCCCCATTAACCCTATATTGAAATTAATAAAAGCACATTATGGGTCTAGGTCCGCTTTGATTGACCTAGACCAAGACTTAACTTATTTTTAGCAAATAACAATACAAAGTTGATTGGACTAACTTTGTTGGCTAAACTTTAGGAAAGGGTTAGGGTTAGATTCAACTATATATACACATTCATTTTGCCATTTCTTAGAGAGACAAGAAGTTAATTATTCATTTGCGCTTCTTTACAATATGCTCTTCTGCCATTCTACTTAAGGAGTTATAACTCAAGGTTTATACTCAGAGAATAATCTTATCTTGTATAAAAGTCTTGCATGTTTTGGCCTTTTATAGTGATCCTTACAAACCACAACAACCTCTTGTGAAGTACCTTTGGCTAAGGGAAAGATTGAGTCTCAATGGGTTCATCTTCAAGGTAAGTATCTCTAACTTTACTCCTCTATATTAGCATATAAAAGTAGCATAAGTAATGGATTTTGAATATATTTCTCTCTCCATGCATTGGGGTTTTACCTGTACATAGCTTAATTAGGATTCTCCTATGCATGTTTACTTCTTATGTTTATTACCTCCACTTTGTGCCACAAGATTTGGTGAGCACTATATTAGATTTACTTTACTTACTTAGTGAATAGAAAACATATGATCTAGCTAGGGTTATTACATAGTGTTGCTTGAATAGAGGCATTGAAACCCTCTCTAGTAATGTTATTGTGGCAATATATCCTTTGGAGAAATGGAAATATGTTTTTTGGAGGAGAAAAAAAATAGTAGCATGGTCCCTTGGGTACTAGCACATTACACTACTATCTAAAGGGTTGTATTAGTGTCTAGGTGGAATAATCTAATACACTAAGGGCCTAGATGCCTAATAAATGGTCTAGGACTACTCTTGGTACATTTGGGGATGGGTTAAACTTACACTAAAGCTAGATAAGGATAAAAATAGCCCTAATATAAGATTGGGGATAAGCTAGGGATAGTGTTGTCTCAAGTGACACTCATTTCACTAAAGTGACATTTTATATGACTATATTTTCCCTTTTTATTCTATAAATTTAATAAAGTGAAATGACTAGGATAAATAAAAAAGAAGCATACCTAGACTTACTTAAGAGGTGAAGCCCTTGAATCTATGTCTAAGTATGAAAATCATGCTCCATTGCATTTCATGTAAATGAAACATGAATGAATAAATAAGTCCCTACCTAATAAATATAAAAAGTAAATAAAAAATTGAGTAAAGATATAAGAAAAATAGGAAAAGAATGAATACACCTCATTGGGTACATGAACCAATGCAAAAATTTGGTGACATCTTTTGTGAGTGTAGTTTTTGATCAAATGGTGAATAGCTTGGACTAAGTTGATGACCTACTCAATATTCATGTGTGTGTTGATCAAGAACTCAATTTGGCCTTGAATCCATCATTTCCCACTCCCACTTGGTGGATCATAGTTTGTGAATAACTTGGATTGGCATATGGGAACAATGTGCCATGCACATGCCACCAAATCTAATATTTTTGCATATAGATTCTGGACTAAGTCATAATAATTTGTGTCTGAGTATCTAAAACTGAAACATGAGTGATCATGCCATGCATGATGCCCCCAATCTAAGTAAATAGTTGTAATTATTCTTATAAATGAGCATAAAATGAACATATCTGATAATATATGACTGAAACTATGCAAACCTGAACTATAACTAATGTACCTTTTTATCAATTCCAAAAAAAAAAATTCTAGGCTACTAGATAGTAGCACAATCCCTTGAATATTAGTGCACCATGCTAGAGTACACTATGTTGTGATAGTGTCCAACTATATTATTTCTATGAAAAAATGAAATTGATCTATGTATGACTATTTTTCACTATGTTTTCTTGATTATGAACTCTATATTTTGTATCTACATGTTGAAAATTGTGTCTTGAGTGCATTAGGATGCCCTGATCTTTATGACAAACCCCTATGAATGTTTTTTATTTTGAGGGGATTGTTGCACTTCTGTAATAATTATCCTCAAAAGAAAAGCTATGCATCTTGTGTGTTAGACTGAAAATATATGATATATGTGTGATAAACCAATATAATGTGTATACATGATATCATAATGTAAGATAATATGAACATAAGTTGGTAATGCACAATGTATGGTATATCAAACATTCACAAGGTTGTCAAGATAAATAGAACAATGTAAGCATGTTTATGAACAACAAATCTAGATATAATTTGAGTAAATACCTAGGGGGATGGGGCATGATGTCCATTAGGGCACCCAAGGAGGAAGGGGAGATGCATGAGGTCCTTCATGGCATTTCAAACTATGTGTGAGTTTAAAAAGGAAGAGACAAGTGTCATGGCCATGATGCATACATATAAACACATGAGGCATACAAAGTAGACCAAAGGGCCACAATACAAGGGACATAGGTGCATGTCACTAAGTCTGAGAAAGAACAAACATACAAGGGCATGTTTAAATATATACATATACATAGAGAAAGGAAGGTTGGATTAGAGCCACTTGGAAGAACATGTTCAAATATCTGCATACACAATCAAGAAGGCACACACAAGGACATGAGCATATGTCCAAAGCATACACATAATGAATGGAATTAGTGTAGATCCATAAAATAATGGCATATTTGAATGCCCTCAAATACTTGTAGAAGCAAAAAGACAATCACATCTAAACTAGTAAATCTAGAAATGAAAGTATGCATGAACATGTGGTATAAATCCATATAAGAGCAAAGATGTACATAAGCTGAGTCTATAGTAGTAGTAGCTGACAAAAAATCTATGTAGTATAGGATGATCAATATCAAGATGTAATCAATGCTAAATCTGTGATGTGGAGTATAGAAAGATATAACCTGGAAAATTAGAAGTTGTGTAGTATGATGCCCCTAATGGGTGAATGTATCAATGTTGAATCTATGTCTATGTATGTGCCCCCAATGGGTAGATAATAGCAAATCTGGATCTGTGTAGAGGACCTGGGTCTTATAATGATTTGCAAACACTCGAAGAGAGCAAGTGAAGCATGTATGTATGATAAAAATGACTATAATAGCATAGATAGCATATGTAGTACATAATAAATATAAGGAATGTAAACATGTAAATGCATACAATAAAAAAATTGTATTTTTTTAGCAATATTTGAATATTTTTGTATTTTTTTTAACATATTTTAATGTTTTTTTGAGTATAAGAGCTATGTAAAATTAACATGAAATTGAAACTATATACAAGGAATAAGGTAAGAGAAAATATGTAGAAATAGAGAGGAACATACTAACTAATGAGTCTCACAAGAGACTCACTATAATAGAGGTGTCCTGTATCAAATAAAAGAAGAGTGACTACACATGATATGTGAAGTGGTATTTGAGATATATGAATTAGATGTACTAAATAATATATAGCTAAAATTTACTATGGATTGGGGCTATGAATCTATGGAGCTAACTAAACTGGCCTATGGGATATGGGCTATAGCATGAACTATCTAAATCATGATGGAAGAGTAAACAAGTGACCATATTAATCATGTTGTGTAGGTGTAGGAATAGCTTCTAGAAATGATATTGCTCATGGTGTACTACTGGTAGCTATATTTTTAGACTTTGTAGCAAATATCTTAATCATCTATCATGTTGAAACTGCGTTCTATTGTGCATTATGTATTACAAATATCTTAATTGGTTGTCACACTAATACTATGATTTAATCTCTATGATCTCTACCAAATATCTTAATTAATTTTTATACTGAAAATGTGCTCTGATCTCTGCTAAATATATTAATTAGTTGTCATACTGAGATTGTGCTCTGATCTCTGTGATCTCTGCTAAATATCTTAATCGATTATTGTATTAAGACTATGCTCTAATCTCTATGATCTTTGCCAAATATCTTAATCGATTATCATACTGAGACTATGTTCTAATCTCTATGGTTTCTACCAAATATCTTAATCAGTTATCATAATGAGATTGGTGGTTGAGTCATTTTCCCTTTTGTCACCATGTTACTGTAAGTAGGTCGATCTCTCTAAATTGGTTACCATATTTGTTGAATATGTGGTCCATGAGATATCACATAGGTATGTGTTTTATTAACCACGTGGTAGATGAGTAACCAAAGGATCCTTGAAAGGAATGTCTTGGGATAACTCACTCGTAGAGGAATGTGATCTAGGCTAATGCGGAGAAGGAGATATTGATGCCGCCTGTGTGAATGCTATAATGCCTATGTCAACATACCAATAAATACAATCTCTGAGTCCATAATGGATATTATCCCAATGTCCATTGATTTGATGATAATTACAATATGGTTTATTTCTTATTCTATGAAAATGATGTGTTGGATGATGATGAGTAGGAGGAAGTGTGAGCATCATCCTGTCTAATAATGTAAATAAGATGTCATGAGGCATATCTCTGTCTAAAAAGTGTATAGCCCCTCTACTAGTGTCCTGTGCTCTAATCATTGTGGGAGATGCTCTATGAATTGAATTTTTTCCTTTGTTTAATATATTGATTGGTTATTTTTATTCCAATGATGTGTTGGATGATGATAAGTAGGAGGAAGTGTGAGCATCCTCATGTCTAATAATGTAAATAAGATGTCATGAGGCATATCTCTGTCTAAAAAGTGTATAGCCCCTCTACTGGTGTCATGTGCTCTAATCACTATGGGAAATGCTCTATGAATTGAATTTTTTCCTTTGTTTAATATATTGATTGGTTGTTTTTGTTCCACTTTTTTGTTGATCATGGGTGGATTAGGTGCTTGTACCATATTGGATAATTGTGACTATGAGAGATCAAAATCTAAATCTACCTCAAAATGTGTCTTAACTAGTCCCAACTTCTTCCCTAGTGTCATATCTATGTAACATAGATGACAAAATGATTTAATATACCATATAACAATTTTTGCTTAAGAGGGAAGATGAGGTCTCTAGGAAAGATGTATTATGTCTCTATTTTTGTCAGTTGGTAGATCAACTATTGCTTACATGATTTGAATCTTAATATGTAATCATTTACTATTTCTAACTCACCTTGGTGTAGTGAAGGCAACCTCTCATATGTGACTTGATGTCCCTTATTCTGAATATAATGAATGAGAAAGATTTCTATTAACTCATCGTATGTATGTAATGAACCACTGGGGAGTGAATGATGAAACCAATTTAAGGCCTCACCCTCTAGAGTCTGTGGAAATAATTGTAAGAGAATCAAAATGAGAGTGACATGTGTCATATCCTTTCTATAAGCTTTGAGGTGAAAGTATGGATCTCCATGTCCATTGAACTTCTATAATAGTGGTATCTAAAACTGCTTTGGTAATTTTGTATTGAATATTTTGTGTGGGATAGGATTGCCATGGATAACATTGTAATCAACCCAAGAGTAGTATGATTTACTTTCCAAGGTGAGCTAGTGTACTTGTTGTAAATTACCCACAACATACATCAAGGAGATTACCTCTTGTGAAGGTATATTAACCTCATCAAGAGGTTCATTTAAATGTTGAATCTTATTATTAATTTTAGCCATTGGTACACTACATTGAGGAACATTGGTAGAGATAGTGGGTTTTCTCACCGTAACCTTTAGAGAGGTGATGGTTTGGCCCTAGTGAGAGGGAAATTGGATCACCCTCGTGGAGGTTAGGATGAGAAACATGTTCTACTATAGTAAGGAAGGGTGGGGGAGATCCATTGGTATCTCTTATATTGTTAATTGTTAAATAAGTATCACATGATAATGGAATAGAAGACATATCGTTATTATGCAAATGTAAAGTATGTAAAATAACAACATGAGTGTAAGTATGTAAATTTTTATTTGAAGACATATTATTGCTTGGATTAGTATTTAATAATTGATCAATTTTGACATGAGAGATGGGTGAATTAGAGAGGACTAGACTTAATTTCTTCTTCACTAAAATCATAGTAATCATTGTTATTCCAAGTAAAATCAAAATCAAAATTTATTTCACTTGTAGATTTAAGAGAAAAAGAATTGTCATTTTCATGCTCAATAAGAGGAGTAGAATAAAAATTTCACTTTTTAATACTATGCAACATATCATCATGCGTAGGTGGAATGCAATGTGTATCTTCACTGACTATTAGTGGAATGCACATGTTGTCATTATTTTCAATAATGAAGTCAAGGGTAGAAGAAGTATCAAACATATTTTCATTTAGCACATTACGACATGTAGGAGAAGGGTTAGAGATATTTGAATTATCTATATTGTGCATGGAATCCATATGTTGAGCTTGAAAGATAAAAGAAGGTGACAACACAAAATCATCTACTTTAGTTTGTAAACTTATAAAAGGTGTAATATCAATTGTATATGGCTTTTCGAATTGAATTGAGAAAGGTGAAGAAAGTGCATTTGCCTTTTCTATGTTAGGAACATCATGTGGAGGAATAATATTGCTTGAATCATGCAAAATCTAATTTATATTATTTCCATTATATTGGCTCAATGGGGATAAGGATGTAGTAAAAGTGGTTGAAAATCTATGATCATGTTCAAATAAAGAACTACCTATAAGGGGCTATTTTGGCCTTATGGTGTTAAGATGATTTTGAGAATTAGGGGAAGAGGGAGGGGAAGGATAAGAAGATGCATCTACTCTATCCTCATTTTCACTTTCATAATCATGCTCATAGTAATCACCATATCCATCATCATCATCATCATCATCATCATCATCATCATCATCATCATCATCATCATCATCATCATCATCATCATCATCATCATAAATGAAATCATGTTCATTATCATGTGCTAGTGTACAATTTTGAAAATTACTCCATTCATTTGAATAATTATGTGAAAAGTTTAAAAATTGATCAATTGGGCACAAGGGGGAAGAGGTCCCCTAGAGGTCATTTTAAACTTACCACAAAAGAGGATGTAAAAATGAACAATAAGCAAACAATGGGTAGAAGATAATAAAACATAAATATATTTGAAAATATGATATGTATGCAGCCCAAAGTACATAAATTGACTTGAAACCCTAAGGGCTAATGTTTGGAAGTATGAGGACCTAGTATGCGGATCTAGAGTTTGAAGGGTTTTAGACAAAATTTTGAAATATTTAATCGATGAAACCCTAATATAGGAATGATATGGATCAGTTATGATGTGCAAAAATTAGGAAACAAGTCAAAATTTATAAACCCTAATTTGTTACATAAAAATGGAGAAGGCAAACCCTAAGATGGAACTAGGGTTGTAAATCAATGTTCGAAGTAAGTCAGGTTTACTAAATGATTTAACTTTTAAGAGAGTTATGGAATGTAAAAACCTTGGTTGTTAAAGGGCTAAGATATGAAAATCAGGGAATAAATATATAATAAATGCAACCATGGATTTGTACAATAATTGATCTAATCTGATTATTCTAAAAATAATAATGAACTACACAAAGATATACTTAGCTAGAAACTAATTGAGATGGATGAATGAAAGGCTAAAAATTGGTACAGGAGCTGCTCAAAGTGTCATCAACTAAAATATGAAGTCAAAACTCCTCTTAGTTAGTAGCGTGATCCTATGAATAGTAGTGCATTATGCTAGTGTCCTTTGGAATGTGACAATGTCCTTACAGGTAGAGACTATGAGCTTCTAGGTGGACCTTTACCTAAATTTGAGATGCTTTTGCCTGTGTGCCTAAGTGTTGGATCACTGTATTTGATTGATTTGAAGGTAAAACCCTAGACCTCCATGTTGTTAGGGTATTTGACAAGTACAAGTAGAAAAAGTGTGATGTTAGCTGGATAGGTTGGATGTGACCTTAACACCTTGTTATGTTGAGAGTTTCCTAGATACCAGTACCTTGAGAGGGGATCAAGCCCAATGTAGTTCTCCCAATCTAAGTGCTGGTGAAAGTGTAAGTGAATGTGATATGAGTGCCAGTTTGAGTGCTTTAAGTGTGATTTGAGATTGTAAATCTACGTAATCTGAGCTTAAAATTGTTGTATATGACTATATGTAGAAGTAGAGCATAATAGGGATTAATGACCTTGATTTTCACAACTTGTCTTTGAACTTGTTTGTGTGTATTTGCATACGATTTCCATGTAGTTGGTAAAGGGATAAAAGTGGTGTATATATATTGATCTAGTGTTTTTTGAGATGTGGAATAGGTCTAGGATGACCCTAAGGTGTCTTTAGAAATGGAAATATATATGTTAGAGGAGAAAAGAGGTAAGGAAAAATAGCATGGTTCTCTGGTCACTAGCGTAGTGCACTAGTGTCCAAAAGGCCGTGTTAGTGTTGAGATGGCAGAATCTTGTGCACTAGGTGTTAGGTTGTGGAGCTAAAAGCTTCACCAGGATGCAAACAGGAGAAGTTACGAAGGTTGCGAAGAGTTGCAGAATGAGTTGCAGGGCAACCGACGTCGGCCATATAGTAGTGCAGAAGCAATCGACGTCAGTTATGAGTCGGCCGACATCGGTTAGGAAGGAGCCGACATCGGCAACCTGTGTGTGAACAAGCAGTTTACATGTGGATTTTGGAGAGTCTATTTTTGGACTGTTAGTTTGCATGTTAAAGGCTAATTATAGTCTTGGAGTTGTGTGTCTAATTATTGTAATTAAGATAGTCTAATTATTGTATGCATGAGATCTATATAATAGACTCATGGGTTGTATTGTAAAAGTGTGCTAGAAAGCCATTGAGCTTGAAGAGAGAGCTAGAGTAGCTCCTCCTAGTTCCAAAGGGGTGTTGAGTGTGTATGATCAGGGAGAGTTGCAGGTTGTGCAAGTTCTACTAGGAGATCCACCGGGGTATTGGTTGAAGAATCATAAGGACTTGGTGAGGCAAGGATAAGGGTTCTTCAAGGTGTAGAGATATCTACAGGGTAAGTAAGGTCTGGTGATTTGCAGGTGGCAGCAGAGAGCAGGAGATCTACTTGGAGTACGGTTGTGTGCTTGGTGTACTGGCAGCGTGTTACTGACTGGTGGAGGTGATATTTGAGTTGTGTGTTGGGACCGTAAGAGAGAGAGGGAAGAAGTCCTTGAGGTGTGGCAAGCCTTTGAGGTGGAAGAAGAAGTGGCATCTTCTTTATTGTATTTTCTTCTGAGTGATTAATAATACAATTGTGTATTGTCTCTCATATCCTGTGTTATTTCATATTTCTAGTTACTTATCATTCTGGTTAAATTTCGTGTTTAGTTGCTAATACAAGAGGTAATCATATGTGCTCTAATTGAGGAGCAAGATCCTGACAGTTGGTATCAGAGCTTTTGGTTGGGTTGACTAACAAGTGGTTCAAATCTAGTTAGTGTTTTTTGATTACAGGTCACTCTCAGGGGTTTCAAATTGAGTGGGAGTATAACAATGGCAGAAGAAAGTAAGCTACGAATGGAGAAATTGAATAGCACGAATGGTCTGATTGATGGAAAGAAAGAGTAGGTAAAAGAAGTTTGTTGGTCGGTAGAAGATCAGCATGTAGAAGTAGATGTTGCAGGTGATGTTGCACAGGTTGCTTTGGATAAAGTAGAATCTTTGTTTACAGATTCTTTTGCCTCTTTCCATGCAGCCCGAAATAGAGCATCTTTTCATGGGTATGTCTTTGGAGACTTTGGAGAGATTTATTTAGGGGTTGGTGAGCCTTGTCAGATTATTGACGAAGGGGAAGTGAAGCTGAAATTGCAGACGGGTAACACACAGGTGTTGAAGAAGGTCATGCAGGTTTCAATCTTGGAGATGAGTCTAATTTCTTTAAGAAAGTTAGGTGATGAGAGATGCATAATAACTCTCATAGCGGATGCACTTGAATTAGATGGTGGTAAAAAAGTAGGTATCCTTTATCTATCTACTCATATTACTGATTCACCTTCTGTTGCAGAGATGTGGCTTTGTAGGCTTGGTCACATATGTAGAAGGGGAATGCATGTTCTTAAGCGGAAGACAGATATCTTTGACAAACTTAAGAACTAGAAAGCCTTGGTGTTCATGGAGGAGATGGCAGACAGAGATCAGCTGAGGGGACTAAATTATTCTGAGCAGGGCTGTGTTGATTTGAACAGGGTTTTGATCCAAAAGGAGCTCGCGGGTAAAAAGTCATCACTCACAGGTGAACACAGGTATCGGCATCGGTCAGAAGGAACCGACGTCAAACAGATAGGCATCGACGTCGGTCATGTGTAGATCAGTAGAGTCGGTGATGTCGGGTAGCAGGAACCGACGTCGGTCATATAGGGACTGACATCGGCAAGATGTACACCAGTGTCAGTCAAAAAACTGACGTCGACAGACAGGGTCAGTCGCAGGGAACTGACGTCGGTCGAGTGCAGATTGGGAGATGGCCGAGATCGGTCACTGGAATGGATATTGGGTGGATAACAAGCTATCAACAAGTTTCAAACGCCCATATGGAGGTCAGAAAGAGTAAGTGAACCTCATATTCATTGTTCACCTTCTTACTAGTTGCTTATTGATGGTCGAGAACTAGGAAGATGTGAAGAGGCAATGCAGGTAAAATCCAAAAATAGTGGGAGCTTGACATGGATGAGGAGTGTGAGTCCTTGGAGAAGAACCAAACAGGAGTTTGTTGGTGGAGTTGTTAGCTAGAAGAAAGCACTGAAAGACGGATGGATTCCCAAGTTAAAGAAGAGAGTGGATGGATACGTCAGATGGAAGACCAAGGTATATGGTCTTGAGGAAGCTGTAGGACAGTGGTACAGGTTTTGACAGGTGGATGACAAAGCAGGGCTTTAGTCAATGTCAGTGTAATCATTGTGTTTGACTTACCAGGTGGATGATGGTCGCAACATTATCTTGTTACTGTATGTGGGTGATATGCTAGCAGGTTCATACATATAGGGTTTTGCTAAGCTAAAGGTAAGGTTAGTTCAGTGACATGTCATAAGGAATTTAGAGCAGCAAAATTCTTTGGCATAAGAGACATGGAAGATCATAGGTTGATTTGGTCTCCAGTGGGAGCTGATGTGAAGACAGTGTTGGCGAGGTTTAATATGTAGGATGCAGAATCGAAAAGCACACCAAGGGCTGGACAGTTCAAGCTGAGCTTAGAATAGGGTTCGAAATCACATGAGGTCTGGGGTAGACCTGAGTTTTTCCAAGCAGTGGGAGTTGTCAGAGAGTTTGGAGCCAATTCGTGGAAGGAGCACTAGAGGGCAGTTCAGTGGATTATCAAGTATCTAAGAGGGACTAACAGCAGGTTAACTTGTTATGCAGGGTCAAGGACTTCACTACATGGATATATAGGTTCGGATGTGGCAGGTTACTTGGATGACAGGAGTAGCACCATAGGTTGTGTGGTGGTTGGTCTTTAGGTTTGAGCTTGAAGAGGGATACAAGCCACGAAACAAATTAGACGGTGTATAGGTACAGGTACAGGTGCAGCTTTTTATCTCCAAGTGGGAGATTGTTAGGTTGTGGAGCTAAAAGCTTCACCAAGATGCAAACAGGAGAAGTTACGAAGGTTGTGGAGAGTTGCAGGGCAACCGACGTCAGTCTGATCAACTGACGTCAGTCATATAGCAGTGCAGAAGCAACCGACGTCGGTTATGAGTCGGCCGACATCAGTCAGGAAGGAGCCGATGTCGGTAACCTATGTGTGAACATGCAGTTTGCATGCGGATTCTGGAGAGTCTATTTTTGGACTGTTAGTTTGCATGTTAAAGGCTAATTATAGTCTTGGAGTTGCGTGTCTAATTATTGTAATTAAGATAGTCTAATTATTGTATGCATGAGATCTATATAATAGACTCATGGGTTGTATTGTAAAAGTGTGCTAGAAAGCCATTGAGCTTGAAGAGAGAGCTAGAGTAGCTCCTCCTAGTTCCAAAGGGGTGCTGAGTGTGTATGATCAGGGAGAGTTACAGGTTGTGCAAGTTCTACTAGGAGATCCACCGAGGTACTGGTTGAAGAATCATAAGGACTTGGTGAGGCAAGGACAAGGGTTCTTCAAGGTGTAGAGATATCTACAGGGTAAGTAAGGTCTGGTGATTTGTAGGTGGCAGCAGAGAGCAGGAGATCTACTTGGAGTACGATTGTGTGCTTGGTGTACTGGCAGCGTGTTACTGACTGGTGGAGGTGAACAACAACTCTATATTTGAGTTGTGTGTTGGGACCGTAAGAGAGAGAGGGAAGAAGTCCTTGAGGTGTGGCAAGCCTTTGAGGTGGAAGAAGAAGTGCCATCTTCTTTATTGTATTTTCTTCTGAGTGATTATTAATACAATTGTGTATTGTCTCTCATATCCTGTGTTATTTCATATTTCTAGTTACTTATCATTCTGGTTAAATTCCGTGTTTAGTTGCTAATACAAGAGGTAATCATATGTGCTCTAATTGAGGAGCAAGATCTTGACACTAGGGGCCTGGATGCTTAGGAGATGGTCTAGGACTAATCTTGGTACATCTAGGGATGGGTTAGACCCACATGAAAGTTGAATAAGGATCAAAAGAGGCCCTAAGATAGGATTATATTGAAATATTTTGCTAAAGGAATTATATTTTTTTGTAACATTAAATACATTAACAAATTACATTTTCTTTTTTAGGATTAACCAAAAGGTTAATCATAGCACTTATTTTAAGTGGAATGTCATATCTAATCAATTTAGGTGGCTTAAATTGAAATCAAACATGAAAAATATACACCATACAAATGCACTACAGTTTTAGGATTTTTTAAAGCTAGGGATTTAGATCTAGGAGCACACAATTTAATTAACCTTAAGAAAGATGAAGAAATTAAAATCCAACACAATAGGCGACAAGATCTAACTGTGGGAGGTCTAAGACAATTCGGGTTCACTAAAATACAATGTAAATAAATGAATTATATTTAATTAGACACAATACTATATATGTAAAATACCTTAAATACAGATAACAATGCCTAATTAATTATACAAGTCAATTAGGATGACAAACACATAAAGTTAAAAGGCATATCTTGAATAAGTCTAAATTTGAAATTTGTCACCTGAATTTCAACCTAAGAATAAGTTGTCAAACATGTTGGAAAATTTACCTAAAAATTGGATATGATCAAGATGTAGTCTGAAGAGAATTGGGGGTGATTCTTTTCAGGTGACATATAAATTGATTTGATGACTGGGTTTGTCTACGTTCGATATTCCATTTCCTTATTTCAATCTACATATTTCAAATCTTGGTTACTTCTAATACGTAATTTATTTTCTTGTCCTAGAATAGCTCTAGTGCACATGTAATAGTTACATACCTTGAAGAAAATAAAGTGAGTTTAGGGTCTTGTGTTAGGGTTAGTGACTAGTGTAAAACTAACTACTTGTATGTGTGTCAAGTCCCTCAGGTGGGAACAAAACTCACAAACAATAATAAATTACATAAATAAAATAGCTTTGGAAATGAAAATTGTATAACATAAATAAACCCTAGTTGGTGCCACAAAGTGCTTGATAATATAAGGGTAGATTTAGCTAGTGACGAATGTTCTAATGATTGCTTTATCACTCTTGTGTACTTATGATTTCTATGTGATTGTTAGATTGTGCTTATTGATACTTTCTACTAATTGAATAATAACACTTGTATATTTATAGACAATTGAATTCAAATTAGGGTCTTATTAGCATGCCAAACTAACATTAAATAGCTAGAAGTGAAAAATACAAAATGAAAGGGACAAATGCATCTCAAATTTGTAATGACTAATAAAAGGAACCAGGGGCATTAGGGGCACTCTTGACAAGTAGCACTAGGGGCAGTTCTAACACACAAACCAAGAAGCATGGGAAAGAGAAAAGAAGTCTCCTCGAAAAATAAGAATGTCAACAAAAAAATTAATAACATTTAGTTTAGACTAATAATTGACAAATAGACCACCATGTTAAAACACATGAAATAACATTAACAAAATGTCACAGGGCATTTTACAAAAAACATGGGTACGCAATATCAATATCAAGTAAAATGTTGGTACACTCATGGTAATTGACATTAAACACAAGTAATTTAACACTAATTAACATGCAAAAATGTTAAAACAGTGTGATACATTCAATGTGACTCACCCACGATATCTCTGATTACAAACAAACAAGCATGTATGGGGCCATAAGATTATTTTGTAACTCTAGTCATTTTTTTTCGTTTTTGATATTTTATTTGTTTTCTTTAATATGTTTGGGCCAAAAATAATTTTTGCTGTGATCTCTGGGGGAAAGCTTCAAATTATAGTTAAATGTGCTACCTTTATCTCTCACAATTTAAATCTCTAAACATGTCATTTTAAAAGATAAATATAGAATTAAATTGAAGTTGTAAAACATGAAACTTATAAAATATGTATGTGAGCCTCTAGCTCCTTCCCAATGGTTTTCTATATGCAAAAAAGTCGGGATGCAAGTCAACACTAGTAAAACTAAGATTTTGATTTGAGGGAAGCCCACTCAAGATAGTCTCAGAATAGAAGTACATAGGACTTGATTTCACCAACAAGATCAACTATGAAACATGCATAACAAAGACAATCCAAGAAGGGTGGAGAGCACTATACTCTTTTCAAAATAGGTGCAAAGATATTGGTTTGTGGGATTGGAAGACCATTGGGGGCTTGTTTGGATTACTCGTAGTTCCAATGGTACTCTATGAATGTGAAGTTTGTGCTATGCTATGTCAAGGCTAAGTAACGGTAATTTGAGGAAATTCTAAAACATTTAATCACAAGTACCTTCAATATTAAAGTATCAGTTCCATATGAAATAATCCTAACAGAAACAGTGATATGAAGGAAGATATGTAGCCAAAGGCCGTAATAAAAGAAGAATTGAACAAAAGAAAGAGGACGTGGATGAAACAAACGAAAATACAGATGGCTAATTGGGGATATTAACATACATGAATGCCTAATGACCAATCAAGAGATAAAGAGCTATGAGAGGGAAAAGGAAAAAGCTAAGCATGTAGACAAAGCAAATTGGGAGGGAAAAACAATACTACATGACCAAATTCAGCATTGCTTATGAATATAACCAAAAAAATTTAAATAGGGACAAAAATCAAATAGAAAATAACGATGCTCATAGCTCAATTGAGAAGTGAGTTATACCAACTCCATTGTGAGACAAGTAGATGGAAGATCTCAAAAGAAAAATGGAAAGAAAGGATATATCATTTTTACATTTATGTAAAGTTGAGATGGAATGACACTATATCATATAGTGCTTCACATATGATTATATGTGAATTAAATACTTAGACAACTTACAAGAGGTGTCTATGTCCACTATATTTAAAGTAGAAAGCATTGAAAAAAAGGGGAATTTCTGACCAAGATCCACAATAGGAGAATGAACCTTCAAACGTTGAACAGTGACAGGATTTTGAACTAGAGTCCAGCCACTCAAATCTTCTCATTTTCCGATGGCTTTTTCACTCCTTAGCTATGCTTCTTGTTCTGGGGTCCCATAAACTGTTTTGGGCTCATGGAAGTTATTTAAATCTCTATCTATTTATCAATCAATCAATCAGAACAAATCAGGGATTAGGTCCGGGAATCTTACAACTCTGTGTTTCTTAGAGGATTCCAGGCTGTCTCAGGCTGTAAAGGTACGCAATCAAATATATTTAAACAAGAGTTGGTACTGGTAGCAGTAGCAGTAGCACTATATCACTGACAAATATTGATTTACTTGAATGGTATTGATTCAAACACAGACAATACGTAAGTTTATTCATCGGTTAATGAAATGCATCGTTTAAAGAGCACTGCAATTTGCAGCGCCAGCTGAATAACAGCTCATTGTAGTAGTGTAGAGAAGCTGAGGCGTGCTATAAATTTAGATGGCAGGCTGAGCATTTTGATTGCAAGCTCAAGTATTCATTTCCAGACCCTTTGAAGCACACAATCAGGTTTTTTAATTGACTTTCTTATTGAGATGGCCATCTCAATCGATTCAAAATGCATTTTCTTAGCAGCCCTACTTTTGCTGGCAACTGCTCAGGTATGGCTATTTTTGGTACTCATTTCTGTCAAAAAGAGCGTATAAATAATAGTTGCTAAAGCTTTTCATCGGTGGCAGGTGTCAATGCAAGAGACAGGCAAAAATCTTGGTTTCCGTGCGAGATTTCATGGAGTAAGTTTTTTGTTTGAACAAACATGTTGCTTGTGTTGATCTACATTGATAATTATTTTCCCTTTTGCTGATCTCAGGTATTGCAAAGCAGTAACCTGCACCGCAGGCTTGTGGAAGCGCCCCCAACAATAGGTGAGTTATTTAAGAATTGTGTGACTATGACAGTTACAGCGAGTGTGTTTGCGTTGATTGGTATCAACTGTGGGCTGTTTAACACTTTCACATGTTAGCCAGTGTTAATCTGTAAAGTTTTAGGTTCAGTAGGTCGATGCTGAACTCATCAAGCTGTTTATATCATTTCATTTAAATCTAGTAAACAGTGATGTGTTGTATTCAGCATTGACTCGACTGAAAATGTTTGTGCTGAACTTTTCATGCTGTATATGTCATTTCATTTAAATCTAGTAAACAGTTGGTGTGTTGTGTTCAGCATTGCCTGGACTGAAAATGTTTGTGTTGAACTCATCATGCGGGTTATGTCACTTTATTTAAATCTAGTAAACAGTAGGTGTGTTGTGTTCAGCATTGTGAAAGTGTTTGTTCTAAACTCCTCACCCTGTTTATGTTACTTCATTTAATTCTAGAAAACAGTTGGTGTATTGTGTTCAGCATTGACTCAACTGAAAGTGTTTGTTCTGAACACATCATGCTGTTTATGTCATTTCATTTAAATCTAGTAAACACTGTGTGTTGTGTTTGGTATTGATTGGACTGAAAATGTTTGGGCTGAACTTATCATGCTGGTTATGTCACTTCATTTAAATCTAGTAAGCATTGACTTGACTGAAAGTGTTTGTGTTTGTGTTGAACTTGTCACCCTGTTTATGTCAAATCATTTAAATCTGGTAAACAGTTTGTGTGTTGTTTAGCAATTACTGGACTGAAAGTGTTTGCACTGAACTCATCTTACTGTTTAAGTCACTTCTAGTAAACAGTAGACTGTTAATGTTCAACATTGATTCAACTGAAAGTGTTTGGTGTTAATTATGAACTGTTCAACACTTTTATATGTTAGGGAAAGTTAACCCTCCTCATTTAAAACTGGACTGAAAGTGTTTGTGCTAAACTCATCATACTGTTTATGTCAATTCATTTAAATCTAATAAATGGTCTATGTATTATGTTCAATGTTGATTCAACTGAAAGTGTTTGGTGTTAATTATGAATTGTTTAACACTTTTACATGTTAGGGAAAGTTAAACTTTCCTCATTTAAATAGATGGTAGGTTCAGCAGGTTGATGTTGAACTTATTGATTGTTTATATCACCATAAACAAATATGGTAAACAATTGGCACGTTCAGCATTGACTTACTGTTTAAAATTTGTGTTACCCTGCACTGATTACATGTTAGGAGAGGTCAATCCTTCTCACTTAAATAGACGGTTAAGTGTTTGTGTTTGTGCTGAACGGTAGGTGTGTTGTGTTCAGCATTGACTCGATTGAAATGTGTGTTTGTACTGGAATCGTCACCCTGTTTATGTCACTTCATTTAAATCTGGTAAACAGTCTGTGTTGTGTCCAGCATTGACGGGACTGAAAGTCTTTGTGCTGAATTCATCATGCTGTTGACGTCACTTCATTTAAATCTAGTAAATAGTCTTATGTCATGTTCAACATTGATTCAACTGAAAGTGTTTGGTGTTACATGTAAGGGAAGGTTAAACTTCCTCACTTAAATAGATGGTAGGTTCAGCAAGGTGATGCTGAACTTACTAATTGTTTATATCACATAAACAAATATGTTAAACGCTTGATGTGTTCAACATTGACTTATGGTATAAAACTTAGTGTTAACCTGCACAGATTACATGTTAGGGAAGGTTAACCTCAGGTTCAGCAGGTTGATGCTGAACTTACTGATTGCCGCACAGATTAAATGTTAGGGAAGGTTAACCCTCTTCACTTAGATAGAAGGCAAGTTCAACAGGTAGATAGTGAACTTACTGCTTGTTTATATTACCATAAACAAATATGGTAAACAATCGGTGTGTTCAGCATGACTTATTGTATAAAACTTTGTTAACCTGCACAGATTTGATGCCATTCCAGGAGAGTGCACCGGCTCTTTACTTTCAGGTATGACAGTCCAAGATATATTGAATCTGTGAAATAATTTTGCAGACTGCGGGGGAGCATGCGAAGAAAGGTGCAAGAAGAATGAGAGGCATGGGCTGTGTGTGAGAGCATGCGGGACGTGCTGTATGCGGTGCAAGTGCGTTCCACCGGGGCAGAGTGGAAACAGGGAGCTCTGCGGCAGCTGCTACACCGACATGAAAACCCACCGAAACCAGACGAAGTGCCCTTAACTCAGCACCGCCCCTTCCCCTCTGCCTGCTATTGTATAAATTCGCCAAACTGGAATTTTCTGCAACATATTGATTCTACAGTGTCCTACTGCTCTAGGATTTTTGGTGATTTGTATAGCTATCTGTGTGTCAATCGAAGTTATGTTTTGAGATAATGGGCCAAATAGTTTGTTTCAGTTTTTTTGTTTTTCTTTGGTTGGGATAATGCGCAGTTCCAGCCTCCCAGGCTGAGCTGACTGGCCATAAGTTATTCCGAGCATTCGTATTTATTAGATTTATAAATTTTATGGGGTCTGAAAGTGTTTTAAGAAATCTTAAAACTGACGTCCATTATATTTTCTTCATCTAATAAATACATAGATAATGATTCTGGTTTTACCAAATGCAATTTTCTGTGTGTCAAGGATTTAGAGCGATTTATATTCTGGTGGATGGCTTACAAATCCTCATTCTTGTCAATTAGATTAATTTTTTTTTGTTTCTTTTGTATAATGATTCTGGATCTTATCTTGTGTTGGGTATCTAGAGGAATTTATATTTTGGTGGATGGTTTATAAACCCTCATTCTTACCAGTTGGACTATATACAAAATCTTGGATTAAGACACAAGATTCACATATATTTGTTAGAGGAATGATGAATGGAGTAAGCCATCTTTATTCATATATATTTGTATTATGAATAAATGGATTTTAATTAAGTTGTAATACATCATGTTTAAAAAAACATTTAAACTAGATTTAATTTTATATAAAGTAATAAATCATATAATCTTTTAAATCTTGAGTTATCAAGGATGAAAGGTCCCCTTGAAAAAGAGTTTAGTAGTGGAATTGGGGATTTATCTAGTCAATCTATTTTTTGGATTGTGTTAGATTCAAGGTGTGTTAAATTTAATTTTGATAATGCTTTCAAAAGTAATTTTTGATTGATTTATTGTGGTAATATCCCTTAAGATTATAAGGGACAATTGCTTCTCATTTTCTCTTTGGCCTTGAGTTATAAAAGATGAAAGGTCACTTGACAAGGGGTTAAGTAGTGGAATTGGGAATTTATTTAGTCAATCTATCTTTTGGATTGTGTCCGATTCAAGGTGTATAAAATTCATTTTTAATAGTGCCTCCAAAAGTAATCTTGGATTGATTGATTGTGGCAATATTTTCTAAGATTAAAAGGGACAACCACTTCTCATTTTCTCTTTGGATATTGTCATTGATACTACGTTACAAAAGCTAGGACTTTATCGAAAAGATTGCGAAGTGCCTTGATGAAGGGATGGAAAACCATCATGGTGAAAGGGGACTCTTGGTGGATCATAATATGGCTAGTCAACATCAAAGCTTGGAAGGTTAAGATAATTATTGTATTATGAATAAATGGATTTCAATTAAGGTGTAATACCTTATGCTATTAAAGAAAAAAGGTTTAATTTTATTTTTGTAAAAATTATATTTAATTAATTTTTTTAACCTTTATGAAAGGTCCCTTGATAAGGGGTTTAGTGGTGGAATTGGGAATTTATCTAGCTAATCTATCTTTTGGATTGTATCATATCCAAGGTGCATTAAATTCAATTTTGATAGTGCCTTTAAAGGTAATCTTGGATTGATTGATTGTGGCAATATTTTCTAAGATTATAAGGGACAATTGCTTCTCATTTTCTCTTTGGATATTGGCGTTGATACTACAATGTTGCAAAAGCTAGGTCTTTATTGAAAGGATTGCAAATTGTGTTGATGAAGGGGGATGGAAAACCATCATGGTGAAAGGGGACTCTTAGTTGATCATTAATGTGGCTTTGGGAGGCAACATCAAAGCTTAGAGGATTAAGATCATTATGGAAGAAATAACTTAGATGACTTTTATTAATGTGTGTTTTATGCACATCTTAGGGAGTGAAGGGACAAATCCCTCTTGTTCTAGGATAGAGGTAATTCAGGGCATTAGTTGCAATATTGGATTCTCCTATGTAGTATATTTGGAATACTTTTGTGAGCTAAACAAATGTTACCACAAATAGAGAGTGATTATGTGTTAAATTCTACACTATCTAGAGACCTTGCAAATTTTACTCAAGATGAATATTCACAATGATCTCCAAGCACTAAAGGCCAAATATAAAACATAAAAGGGAAAGAAGGGTAGGGTAAAGAAGAAGGATCTTAGACTTTCATTGGAACAATAATGCTTGCACAAGTTACTTTTGAATGAGATTATGGTTTATTAGTGTCTATGTAGCCCATCTTAAGCTCAAACTAAGATAAACATGGCAAGAGAGTCTAAGGAAAGCGTTGATGGTGGTTATGATTTTTAGTGTTGCTTCATAAGATAAATCATCACAAAAGAATTGTTAGCATAACACATTCATTCACAACAATTATTTTAACATAGTTAATGAAAGAAACTAGTCAATTAGTAATTCACTCACCTTGATTAAATGCACATTAACTCAAATTGAGTTTTTTTCAAACATTAATGACAATTTGTTATAATGACCCAAAATATAGAAAAGATAAATCATTACAAGGAAATGGGCACAAAAGGCCAAAAACAACATTATACAAGAATTGATAGCATCACACATTCATCTACAACATAGATTTCATACCAAGTTCATGAAAACACTTAGAATCTACCAAAGTAGTACTGCAAGTTGACAAAGCTTAAAAGAAGAAAGAGAAAAGCCAATGAACATTCCCCAAAATTTTAAGTTCTCTTTTTTTCATTAATATTACTCCCTCTTTTTATAATATTTTTTGAAGATGCTTGTATAGAGCTTGAAACCATACTCAAAATACAATATTTCACTCATGGCCCAAATGGTTTCATTTTTCACGACAATCATGAAAATTTGTTATAATGACCCAAAATGTAGAAGATATATATCATTACAAGGAAACAAGCACAAAAGGCCAAAAATATCATGGGTCCTTTCTTTGGGATTGTCTTGATATGTGTTGCCCTTTGATTTTGTTCATAGTCATTTGGGGAACCACCACCTAATCATTTTTGGCTCTCTTGTTTTTCCAAGGCCTTATCAATTAGCCTAACATCATGCTCTAGCTAGGGAAGGGGATGGTGGAAGATGAAGGGAAATAGATGGTTGGGGATACGATGTTCTAAAAAGTTGGTGTGAATATGAGAGGGGTTATTTAGGCTTGGACTTGATCTTGTGTCATATGGACTAAGAGGCCAAGAAGGCTAGGGATTTTAAACCCCCATCCCTAGTTCAAATCTGGGTATCACCTTTTTAGGATACATTAAAGGGAAAGAAATGCAAAAGTTCGCATTTTTGTCATCACTCTCATAGAAGAAATTGGCTTACTACGAGTAAAGCCCAGGGGACCCAAAACATATGGAGCTTGGGCTATTAAGGGAGCAATACTTGATGCTTGATTAAGTTGTTGAAGGGTTGGTCTAGCAACAAGATCTCTTTCAGATGATGTAGTGGGTGTGAAGAGACCAAATGCAGGGAAAGTTTCCATAAAGTTGCTAGGCTGAGTGGGCACTGGATCAACAGGTTGAGCAAATGGAGTGGGCCTAGGAACTTAGCTGGAATTTTGGATGGTGACACTTATGGGTTGAACACTTTGAGTGGCAGGTGTCACTATGTCATGCCTTATGTAAATTTGTGTAACTATTGATGTTTATGGGCAACCAAGAGGAGTAGCAACAAATATTGAAGGGAGATTAGAAACAAGGGAATTGGAAGATGCAAAGGAAGTTGAAGATACAAGGGTGTCCAATGTAACCAGACTAGGCATAACCTAATTGGGGTGGAAAATACATATGAAGTGGGCACAACACAAGTGGCAGTGTGGCTTGGGTGACATGGATGGTTGAGCTAAAGGTTAATTGTGGTGAGACTCAATGTCACCCTCAACATGGAAAGGGGTGTGGGTACTGGTCCTCTTACCTGAGTAATTTCCACTTGGGAAGTAGTTGCAACCCATAACAAGGAAGATGGAGAAGCCAAAGATAGACCTTGCAGGATGATGTTCCTTAGTATTTGGGCAATCCTTTGGGTGCCATCTAGTTGTTAGGTGCTCACTAGGCCTCTCTTCAATTACTTGTTTTGTTGGTTCCCTAGGTTCTATTACTTCACAGGGTTCAGTGTGGCTATCACCTCATTGTTTTCTATTGGGTTCAAATAATGTTACATCCTACCCTTTTTTTTAACTAACAATATTTATTTTAAACAAATGGTTGATAGTGGATTAGTGAGAATCAGGGTTAAGTAGAATAGATGGATTCATTCTACTATGTTTGTCTCTATGGACTGCTACATTTTCTATTTTGATTTTTTTTGATCTTTCCACGAATTTACTTAGAAAAAATGTATGATTAGAGTTACCTTATATATTTTGACATGTTAGATACAATGGTATTATAATTTCACTTACTTTGTTTTGACATGTTTAATATAGTGGTATTCGTACCATTTATTGTAAGTTAATTTTTAGATATGATGAATGTAATGGACTAACTACTTTCATTTGATCTGAGGTGGATGTAGGATGATTTACCCCCTCATAGAGATATAATGAGGGGGATCGTCATTGGGGATGGAGTGGTAGATAGTGATAGTTAGGAGTATACAAAGCGTCCAAGAATAATTCACATACATATGACTGTTTGATCTTGATTGTTGGTTTTCATTTAGTTTTATACTGGTTATGTTATGAGTCATTTATTCTAGTTAATACTTGTTGATGATACAAATGTTGCTTGAATTGTAATGATATTACTGCATTTGAGTTATAGAGCATGATAAGTGTCGGTGACAATTGCTTTATTGCTTGTTGTACCATTAAGGTTTATTGTTGATTACCTTGTTTGTATCATCTTTAATTACATGTTATGGATGTTTCAAAATAGTCCTCCATAGATTCTATTACCTTGGTTTTGCTTTTAATTTAAGGTTTAAACCATTTATATGTATAAAGCTTGTATTTGGTTTGAGTTTTAAATTAAATCAAGGAAGTGACCATGCAATTAGGGTTTTGATGTTTAAAAAGTTTTATTGACCACTTTGATCTAACCATAATAAAATGGTTGACCTTCGTAAACTTAAAAAGGAAAAGTGCATCAAAAGTAAACTAAAATGATGATTAGGGTTATTATTGACACTTTGAGGTCAATGAAGAGATGAAGTGGAGAGGAACTATAAGTAGATATGTTTTCTAGGAGTCTTGAGCTCCAATTCAGGTGAATTAGTAGGGCACATTGCTATGTGCACAAGGACTTCAATAATTGGTAATGTGAAATAAATAGGAATGGAAGGTGTGTGTGGGAGACATACAAGAAAAAGGGAATACCTATGGAGAGTATAATTGGGAAAACTTGTAAGAAAATACAATGGAAATCATTTGAAAGGCAAGTAACTAAATTTGCAAAGAAACTTGTGGCTACATTTTGCTACAATTTTGTATTTTTACTTGAAATGGCATATGGGTCTGTTGGCATGGGTTATTTAATGACCTTTTGAAACACTAGTTTCATTTGTTGGTTGTTAGCTCTTATTTAGCACTTTTAGTAACCATTTTTCAGTCTATGATTAGGTTGATTCACTAGCTAGGAATTAATGTATGTTTATTTTGAATGAACATCTCATTTGACTAAGTTTATCCCATTTCTTTCAGTATACAAATTTATATGGGGTTTTTTGTAGATTTTTATGTAAACTCAATTGAGAATTATTGTTTCATAGCTTGGAAATTCATTGTAATGGATGCTTTGTTGCCTAGGCATTACATGGAAGGATTGTTGGTTGTTTGAAAATTTCATTGTATGGATGTTTTGTTACCCATGCATTACCATTAAACAACTAGGTTGTTTTATTGTTTGGGTATTGATGTTGTTTAGTGAGTTTGTAACATGGTTATATCGTGGTATGGTTGTAAGGTTACTTAGGTATACTGTGGTATGGCTGAGTTGATGTTTGTATACATCTGTCATTATTTTACACTTTATAATAAATTTATACAGTTGTGTTTATCAATTTGGAGGTTTTTATGAATAGTTCTAGTGTATCCTTTTGATGTTTTACTTGTTTATTACTATAGTGGAGCATTTTGATGGTCACTTGTGTAGCTATAACTTATCATTTTTGTAGATTATTGGGTATGGGTATACCATATTGTTTTGGTAGTTGAATGTTTATTATT
The DNA here is from genome assembly GCA_037957365.1 of Torreya grandis. NCBI lineage: Eukaryota > Viridiplantae > Streptophyta > Pinopsida > Cupressales > Taxaceae > Torreya > Torreya grandis. Next base: position 4,347 of record JARHVA010001864.1, on the reverse strand, counting down.
TTATCATATACATTTTTGTGGTTATGGTTAATAGTCAAGTTGAACCGGATGTACAACATAACATTTTGATGACAATGTGGTGGGCAATTTTATAACCGACTGTAGTGCAATATCTTGGTATTGATTTGGGGGTTATGATTTAACAAACAATTGTAGCTTATTTATCTTATGGTCATGTACATTCCATTCTTAATAGTTGTATTTATTGCCCTTCTTTTAAGTTGATTTTTAATAGGTTATCATAAGGATTTGTATCCATAAGAGGCTGAAACCTAGAAGGAAAACTTCACTTTTTATCAGTTATGATATGGAACCATTGTAATTTTTATAGGGTTGCCTATTGGATTTAGGAATAGGTTGTGTATAACATTCTATTAGGGCCTTTAAGGTATTCTAGACTTCTTTAGTCCTGTAGGTGGTTGTAAAAACCACCTAAAAGTCTAAAATATTGGTAAGAAGTATTTTGTAATGGTTAAGCAAATCAATACACAATAGCTTCACCTTCAAATTAAGTTTGTAAATATTTTAGTTTGTATAAGAAATTTGAATTTACACTACAGTTGTAGTCATATATTCATTTCATGAACTACATATATTCAATGGATTGAGGTTAATACAAAACCTAGTTAAAGATAAATTGGTTTTGGTTAGATGAATCTTTGTTGACAATAGTATTGAACCTTAACAAGAATAAGTATTGTGAATCTATGTGGTTGGTAAAACAATATACGATCATATCTTATTTTGAATAAATATTTAGAATTGGTGATTGTTTAATGAAAAAGGTAATAGAACTCCAAATATTTATATGTAGGAATTAGGAAAGTTGCATTTGATAAACTTATAAGAAATCTCAAGGAGTTGACATGTGATAACTACTAAGTATGGAGTTTAAAACATGAAAATTCTATGCTTAGTTTACATCTTAGATGCAAGTTGGCAAAGTCTTAGATTACATGGTAAAGGATAAATAACTCTTTGATCTAATTGTAAATCAAACTAAGCTTAATAGAAACTTAGGTATTGTGTGAAGTACTTAGTTGTCCACTTATTGAAATTGGTACTAGTGTTGATTATATATATATATATATATATATATATATATATATATAAACTCTTTGATCTAATTGTAAATCACATTGAGCTCAATAGAAACTTAGGTGTTGTGTGAAGTACTTAGTTGTCCATTGATTGAAATTAGTACTAGTGTTGAATACACACACACACACACACACACACACACACACACACACACACACACACACACACACACACACACACACACACACACACACACACACACATAGAGAGAGAGAGACTCAACCATCATTAAAATAATAATTGAATCTATAGAGAATATCTAGATCTATTACTGAATTGAATGATGTTCATGGATGCCTAGTTTTAAATTAAGAGTTAGTGACATATGGTATAAATTGTGATCTAGTTTGAATTAGATTCAAGTTAATCCATGAATTTGTGGTTATATTAAAAAAGACATGTAGCTAGCACCTTATTATGCATATCCTTTTTGGGTAGATCATTGTGAATCTTCTTTTGCATAATTGTATTGGCATTACAACTATATTTTTTTTGTCATCCTTATGAGGACTATTTAAGAGACATGTTTGATTAATGCTAAGTTATTTATGTTCATATATAGTCCTCCACCTTGTTAAAGGGTGATGAATGACAAAAAAGAACCCAAGTTACAATCACTCATCATTAGTTAATAGGGTGGATAAATAATGAAAATGTTACATAGTAGAGTGTATTGTGAAATGTGGATTAAGACCCAAATTTTTGAATTTTGTTGATACTATAAAAATGTTTTGGTCAAAGTAATGTTATAATTGTATACATTATCTATCTATATATTTTAATTTTTAGTTTATGTATTTGCATGAGGTCATATCAGATAGAGGAGTGTCTAGAGTTTGTGTGTATCGCTACATGTAATTGTGATTGTACTTGTTCACATGTTCTCATATGGTTATAGATGCTTTCATCATTGTTATTTACCCCTTCATGAAGGGAAGGACCACTCCCAATGGGGAGGTGTGTGGGAGACTGATAGTTTGTGGTTGGAGAAAAAGTGCCCAGATGATTCTCTTCCTCATACAACTGAACCAACCTTGATACTTATACTCATGGCTACTATATTTGTTTCACAAGCTGTTATATAGATGCTCTATTGTACTATTGTAGTGACATTTTGGTGACTGTCTAACTTGCACAATAGTGGCTATTGGCAAGAGTGCACTTGTATTATTCATCATGATTGTACTAAAACAATGGTTGTATTCTCTAATTTTATATGATTTGTTATAATCAAAAGTAATTTCATTTATATGCTACACTGTTAAAAATTCATAAATATAATATGATGTACAATCTTATAGTTTTCACTATTGTAACCCTATTTAAGGGCTGAAACCTAATATCTATAAGATATTTAATCAGTGGACTATTTTGTATAATACAATGGTTATTTTAGATTGTTTTAGCCTATAACCAAAAATATGATATATCTAAATGGTGTGTAAATTGTATGATTATGTTGTTAATTACTCAGTGATAAATGTGGATAAATAGCCTTGAGTTAATTATGAATTAAAAAATTAATTTGTTTTATCTATATGAACTTAGTGGGGCTGATACATGTGGTATCAGAGTTCAGGTTCAAACACTCAGACTTAATGAGTCCAGTGTCACTGACAAATAAAATTATTGCCTGAAAAGTAGGAAGAATATGGTTTATGCATGGGGTAATGTGGATATAAATCCATTTGCCCTGGAATAATTAAGGAAGCTATTTTATTAGAAAAACCCTTATACGAAAAAGGGAAAAAAAAATGGACGACATTCTCAATGCAATTAGGCATTGTGCTTGAGTAGATGCATTGTGGTGATATGGAAAAGGGTCTAACCCTAGCCTTACACTTATGATTTTTTGTATTTTTTTTTTCAAATTTATTCTTAAATCAATACCTCATTTTTGGATACTAGAGATGTGATAATATTAACCTAAACCTAGGTGTTAAGTATACATATGGCTTTGGGGGATTTGTTCCCCTTAGGGCTAATAAGGCTCTTGTTGTTGGGTTTTTCAAGCTGTATTTCTTACCTCTTGTGTAGAGAACCATTATTACGGGTTGTGATTCTAGTACATGATAAGAAATAAGGACTAAGAGCCTTAGTTGATCACTATACTTGTTATAATCACATGCATCATTACAATAAATGATTGTTGATTATTACATGACTTCACTATAACTATATGAATTTATTCTTTTGTTTGATGATTTGTTGCAATAGTATTCATGAATTGGGAGTTACTAAAACTACTTATCCTAGATGTGAACCTTGTATAAGGACTTTATATGCTATTTTGTCAGAGCAAAACTTGCTTTATTAAGTTTTATTATTCTATAACAAATATCCAATGTAATAAAAGATGAGATAGATTGTTCATTTTTTAAAATAGGTATTGATAAATGAGATAGTATGGTTTTATACCCTTATATTGCATCATTTTGACATCTTCCTTTTTATGATGAAGGTCTGAAGTCATCTCATATGTGGTAACTGGATTGTAGGATTGTTATGAAATGTGATTTTGTTGTCCTTTTTACGACCCTAGATTCTTAATTACTTACTCTGAAAAGAACTAAACCATGTTTAGACTCTTTAAACTGATAAAAAAGAACTTGATGTGTGATAAAATTTGGACATAAGCAATAACTTATTTAAATACGTTCAAAAAAATTTAGTATGAATTGACTAACTATTTCTTTTTGACACAATTGATTGTGAATTCATAAAAAGTATTAGTGGAAAACAGAATATGAGATTGAACTTTTTATGATTAACCTTTCTTAGTATCCCTGTAGCTTCTTTTTCTTGCATTGAATACCTTTGGTATATGGAAAGTTGAGAAGAATATGATTATACTAGGGTCTAACCAATTATGGTATATGACTAACACTACATTTATGTTTTACATAAATGGATCATTTGTGACTTCAAACTATCCTTGTTGAATTAATTCTTGAATTTCATGAAGTTATTTCCACCAAAAATTGATGTGTGTGTGTGTGTGTGTGTGTGTGTGAGAGAGAGAGAGAGAGAGAGAGAGAGAGAGAGAGAGAGAGAGAGAGAGAGAGAGAGAGAGAGAGAGAGAGAGAGAGAGAGAGAGAGAGAGAGAGAGAGAGAGAGAGAGAGAGAGAGAGAGAGAGAGAGAGAGAGAGAGAGAGAGAGAGAGAGAGAGAGAGAGAGACCAATTGCCTATAGGTCTATATTATTTCATTAGATTGGAAGAAGCTACAACCTGATGATAGATATACC